>JAOTRS010000008.1:9639807-9653592 GCA_028565755.1 Dinotopterus cunningtoni
TTGCTTCTACAAACGAACTGAAAAAAAACATTTTTGCACATCTTTAACCAAAGATGGTATAACAAGAAATCTTATATTGAACAGAAATTGTATGTCAAAGCCCTATACATTTCGTAACATTGCTTGGCCAATGTTTACTGCTTCTTGAGAATAATGTGAATAATAGCGATAAACTTTTAATTTTGCGTTAATCTGACCTCTGAAGTAATAATGAGAAGATAGTTAATCAAAATATCTTACCAAGCATGACAATAGTGTATCAAAAATGAACATAAATCTGAAGTAAGTCTATGATTAAATTGTCATTTTCAGCATGTTATAACAATTGCTAACTAAGCAGTGTTATGTTTAATTGATAAGTGATTTACTTTGGGGAATGAATCAGCAAGGTAACATTAGCTGAAATGACAATAAAATCCACTTTTTTTTGTTTTGTTTACTAGTTTGGTACACTCAACTAGTTGCTTCAAATCTAATAGTTTTTCAGACAGGTATAAGGTGTTGTAGAAGAGAGAGACAGCAGACTTACTTTGCTTGGGCGAGAGGGCAGCAGGAGAAAGCAGGCCCACCTGGCCCAGCTCCATGGAGTGCTTCCGCGACAGCGATTGGCTCTTACTGGGGGGAGGGGTTGGACACTTCAGATGACCACTGGGTGCTTGTGTACTATAAGGATTACCTAAAGAAAATGTGTGGACAGAGAAACACCGCATCCATGCATTAAAAACCCAGTCATCAGAAACTGAACCTGAATAAATGATTCTTAGAGAAAATAAATGCCCACGTCGTTCCAGCCTTTTTCCTCTCTAAGCTGTATAAGACCTCCGAAATCCCAGGTGGTCATTCTGTTCCACAGTATACTTTAAAATTTACTCAGGGTGCAAGGAATGATAGTTAAGAGAAATTCTTAAGGAAAATTACACTAATTCAACACTAATGAAATCGAATATTGATTATATATTGAGCCAAAAGCTGATACATTACAAGCCGGATACTACTGAAACTTGTGAAATTAATACAGTGAAACCTCGGATTACGAGTAACGCGGTTTGCGAGCGTTCTGCAAGACGAGCAAAGATTTTTAATAAATTTTGATTTGAAAAACGAACAAGTCTTGGTTTACGAGTACCGAGTGTCATGTATCACGCATGCACTTCTTGTTTTTGCCGAGCGTCACGTGATCACAACTAAGCCAATGATGGTTTTTCTCTCTCTTGCGCTGCGGAATTGTGGTTAAATCGTCTCCCCTGCTGGGTCTTAGTGCCCGTCTCTTACTGGTATAATCAACATCCGTGCACGAGTGTACTGTTTACTATAACACTGTGACCACGTGTGTGTGTGTAAAACATTTTATTTTGTGTTTGTAAGCATGTGTGTACAGCGCGAGTGTACCGTTTCTTTTAACACACGTGTGTGCGCGCGTTTAAAGCAAATGAAAATCTCATTACAGGTTAAAAATCCATTTTCTCTCTCCCTCTCTATTTCAGCCTATGTGTGTGCGTGCGCGTAATTTGACACCGTGCCTGGGGGGGTTGTCACACACTCTCTCGTGTGCGTGTGTTTAGAGTGTGTGTGTGTGTATGTGTGTGAAGCAGCGAGGGTATGCTTCACACACACACACAAACACACTCACTGTTCTACACAGAAACACTGCTCTGTCGTGATTCTTTTCAAAGGTAAAATGCAGGTTAATTTGTTTGTTTGTTTTACTTTACAGCAGTGATTCCATTATTAAGCGCTCACACGAGTGTCATTAGTGATGTTCCTTGCAAATTTTTCAGATAAAACAGTCTTTCCGTTAATGTGTGTTTATGTGAAATTCAAATAAGAAAGGTTTACTGTGTAATAAAGTCTCTTTAGAAGTTTAAAAATCCATTTTCTCCCTCCATTTTCGCACGTAAGTTGACACCAAGCCGGTTCATACACTCTCTCTCGGGACGGGAGGGGCTTCTCACACACACACACACACACACACACACACACACACACACACACAGCGTGAAACACTTGAACGGAAACACTTATCTGTCGGGATTTCTTTTGACTTTTTTTAAAAAAAGGTTAATTTGTTTTATTTTTGCTTTATATTTTGTGTTAATTATTTTATGTATTCATTTTTTTGGGCTGTGGAACGAATAATTTGAGTTTCCATTAGTTCTTATGGGAAAATTAAATTTGGTTTACGAGTGTTTTGTAATACGAGCCCGTTTCCGGAACGAATTATGCTCGTAATCCGAGGTTCCACTGTATGTGAAAATAAATGTGATTTGATTAATTTACAAGATGGTCCTGTCATTCTTAAAGAAATTAATAGTATGCGTGTGTGTGTGTGTGTATTTAATACAAACTATTATTATTATTATTATTATTATTAAGTAATAGTAATATAATGTCGCCCTTGACAATAATCAATGGTTTATGAAATTTATACCAGGTATAAAGTAAGCTCAACTGCCTTTTGAACATTTTTAATCTTATTTCATCATGTTAAATGACAATTTTATGGATACAGTATTTTATTATGATGCGATGGTTTAAACTTGAGATATGTTAGAATGAAGCTGGAAAGATTTATTTTGGACATTTTTGCTTTAACATATACTTTGGCAGTATTAACATTTACATTATATATGGATGTTTCAATATATTGACATATACTTAATTCACCAGTTTAAATTAAGTCCAAGACTTGTAATGGAAAACCTTAGTAACATGATGGATGTTGTTTTTCTTAAAAATATGAAATTCAGGTTGTTTCTGATAATTTTTTTCTTAATATATAACTAATCTAAAAAAACAACACAATGGGCCCTTATATACATTAAAACAATCATGTCTAAACACACATGCTTTAAGATCCACATAACTGCATGTCCTCCATAAACACCTGTTTACCTGAGGAGCTGGTGGAAGAACCAGAGGGCAGTTTGATCGGTGGAGGTTTGTGCTTAACTCCCTTTCCCAAAACCGAGGACTGGACCAATGCTGAAAAACCATCCACCTTAAACAACACAAACAAACCCACCACAGATAAGTAATCCATATTATGAGAAAGCCATATGCGTGTTCGCATCTAACCACAATTGTTTTCCTATTATAGAATAAAATGCTTCACACAGTGAAGCTTACTGTGATCCACAACTTTACCAACAGCCATAACATGCTTTCTAAAACAGGTAAAGGCTGTGAATCAAGTAGTTGATATCATATCTGGTCCTAAACCCATACCTTTTTTTCCCCTAAATAAATTATACATATTCATAGATTAGCCACAACATTAAAATCAAGGGCCAAATTGTAATGGCTAGACAACCGGGTCAGACCATCTCTAAAACAGCAGGTCTTGTGTCCAAGAAAAAACAATCGCCTAACCAGCAACAGGGTCATGGGCAACCAAGGCAACCAATACGTTCTCCTTTGCATCAGTCGGAGATCTGGGTGTTTCATTTACCTGGGGATGAGACGGGATCGGGATGCAGTATGGGGAAAAGGCAAGCTGGTGGAGGCACTGATACGCCGGTCCTGGCATTCATGTGACTTTTACTTTTGACACATAACACCTAGAAGATTCTTAAAGACCAAGTACATCCCTTCATGGCAACAGTATTCCCCAATGGCAGTGACATCTTTCAGCAGAAAAATTTTCCATGGCACACTTGCTCACAAACAGTTTGAAGAACATGGCAAAGAGTCCCATTTGTTGACTTGGCCTTCAATTACCCCAGATCTCACACTGCTTAAGCTTCTGATGAATGAAGGAGTCAGTCATGTTCTTCTGAGAAACGAAGAAGTCAGATCAATGGATACCAACTTTTAGGATTTAATGGATCTGATGCTAATCTCTGCTAACGTGCCAGACACCACAGCACACCTTCAGAGTCTATGGCGAGTCCATGCCTTGACGAGTTAGACGGCATGTGATTTTAATGTCATGGCTAATGTGTGTAAGCACAGTATAAATATACTTCATTTTATCCTAAAATTATTATTAACTATTATATTATTTTTATAATGCATAGCTTTCATTGTCACTGCCTTCTGCATTTAAGCTTCCTTATGTTAGCCTGTCAAGCTAATTTTGCTTCTGATCATCATTTGCTAAATATTTATTTACATGAAATTTTCGTTAAGCATGTTTTACAACTAAGTGAGCCATCATGACAGCCTTATTAAATAGCACAAGAGCTGTTGACTCTGTGACTCACCTCTGTCTCCCTTGCCGGAGAAAGCTGGCTTTGGGCTCCCATGTTGCTAGAGTTGTGCAATATCTTCACCTCACACTTTAAATCTGTCTCATAAACATCCTTGTACTGGGACAAAAACCTAATGGACAGAGAAGGAGTTTAACCACAGTACTCTCCTATCAGATACACAAAGTATGCTTAAATAAAAACATATTGTATAAGACACAGAAGAGTGGAAATATGAAACAGCATTGGAACTGTTCATTTATCATGGAAGTGTAATGAAAGACCAATTCAACCAGACATCAAGCATCACAATTAGGGGTGCAACGACTACTTTGTGCTGGAGGGGGTGTGGCCGCGGTTGTTAATTAAAGCCCTAAATGCAATAAATACAATGGAATTATGTAACCTAGACAATAAAATGCAAATATTGCTGCTGTACTTACCGATCAGCATCGACTTTTGACCCTAAGAGAAATCTGGTAAGGATAAAGGAAAAGAAAGTAAAACATAAAGTAAGGAATATTCTAACCAGCACATCAGCAGAAAAAGTAGCAGATAATCTATTGATTATTGACGCAGTTAATTTCTACATTTCTCCTCTTAAGTCTAAAATGCAGGCTCTTACGGTGGATGAATAAGGTGCAGGTCAGACACATCCTCGTCTGCTTTTGGGTCATTGCTGCTGTAGATTTTTCCGTATACCAGCGGGTCACCTATAGATTGAAAGATAGTGACCTTTGTCCTCTGAGGCTGACCACCCACTTCACACTCAAAAATGTAGTCGTCTTTAATGTCCTGTATAAAGAAAAAGGCCACAATGGAACAATCTTTCAGTTAACTAGTGTTAATTTCGTCAACAAAAATAATGACAGAAAAAATATTTGTTGAGAAACTTTTTTTCCTGTGACTAATATGAGATGATGATGAGACATCACGGATATCAATGAACGGTGACAGTGATGAAATCAGCATGCAATATTGTTGACAAAAAAAGACGAAACTAAATGTGGTTAAAAAAATTAAGACTAATAAAACATCTGTAATTATTTTCATCAACATATAATTTTCGTCACAATCCGCTGCGATACAGTGTTCATTTATTATGGCGTAAGCAGCAGTATTTCCCGAGTCACATAGTAACGGGATGTTACAAGCTCAGTCATCTTTAACTCTTCGTCATCAGAGCAGTATTACTCGGGAGAAAGAAAAGAGATGATATTTGCGCCCATGTTCTTAATATTGAACCAAAGAAAAAAGCAGATGTATAGTAATATCGGCGGGGAAACAGTGTGGGCACACATGTGCTGTGAAAAATACCACAAACCTAAAGAGACACATCAAGGCATACCACAAAATCACCCAGTTTTACAGCCTCTTTGTGGTAATTATGTTACCACATGTTAACATAACTACGATGTGATGTATTTCTTTTTATTTTATAGTTAAATAGATTAGCAAATGATTGTGACCCATAGGAGCTATCCCTACAACAATCCAAGTGTGTAAATTTATATTGAAAAAAAAAAAAACAAAAAAAAAAAACTTTAAAAACCCTGTATTGTCCATACTACTCCTATTGTTTTGTAGTTTAAAAATATGGACATTTAGCAGTTGTTGTGATGGTTAAAAATAAATATAATTAGCTGAAAACATCAGATGAAAAAATAAATTTTAAATGTTAAGAAATTTTTTTTGTAAAAACCCTTATAAAAATGGTTTTGGCTAGACTAGATTGACTGTAGGATTAATTAATAATAATTATTGCTAAAATGTTATGTTTTCATTGACTAAAACTGAACTAAAATACTTAAGGGTAAAACTTGACTAAACAAATATAGGATAAGATTGACTAAATATGAGAAAAACTTACAGGGACATCCCGGAACCAAGTCTAAGACTAAAACTGAAAATAGCTGACAAAATTAGCACTACAGTTAACTTAAGGGCACTGATGAAAATCTCAAGATTTTTACAACTTAAAAAAAACAATTTAGAATAAGTTATGAGCAAGACATTACCTGTGCAGGCCAGACTTGCGGTGGCTGAGAATCCTCCAGTTTGATTGACTTCTCCACAACAGCATACTTCTCCACCTACAGCCAAATGAAAAGCCAAAGCTCTACTGATTTCATCTCTGTTCATACAATATATCAGTGTTATTGTAAAAGCAACCCCTAAAAACACTATGACATCTCACACAAGAGGAAGAAGTCAACTGGGAGAGGTGTGTGAGAACTTACATCGATCTCTGACGGAGTAGTTAGCTGGCAGCTATTTTGTTTCCACATGTCCACACACTGTAGGAAAACAAGAAAAGTTTTTTTGGGTTTTAAATCTCTCCCTGTACTGCCATGTACCCATTTCTACAACGCGAATAATCATTCAGTTGCTCAAAACCTATTTTTACACTAACAGGAATAAATCAGACTCTCACATTCCCAGCCTTGGAGATCTTAAGATCTACAACAGGTGGTGGTTTCCGCTCTTTCCTCCTGTGCAGGTAGTCCAGCAGCCGAAGCTGAGGAGGTGTGGGGAGGTTTGCCAGCTCCTGCTGCCGGTTCAGCGCTGCCCGCGAGTACCTCTTAAAATACCTGCAGGACAAAAAAAACAATATTAGAAAGTCGTACTAAACTCATATTCTGAACGGTTAAATACTGTGTTTTACAATACATTACACTTAATGAACAACAGAGAGTGGGCGGTTTAGTGGTGAAGATCAAAGGGTTGTGAATTCAAATCCCTTAACTTTCAAGCTGCAACTATTTACACGGCCCTTAACCCTCAGCAACTTTAGTGTATCCTAAAGAGTTCTATCTTAAAGGTCCTTGTTTATTCGAGTTTATTCAAGCTGCTGTCAAAGATTTTAGGAAAAATTAAATCTTAATGTTGGACAAAACAACATTCTTTTTAATACCAGCACAAAGGCAGCAATGATGGCAAAACATAGATATATAAAAAGTCCATAAAAGCACACACATGCCTGAAACAAACAACTTAGGCTGCTGACCCTCACCCTCCTCCCACTGGCACCAACAACACTCTCAGACAGCTATGTAAAGTATTCCACCAACGCCACACAAAAAACCACAATTAAACAAATGCTTTCACATACACACAGACCAGAATGTACAAAGTGCCACAAACAGCCACACAATGCACATCCACAGGGCAAAACTTATACATCTAAATGCAAGTGAATTGTTTTAATATATAAAAGATATGATATAAACACTTATCACTAAGACACACACACATACACACTTAGAATAAGCGCACAATTCACCGTTTCATAGAGCGTGTGTTCATCTTCTGTTTATTATATAGCAGCCGGTTGGCAGTGCAGGTGACAGTGATTGAAGGGTCCAGGCACAGAGGCTCTGCTGTGGCCAGGATCAACTGGCTCTCCAGCTGCAGTTTATCATCCTAGAAGCACGCACATCAGAGCACTCAAAGATCAATGGTAAGAGATTACTGTTACATTTTCCAGTAAATCTATATCTGCAGCCTTTAACCAGCCTTTAACCAGATGGCAGTTATACGAGTATGACAGTGTACTGAGTGTAGTAAGAAAATTATTGCACGGTTAATGATGCGTTTTAATGCTATAGGTGTGGTCACAGCAGTTATTTTTGGGTAGTCTGTATTTTTGGAATAAACTACAACATTTAAAAATTCTATTTCTGACATTAAGATTTACTCTGGTTAAATGTGTCTCTTCTACATAAACCTAATGTAAGAGCATCATATATCTACAAGTCCCAGTGATGGAAACTGCAGTCAATCAAATAACTTATCAATTTACTATAACCAAGGACATTTAGAATGCTGCCTAATGGAAGAGATACAAGTGTGAAACAGGCAGATTAAAAATGTAGATTAATTGCAAATTTAATTAAAAACACCTTTTTAAGCTAAGAGGAAATCTCACGACAGATGTTTTAATGCATCTTTTTTTACAGTGCTGCGTGTTCAGGTTCCTTTCCCTCAAGATCGAATCCAATCAGGTTATCCAATCTGTACATTGAACTTAAGTTCAAAGTTTCAGAAACTGCAAGTCCCAGTCTAGACTAAATAAATATTTACCCTAAATTGGATAAGACAATTATGATATCACTGTGTTGATGGTTTAAATATTTTTTTTATTATTATGCAATCCTCTTGTTCGAATAAGATTACAGTACACAGACGACAATATGCTTTTTACCTGCGTCCACTTGTGGTGATCGCTTGTCATGGCATGGACATCACAGATCAGGGTCTGATATAAAAGTAAAAAGGAGTCAATGTAAGCCTTAAATTCAACACCACGTCAACGTAAGCCTTAAACTCAGCACCACAGCCTGAGCTTATAAACCATCAACACCACATTTCTTACAATGTCAATGTCGATGTCGATCAAAAACGTCAGAACAAAAAAACTGGTCCTGAGTTGAGAGCAGTGCTCCTTTATCTCACGCACAATGTAACACTGAAGAGATTGTCACCCGTCATTTCAGCATTGCTCGTAACGCTCACCTGCATAGTGGGTCTCAGCAGCACATGGCGGCTCTGATAAGACGGCATCTTGGTGTTCCCTGACTGTCTGTAATCTCGGACCTCTGTGATGACACAGCCACAGTGGAAAATGTTCACCTGAAAAAAAAAAAGGGTTTAGGTACAGTACTCGTAAACTTTCTCTGAAATCAGAAGCATGAATAATCACA
This sequence comes from Dinotopterus cunningtoni, assembly GCA_028565755.1. Taxonomy (NCBI): domain Eukaryota; kingdom Metazoa; phylum Chordata; class Actinopteri; order Siluriformes; family Clariidae; genus Dinotopterus; species Dinotopterus cunningtoni. The sequence continues at coordinate 9,648,698 of JAOTRS010000008.1, forward strand.
GGTTAATTAAAACAAACTTATCAATTTCATTCTTTGTAAAAGTTTATACCTAGATGAGTAATACCATTTGTACAAATGAATAACAAACTGATACCCAACCTGCCGACTTGTCCACCACTAGTGTTGCTATTTTAGTTATTTAACTTATTAAAACTGCAGTAATGTCAAAAACTGGAAAGAATATATTCACTCCTGGTTGGGTTAACAAATCTGGAACATGTCAAAAAAAGAACAGTAAGTGAAGTTATTTTAAAACAGTATTGCTGTATTTTACTTGTGATTTTTCTAAAAGGTCCACAAGAATAGGTGGCAGCTCCTCAGCGTCCAAGTAGTCCAGTAACTCTGCTTCTTCATACGGAAGCCGAATGGTCTCTGAATCTGATTCAAAAGAAATAATAAAATAATAATAATAAGGATTGTGTCTCCAGTAGAGTAAAAAAATCTGCCATATACAGCACAATAACTAACAAGGATTCTTAGGAAAGAAATGAAAATACCAACCAGATCCATTTTTGCCTCTGAGCATAAGTGAGTATCCTTCATTTCCAGGGTACAGATTGACCACCAAGCAGGACAGTGACTCCTGTGAGACCAACTTCTCTAGTAGATTCACATTTCTTCTAAGGTTCTGTGGAATAAGAATTGTTATTAATAATGTGGTGGTACTAGGGACATAATGATGTCATTTTAATATGATTATTGGAAGAAATCTAGGGTATGTGCATGTTGTAACAGTCAAGGTTTTTCAACTAGTTAACCTTGAGATTGTTGATATTTTTCCACAATTTTTGTTCTCAAGTCCCCACATAGTTTTTTTTTCCTCTTTCTGTTGTCCATGCTTAGTGTGGCACACACAGACACACAATGCAAAGACTAAGTGAACTTCTCTCCTTTTTATCTGCTTTCAGGTGTGATTTTTATATTGCCCACACCTGTTACTTGCCTCAGGTAAGTCTGAAGGAGAATCATAAGCTTGAAACAATCTTATTTATCCACAATTTCGAAAGGGTGCCAATAATTTTGTCAAGTCCATTTTTGGAGTTTTGTGTGACATTATGTCAAAATTTCCTTTTTTGTTTTGTTTTAATACACACAAAGAGAATAAACATGTGTATAGCAAAACATGTGTTAATGCACTACTTTTCTGTGAGAAATACTTCATTTTCTGGGAAAATTTCAGGGGTGCCAACAATTTTGTCTATGACTGTATGCACTTTTATGTATTAAGACTTATGTTTTTGTTTTCTCCACAGCCATGGTCCAAAGTGTAGTAGAAAACCTTCCTGAAAAAGTGGTGGTTTTTGAAACAGCAGTGCATGTGCTAAATCAATAAGGGGACAGTCAAAAAGCATACAGGTGTGATGATCAAGTGTTCACAAACTTTTGGCCATATAGTGCATCTCACCCCTGTATAGTAAAGATTTATGTAATGCAAAAAGTATAATTAAACATTCCACTCTTTTAATCAACCTTACTTTTTTGTGTATATCAAACTGAAATGAAACTGTTAAAAGCATGTTTTAAGTGTTAAATTGAGTATTTAGTATGAAGTAACCTTCAGCTCTGGCTCTTTTTCACACTCTTCCATGTACAATTCATAAAGTTTTTGATACAAGGATTTCCTCCCACTGGAAGACACCCTCCTTCTAGCTGGTCGCTGACGAGCACTTTCAACAATGTACTGCACAAAAACACAAAAAGGCAAGTGACTTAATAAGCAAAGTGTAGCCTCATCATAATGTGCATTATAAATCATATAATTAAACGAGCAATTACAAGACAGACATCATACCTCAGCCCGATCCAATGCATATTCTAGGTCTTGTTGCTGCAAAGGAAAGGAAACTTTCAGTGCTACATAGTGCTCTCACAGCAGCATGCAATATAAACACTCCACAAAATATCAAATGGTTGGTTGCAGCTGAGAAAGAGATGTAGTCTAATCCAAGAGAAAGCACTGCTTACCATTGTGGTCCACCACCAGTTTGTGTGTGACAGGAGGCGATGCTGTCCTTGCCCCAAAACTGGCACATCCATTGACAGTCCATTCAAACCCTAAGTACAAAAAAGGCAATTTCAGCTTTACAAACGTGGTCCCCAAATGGATGGGATGTTTGCAATCATGCTAACATCTGCATTTTTTTCCTCAAGTCGTCCTCAGCAACATGAGTAACATGCAAAGAAATAATAATAATAATAAATAAATAAATAAATAAATAAATAACAGATGATGGCTCATTGGATTAGCTGCACAGCTAACCCCTCACCTAGGCATAGAACTAACACTCTGTAACCTGATGGTTCACTTACAGAGGGAAGAAATGAACCGTTTGCTAGAGGACGCAAAAACACCTGAATGTTGAGAGTCAATTCTGTACATATACATTTGCAGAGACGTATAGTATAATGTGGCTATAGGCGAACTCCTCAGGTTAGCTAGCAGTGCTAACTCGCTAAATGAGCGCCTCCTCTGCTAGCTGCTCCGTTAGCTTGGCTTCAAGAAAGCTGCAAAAGTTAACAGAGCACTGCAAACGGGGAGAGGGATGCTTAAAGTTTACATTAGGACAAATAAAAAATAACAAACTTGCCAAACAAAGCGCATCTTCACAGCTCGAAAATGCAAAGCAATGAGCAAAAATAGTCTTCCAGTGCCTTCAATGTAAAAAACTCATAGCAGCCATTTTCTTCCAGTGTAACAACAAAATCCAAACTTCCGGTGAGTAGAGTAGGCGGGGCCAAAGCCTCTTCTGAATCTAGGATGGGTTGCGAATAACACTTTACTTCCTAATCGAGGACACTACATAGGGTATAACTCACACACCAGTGTAATAGCTTCCAGAAGTAATCATATAGTTGACTATAAGTCCAGTAGGAGGTATTTGGGATTCCGTAGCATTGTGCTGCGCTCCACAAACGCTTATACCACCGCTGCTGAGAGAATCAAGTGTGTGTTCAGTTTACAGTTCTCATTCCTCCCTGCCGAATACCATGTAAAATTCCCACTGTTTTTAAAACGTTTCCTCCAAAATAACATATATAATTTTCTGTTTTCTGATTTCCTTTCTGTTCAATTTCATGTTTTCTGATTTTATTCCCATACAGTTTCATGCTTTTTATTTCCTTTCTGTACAATCCGATTATCTTATTTCTTTCTTGTACAATAATTTTTTTATTCTACTTTTTTATCTTCTCAGGAGACTTTGGGCTTCAGGTGTGGTGCACCCTAGTACGAGGTGCCAGTCCATCACACGGCACAAATACACACATTAACACACTATGGGCGATTTTAGAACACAAATTAGCAGAACCTGCTTGTCTTTGGACTGTTGGACGAAACCGGAGTACCCGGAGGAAACCCACGTGAGAACATGCGAACTCCATGCACACAGACCCGAGGTGGGGGTCGAACCCAACCCTGGAGGTGCAAGATGACAATGCTAACCACTACCCCACCGTACGGCCTACAGTATCTCCTGCACAAATATGTTTTTTTTTTTCTTTTTTCACTTTTTCTGATTTCATTCCTATATAATTTCATATTTTTCTGATTTCTTTCCTGTACAGTTCCATGTTTTTTAATTGCTGTTCTTAACAATTCCATGTTTTCTGATTTCTTTCCTATACAATTAAAACAGAGATCACCTCATGTTGGCTTAGTGGTTAGCACTGTCCCTTGGACTTCCAGGGTCAGGGTCCGATTCCCGCCTCTGGTCCTCCCATTGAAAGACTTGCAGATTAGGCTAACTGGTGTTCCCAAATTGCCATGCCAAGACCAGCACCTGATCCAGGATGTACCCCGCCTTGTGCCCTGAGGAAAGGATTTGTACCCAAGCTCGCAATCTGATATAGACAGAGGATTAGAAGAATTTAGGGGCTAATGATTTACACTAAGGTCTGTGAGTCATAAGTTGCGTTCGGGTGATATAAATAAGGTTTTGATTTGTCATCAACAAAAATTTTCAAGGTGAGAAAGAATACTCATGGTTTTTTATGTGACAAAATCAAGAGATGGAATGTGTTCTTTTTCATAATAATGTACATCTCTTGAATCATTTACAAAAAAATGTACATACCTATTCTTTTTATACCTATATTTATTTTATTCTATTTTTATGCTTATTTTTTTACTTTTTAGTGGCATTCATTGGGGGATAGCAAAGGAAGAATTTCATTGTACAGGGGGGGGGGAACATGTTTCTTTTATTGTGCATATGACAATAAAACGTGAAACTTGAATTTCAAATAAGTGAGATTTATAATGTTTCAGGAAATTATTGAATTGTGATGAATTTTGTTTATGTATGTACCTTTACGTGATGTGAATTTTTTTTTATTTCTCCACTCAAGTCAGAGCACACACTGAGAGTCCATCTATCACCAGCAGAGGTGAATCTACCTGCTGTCCTAACAGTATAATTAATCCAGTCCCACACACAAGCTGACAACTGCATTCATCTGCAAAGTAGATTGGTCCGACTCAAAGCAGGAGACAATTCACTAGACATATTATTAATGATGTGCATACAAAGATACAGGACAAATCCATGTTTAAGAAAATATTTCTATATTTATTTCCTAGTTTTAAAGATATTATACAAATTATCACTCAGTCCACCACACAATCACACATTATTGCATGAGCTGTTGGGGAAACAAACACAAAACCATATAATACACTTAACTGAAAATAATAAATAAATCTAAAAAAAATAATAATAAATTTGAAAAACAATAAAAGGAAAAAGAAAAAAAATAAATGTAAAAAAGTTAACAGACATGAACAACCTTACATGCCAATACATTATGTTAAGTTTTACATGAGAGTAACTTGTAATTTGAGTAATTTGTTTTTCAAATTTATTATTATTTTTTTTAGATTTATTTATTATTTTCAG
>JAOTRS010000008.1:9659449-9672651 GCA_028565755.1 Dinotopterus cunningtoni
AGAAACGGCCCTGGTTATATCCTTGCTCCTTTTGGAACACCTTTCATAAGGTGTAATGGCCACGAAAGACGACACGACCGATTTCTGCTTTGGTACAGCCCCACTGCTAGCCCTGCTAGTTGACGGAGTAGTATCGGCCCGCATTTTCATGCTTTCAGTGTGGTCGTTTGGGTGATGCTTTTTTAGGTGATGAAATAGGTTGGTTGTGTTGCCAGTCTTGGTTTTCACAAACCGACGACATATTTTACAGATCGTTTTAATCTGTGCCTAGTCATTTTTCAGATAGCCAAACCACTTCCATTTAATGGAATTCGTGCTACCTTTTTTGTCGACAATTTCAACATCTTTGGATAATAACTCGAGGTTAAATTCACTTTTGTCGCTGCTTCCACTCATTGTATTTGTCGTCCTGGTGTCAAGTTTGCTTCGCAAAGTGCGGTAGGAAATTAACTTTGACTTGCACGGCACGCGCAAGCTGCACGCTGATTGGCTGTTGTCGTATTGTTCTGCTGTGTGATTGGCTCTTAGATTAATCCATATCGAGCAAAAAATGTCTAGAGCTTATCATCGTTATTAAAATAAAATTAATCGCGATTCGATATGATATCGTTTATCGGCCCAGCCCTACTCCAAAGCCATTTCTTTGAGCAAATCTGTACCTTTTAATTATATGAGTTTTTGTATAAAAATATAATAAAAATCAAGTTCAAAGAAGATATGGCAGTTTGCTGGTCTGGAGCATTTAGACGCATATTACCAATGCCAAGAGTTACCTCTCAGACTCTACAGGCATACCTAAGCATGTTAAATGTTAAATGACCGTACAATTAGAAAAACACTGTATGGTTGGGAAGGGTTGCCAAGAAAAAGCACCTGTATCTGAACAAAGCACAAGAACACAGAAGAGACCAAAGTGGAGTTGTTTGGCCTTAATGGCCACACCATGTTTGGGGAAAACAAACAGAATTTTAGCGAAAACACCTCATATCCACTGTCAAGCATGGCAGTCGAGAGATGGTGATTTGGGCTTGTTTTTTTAGCCACAGGACCTGGGCAGCTTGCAGCCAATAAAATAACCATAAACTCCTCTGTATACCAGAGTATCCTAGAGGCAAACGTGAGGCCATATGTTCGACAGCTGAAGCTTGATTGAAATTGGGTCATGCAACAGGACAATAAACGAAAACACACCAGTAAATCTGCTAAAGGTGTATCTACAGGTTAATGAATCATGGAAAGGTGCTTAGTGTTGCCCACATGTTTTTTTTTCTTTATGGCTTTATTTTTGTATACACAGAATTAAAAGAGGGGTTTACTAACTTTTGAATGTTACTGTACAAAAAATATATTGTGCCAAAGTGAATGTTGGAGGAAGGACATTCACAGACAAGTACAAAAGTGGCTATAAAGACTGGCTGGAGGACCTGGCATAGGAACTTTTTTAACCAACAACAAGAGGTGTTCCTTAAACAACAGTACTAGAGGGAGCCACATCTGAGCATGACTGTGACGAATCCTTCCAGGAGAGCAGGGTCTGCAGGGAGTGTGTGCTGCCAAGGAGTGGCACTCGCGCCGGTGACACCTTCTATGGCAGCAGACAGTGCAACAAGGCTGTACATATGGAGTGCTTTGGCAAGCATCTTCAGTGACATAATATTGATAACTTACAATATTTGTATACTCTAAACAAACTGTTTTATTAAAAGAGCAAATCATTTTAGCTTAGTCAGTTGAATAGTCTTGTATATAAATGTTCATTCCACCATTTTAAAACCTCTACTGTATTATTTCTCAGATACATTTCCTGATTGGGCTGTTTGTATGTAATATGGCTTTGTACAATATGCACAGACATGGCCCTGAACTCACTTTAGGTAAAACACCATACATTAATAGTTCAGTGTTGATACTTGATCAAAATGAATTAAAATGCACTCATGACATACTTAAATTACAAATTCAACAATGGTTAATAATACCGTTTGAGATGGATAAAGGTGACAGTAACCTCTATAGGTATCCAGAAGCTTCTCCTGTCGCCCAACAACAGTAACAGATATAATGTAAGAGTTTAACAATGATCTAACGTTTAAAGGGAATGTGCTACAGGATGTCCTGTGCACAACAAGCTGCCAGTTTATTTTTGGTAGTCGCTCATCAGATGGATACTGACAGAATAAAATAACATGACAGCACTTTATATTATTTTAAAAATACTAACTTAGGTGTTTGTAAACTTTTTGTCGCCCAACCACTTACAGTACCATCAGGAGGTATGCTAGAAAAGCATACAATTAATTTTCATTTCAATACATGCAGCTTTAAACAATGCAATATAGTGAGCTGGTATGATGCCGTCCAGTAAAAGGGGTGTTCCTGTTACCACCCAAAAGTGTATTATTTTCCTATAATCATAGGGCCTGTCATGTGCTATTCAAACCTTCTACTCAAACATTTTTAGTGTTTCCTTTTTTTTGCTACAGTACGCACCAAAGCTCAGCCAAACATTAGGCACTTTGGTTTCTCCTCCCCATTTACAGCACATTTGCTCTTGTAAATCCATGTGCAGTAAATGTTTCAGCATAGTTTTGTTTTTGGTTTCATAAGACTGCAAACCCCTATCAACTCTACAACAGATGTGTATAATCTCACATCTGAAGCATTTGATTGCCTGCAACAGTTAAAAAGTGCTAAAGCTGCATATGAAATAAAAATAAAGGAGTTTCTTTCATAAGTCAATGTGGCCAAACAGTGGCATTGTTTTATCATTTACTTTCAGTGGCATAGCCTAAAACAGACAAAATAGTGACAGTTCCCTTTTTTTCTCAAACAGAACGGTCATTTCAGTACCAAATTTGCCAAACATGGACACTTACCCTCTATGCTCAGCTCAAAGCAGACATGACAGAAGGATAGAGTTCCAGTGTCTGTGTCCAGCTTACAGATGGTGCAGATGTTGTCATCATTTAGGTCTATATTCACAAATTGCTCCTCTTCAACCATTGCACCTGAAGAGAAATAAATAAACAAATAAACAAACATCGGGTCCAATTGCATCTTATGCACACACTTTGCATCTCAGAAACAGCTCATACAGTCCCCTCCAAAAGTACTGAAAAGGCAAGGCCAATTATTTTGTTATTGCCATACATTGAAGACATTTGTGTTTAATCAAAAGATGAACATAGGGTGATAGAGCAGATTTTCAGCTTTCATTTTGAGGTACAACCTACAACCGAGTTCCTTGAAGTGTGGTCCACCTTTGGGGTGCATGGACTGCCTCTAGTGGAGTGCATAAGGCATTGTGGATTTTATTATTTTTTAAATCCAAAATAAACTATTACAATTTTTAAAAATAAACTATTTTAAGTGTTTACTATCTCAGTGGATTTTTTTGCCTTAAAACCACATCTGTACAGCCCAAGTTTCAACGCCGTTCTCATACATTCTCTGGGTGCCACGGCTCCTGCTGTGCTGACTGTTGTAGTTTTACAAAATACACTATTGCAGGGCATAAGGTTGTGCATTTTGTCATGTTCTCAATGTATTTCCCCTTTTTGATAATAATAGGTTTCACAACCTGTCAGAGTTCCACATCCTCACTCACCCAAATCTCCGGCTATTGCAAATTTGCCTGAACAAAACGTTTTGGAAACCACAGACATGGCACCTTTTAGGACAGACCAAATTATTTTTAAATGAGAAAAAAAATATTGGAACAGCTAACTTTAAAATAAATGAAAGTAAAAAATATATATATTTGGTTGCATATCTACTACTTGCAATAACTGCAACAAACTGGTGCCCTAATGACATCACAGAAGTTTTGCATTCTGTGGTCCTTTTTGTAACACCTTCTTTTAGGTATTGTTCATTTTGGGGCTTTCTCTTCTTTCAGTCTCCTCTTCAGGAGTGAAATCTATGCTCACTTAGGTAAAAGACTGCTGACTGAAAAGGCCGGTCAAAAACCTTCCACTTTCTTCCCCTGATGGAAGTCCTTTGTTATGTTCGTGTATTATGAGTCATCGTCTTGCTGCATGATGAAGCTCCTCCCAATTAAACTGGACATATTTCTCTGTAAATTGACAGAATGCTTACAAAAAATGAAAACCAATTCTGCTGCTATATTCATGGGTTACATCGACAATAAACAAATATAAAGCCATTGCAGAAGCAGCCAAATCAAGCCTTTGCTTAACTGCTGAATATCTGATTGTTAGGAAAGTGGCGGTTTATTTCTTTTTCACAGCATTCCAGATTTTTTGAATCAGCTATGTGCAATGTGTGTGCTATGACATAAATATGACTGATTTTTCCTTTGTTTCCTCCTATTGTCAGATCTGTAGTGTTCATGCCTGTTAAATAACTGTTCTTTCTAATAACAAATACCCTGAGCTAAAGCCAAGAGAGACAATAAACAATTAATAGCTAACAGGCCACTACTGGGCAATTTTATTTTACCCTAACACAAGTAAATCTGACACAAATTGTGTACATTTTCTGACAGGGATTGGCAAATCAGCAGACAATCAATATATAGTTTGTGTCTGTGCAAACTGTTTTACTGATTTACTGATATCTTTTACTTGCCTGGACAAGTAAGATCCACAATCAGAAAGTAAGGCAGGAAACCTTATTCCAACATTTGCCTAACAAAACCTTTTATTTGGTAGAGAGGTTTAACATAGTGCCCTTCCCAGTAGTGTAACACATCAGTGCCATAACTTCAGCACAAGCTCCAAAACCCTAATGCCTGTTGCACTAAACACACCAGCCGAGGTGTTGGTAATCTGTTCCAGAATGACATTACAAGCTGATTAATATTTAAAAGCAGTCAAAACTAAACCTTTTTATGTAATTAACAAGTAACATGGCATTTCTGCAGTTTCCTTTCTACTCTATCTGGCTGGAACTTACTGATAATTACAGATCCAATCAATTAGAGATGGAGAAAAAAAAATCAATGCAGTTATGAATAGTGAATCTTTTGTGTGGCGATTCACATATCACCACACTGACTCAAAAATCTATTTAAAAAAAAATGGTCGGCCATGACCAGTGATCAGCCAATCAGCCTCAGATATAAATGCTTAATTTATATTATCAAAAATCAAGCCATGATAAATGTCTCCAATCTGCTTGAGTAAATTAGTCTCAAACCCACTCATTACACACACTTACATAAGTCTCAAAATGCAGCAAGCGTTATTAGTCAAAAATCGCATGCGTTACAAGCCTCACGTGCCCACAACCACTCAAGCTGCGCACTCACTGTTTAGTTTTGAGACTTTGGAGGCATTTGAGGTGTAAAACATCACCATTTCTTTATATTTCTGCAGATGGTACACTCTAAACTTTTAACACATTTTAATCCTGTGTGGTAGGAGTGAAATATTTGCTTGTTTGTGTAGAAATAATTATTATGGTGGATAACAGAGATATGTGCTGTTCAGTAATGATAAAACTGTGTGATGTAATTTGAAAATATAAAACATTTGTTTTTTGCTGCGTTTTGTTTTTTAAGTAAGAAAACTACTGTTATAAGGAACAAACTACATTTAATTACACATTTAAACTTTTTTCAAAGTTTAAAATTGTAATAAAATCGGGTGAAAATTCATATTAAATCAGAATATTTATAAAATTGTGATACTTATAGAACCGCAATTTTAATGGAATTGGCACCTAGGTATTGTGATAATATTGTATGGGAGGTGATTCCGATTTTAGGATATGGGCCACCTAAAACATGAGCCAAGAAAGGTCAACCAAAACACTAGTACAGAATGCATCTGTGATATATGACATTTTAAGAATTCTTGTCCATGCACTGAATAAAGTGACATGTGAGAACAAACCACAAACAGTACAAAAACAAACAACAGAAATACAGACAAAGCATCTGTCGCAATAGCTACAATGACAAATGAGTTTATCTTCTTGCTCGTGTGTCTCAGGAGATATCTCTAAAAACTTCTGATTTTTAGCTTTTATGGTAAAAGATAAATCAAATCAAGCATGTTTATTAAATTTAATTAAAGTTAGCAACGACTGACAGCTGTAGCCTGAGCACACAAATATCATGAGAGTGGATCTAACAGCTAACTGATTTAATAAACCAGTTTCAACAAGCTGTTTTGACATTATGGCCAGGATTTAACTGTTCATTTATTGATAATTTTTGGTACATTATCGTTAGATAATGGGAGCAAGCCAAGAAAATATTCTGCTGATGTGATAACGTCGATTTGATACAGATTTAGAAATACTAGCGGCTAACCAAAACGACACCAGAGCACTAAAAACAACATGTTAACAGACAAAAGCTATCTACAGGGCTAAACTAACTTGTTAGCTAGCGCCGTTTCGCCGCTATGGGGACGGACACTTGTTCGTGACCGTTATTTAGCTGCTGTTCACCTGAACTAAACGACGGAAAGAAGTCATTTCTGAGCAGCATTTCCTCCAAATACATCTTTCAAACACAGGAAAGAGAAGCGAATACTACCTTATTCGACGTGGTCAATAAAATCCTCGAGACAAACTGAGAAGAAACTGAAAAGATGTAAACAGTTATTCAGCTGAAAACCCACGCGCTCTCGCCTGAGCCCCAGGGATGTTATTGAAGAGCGGCTGAAAGAGCAGGGGTTGCCAGGTTTGTGTCAATAACGAAATGGAAACTTCAAGGCCCCTGTCTGAATAATGAGTGAATGTAATTCTGATTCTGATATATAAAGAATGCGCTTATTATGCACGTCTTAAACGTATAAAAGAAAGTGATCACAAAATAAAGCCTCGGCGGTGGATCAAAGGCACAAGGGTAAAAACTATGGACTTTGCACCCCTCGCTCCAAGTGCAGCACCGCTGACGAAAGGGGGCAGTTTCCGTTTACGGAAAGTACGGAATGAGCCATTGTCTCGTCGCCGAGGGTGAAGGTTTCGAAACGAAACACAAACGTCTATCTGAACTCACTGTGTTCGGCTGAACTTGTTAATGTTGGTAATATGTAATCCTTATGGTGGTGTAGACTACAAACAACTGCATTTATCTTGAATAATAGACATTTCTGGGCTTTTAATTGGTTGTAAACAGCCCAGGGATGTACATGGTACAGTCCACACTTTTGCTCCATGAACATGCATTAACTGTTTACTTTTAACACATTGTAAACACGTTCATTAATTGTATTTATATACAGTACATCTCGAAAGCCATTACTGTAAAATGTATAAACTGAAACTGTGTTGTAAATTGTTCTTCTGCTCACAAGCTGATTGGGGAATCCCAGTGGGGACTTTCTCTAGGGAAAATTCTGTTCCAGTGTTTCCTAAATGAACACACAGAAAGGCTGTCATGTAGGGAAGAAGCCTCTACTCCAAGACTTCAAGGCAGGATTAAAAAGCCAGATAAAACTTTGCATATTTATATTTACATTTAGGCATTTGGCACTTACAAAAAGTGCTTTGAAGTTTCCGTCATTAGATAGATACTTACACTGGGTTACTTAGTTACTAACTAAGTGCCAGTCAACACAGTTGGGAAAGGGATTTTTATTTGTTTTTTTTTTGGTGGTGGTGGGGGGGGGGCGTTGGCGGGTAGTCCAAGTACTGAAGAAACAGATACGTCTTCAGTCTTCGTTTATAGATTGCCAAAGACTCAGCTGTACGGACATCTAGAGGATGTTCATTCCACCACCTAGGTTCATATGTTCACCAGTCAAATAAAAATTAGGAAAAAAACTTGTATGACTGGGTGGCACAGTGTCTAGTGGTTAGACCTCCAGGGTCCGGGTTCGATTCACACCTTAGGTCTGTGTGCGTGGCGTTTGCATGTTCTCCTTGTTCTTGGTGGGTTTCCTTCAGGTACTCCGGTGTCCTCCCACAGTCCAAAGACATGCAGATTAGATTAATTGGTTCCCAGGTTGCCCGTAGTCTGTGAATATGAGTATGTGTCCTGCAATGGATTGGCACCCTGTCCAGGCTGTACCGTGCCTCGTGCAGGGTCTCCTGGGATAGGCTCCAGGCCCTCATGACCTTGTATACAGGATAAAGTGGTGTAGACGATGAGTGAGTGAGTGTTTGGCTCTAAATGTTCAGGGCTATGTATGGAGGGAAAAGGGTAAGGCTTTTAATCTGGAGAACATTATCCCAGCTGTTGAGCATCAGGGTGGCAGCATGATGGAAAAAGGGCTGGTGCATTTCACAAAATAAATGACATTATGAAGAAGGCGGATTATTAACAAACACTGAAGCAAGACCTCAAGATCTAGAAAGTTACAACTTGTGTATGTCACGCACCAAGAGATAGCCTGAAAGGTTTACCTGAATACTGACCTCAAAAATCATCCTTGAGCAAGGAAACGATCATAATTTATCCCGGGAAAAAAATGGGAGGTAGTATGCAGGTGAGGAAATAAACTAGATGAATAGATGCTATTCTAATGCATATACTGTTTGTGGTTAACTATTATCTAAATTCTCCATAGTGCAGTGGGAGGTTGAAATGCTGGACTAACAGACCCAGTCCAGAGCTAAGTTAGTGAGACTTTCGCCAGCAGTTTCCCCAGCATTGAGGCTGTGTGTGCTTTTTAGTTTCAATGTGGCACAGCATTGATAAGAATGCCATGCAAGAGAGAAAAGTGTGGGTAAATACTGCACAATTATTTCACATTTATGAACAAGCAGAAGGAAATGAGGTTCCTCAACAGTGGTGTGGGCTTGTTCTCCATGATAGAGTCAGTAGCTTTATAATCCACAAGAGCTATGGAGGTCCTTCAGATTTAGAGAAGCAAATGTACACCTTACAAGGCGACACCCCATTTTATTTACACACACACATCAGTCTTATGAAGAACCCTCAGATGAAATGTGATCTGTGTGTGAAAATGTATGGACCAGGTTGTTGCCACTGTGACCTCCACAGGCAGAAAGATAATATTGGTAATGAGATATAGGAATATATAGAATATACTGTATATATGATCTTTATGGTCGATTCACTTCTAGTTAAGTAGGTCACTGAGATTATGTAAATAGAGACTCTGACACAGAAATCCAACTAATGTTTAATGTAAGGCTGGTTAGCTGATCAGATAACTATCTAAGATGTAGAACAGATGATTTCACATTGTTTATCAAGTCTATTCTACAATTTTATTGAGTACAGTATAAAATAAATGATGTTCTTAGGCATACATTTTATACCTTCAGCTTAAGTACACTACCTAAATTAGTTTATGTTTCCACCATAATCCTGACGACAATAAAGCAATTACTGAAGACGGTTTGTTTAAAAAGTTGCACGTTCAGAGAAAAAAAAGTGAGTGTGTGCTGCCACCTGGTTGACTGGTAATGAATCTTATATCCAAAAACCTAAAAAGTATTTCTCCACTCTTTTCTTTAATTATATAACTAATTTCACCTGAAGATAACATTTGAGCCATAAAGATATAAAGGCATATAAAGTGCACAGAGATGAGATAATGTTTTTTACAACCTAACCAATATTAATTGTATTAACATTCTCCGAAACTAAACAACAGGACAAAATGGGTGATAAATAGCCATTGTGATAACCAAGTCCAGTTCTGTCAACCTTATCTTAAATTTTTTGTGGTTTCTCTAATCCAAACGAACAGCCCACTCAAACCCTCAATCACATATCTGATCAACACAAGACACTTAGAAGGTATGTATCTACATCTATAGATTTTTATTTCAATAACAGAACAATTCTAGGGTCACGGACTTACGGCAATGCAGTGCAAGGTAATAATTCATATTCATTCACATAGGATGTGCTCAGTTTAAAAAAAATAGGTCAGATAAATGAAAAACAAGACAATTTAAATCCTATAGCTTTGTTTTTTAAGTTCTCAGTTTGGGGTTTGATTCCTGCCTCATGTCTGTGTGCAGGGAGTTTGCAAGTTCTCCCAAATAACAAACTTGTTATCCCTGGGATTCCCAAATAACCTGTAGTGTGTGTGCGTGTGTGTGTGTGTGCGCGTGTGCGTTTGTGTGTGTGTGTGTGTGTGCGTGTGCGTTTGTGTGTGTGTGTGTGTGTGTGTGTGTGCATACGATGGATTGGCACCCTGTCCAAGGTGTACCCCACCTCATGGCCCAAGTCTCTCAGCTTAGGCTGCAGGCTTCCTATGACCCTATACAGGATAAGTGGTATAGAAAATAATTGAATGAAAACATAATTTATTATAAATGATATTTTATGGCCCAAACTGCTAAAGGGAGGTCTGAATTCTGTTAACTGGATTCTTTACATTGAAGGGGAAAACACAAAACATGTGCAGAACATGGTCTAGGAATGGTAATCACTGTGTCATCTATTGTTTTATTGTATAACAGTTCACAATCAAACCATTCATACATTCATCCATCCATTCATGCATTATTTCTGCTGGTTAATTCTGTTTAAAATGTTAGATATTGTTTAGTAAACTGTGAGATGACAGTACAGGTTATATTGCAATACCGTTATACTACAGTACAACACTTGCAGAAACACAAGATCTCTCCTAACAAGGCATTTCAACCACCGTCCTCAGGATGGCGCCAAGGAAGGGTCTAAACATAACTGAGTTATTTGTTAAGATGGAAAGAATGCACTTCAAGTTCAGTCATGCAGGCAGCATCAGATGACACATTAGCTTCAAGAAAACATCTGCAATTTGTTTAGTATTGTTAATCACACCTGTGCTGTTTATTCAGAAGAAATGTTGGCCGTATCAAATGTTTACTGCCAGTAACTCTCATGACAGTAAAATCAGTCGTTCACTGTGAAGGGGGTCGATACAGACACCTGATGTGAATGTTAAGAATTAAAGCGGAGCTATTGAGAGCTATTTGTGAGAATCTAAATTGTGACTCACTAATTCTACAAATCCTAATGTATTGTTCTAGGCCTAGACTAAAAGTGAGTCATCATAGACAGTATAGTTTAATCTATACCAGTACGAATTTATTGCCATCTGGGATTATGTTTAGGGTGGATGAGTGTTTTATGGCAATGAAGCCTGATGATGAATGTCTTAAAAGAAAAGGAAGTTGGCAGCATGAAACATTAAATTGTTTGTTAAGTCTGTCAATGAATAACTTTCAATGAGCTCAGTAGCACACATTTGTAAGCTTGTGTGTATAAGCTTGCTTGTACTCTGTGTAAAAGTAGCAGTAAAATCACTGAGATTTATCAACTCCAAAAATGCCCACTGAACCATTGTTAAACATTGCGTGTGTATGTGTTTGTGTGCATACACATGTCTTGGCTTGTTCCTGTGCACCATCTCAGAGGTTGTGAGACGAGTTTGGCCAGTTTTAAAGAAAAGACAAAGAGGCTCTAAGATCTTCACCTTGATGTTGTCTAAGAAAAGCTATGCAGATAGCCATGGCGAAATATATATAGGCCAGATGCTGCTTTGTGTTTTCCTATTTAAAAAAGGCATATTAGCAAAAATTCTCTGAAGTGTTTTTTGTTTAAAGGAAACTGGTTGAATCATGTGCTTGGACATAATTTATCATTTTTGGATACAGTACATGGACCTCACATCAATGTAAAAATATTGCATTTACTTTAAGTACCTTAAAGACAATAATGCAAATAACATTTACAGAATGCAGTTGAGTAATATTGCGCACACACACACACATTTCAATTCGAGGTGGGCTATGGAGTGATTCCAATCAATACTTCAGAAAAGATAACGTCACAAGTCTAGAAATACTGTCATTTAGTGTTTGAGTCACTCATAAGGCGTAGATGCAGGGTGTGTGAGCGGTGTGTATCAGGAAGTCATAACGACTGGATCCAGGCTGGACTGAGTGTAAAAGCATAATGTAAACATTCAGCAAGCTTGAATTAGTTGAAATGTTCCTTCCTTATGTACTTTTTTTTTTTTTTTACTTTATAGTTACGTCTATACAATTAACTTTTATTATTACATGTTTAATGCTAACACTGATCAGCAAATTCCACTAATTCTGTGCTTAATTCGCCATGTTTTTCCGTGGAATTTTGAAACATTTTTAACATTTAAGATTCTTTAGAATAAATCAATCATGGTATGATTTATGAACATACATGCTTTAATGACCAAAGTGTTATTGCTAGGGAAAAATATCACTGCTATATACTGTAACTTTAAACCTCTAAAATGTTATTCAGTGGATTTCTGTGGAGTATTTTGTCAGCTGAAAATGTAACTTTGTAGAATACACATTTATTTCATATATCAGACCTCTGAAAGGGATTACTATTTGGCTTGTACAATTTGTATTACAATATAATGAAATAAGGACATCTGACTTTAATAAATAAATAAGAAGACCACACTAGAATTCATTCCTGTCTGCCATGAACAGGACTATAAGTCTATCAAGGGCACAGCTTCATCAAAACTGGTTAAATGAACTTTAAAAAAGTCATCTGGTATTTTTTCCAGTCTACAGCTGTCCAGTTTCTGTGATTCAGAGCCCTTGATAGTCTACGATTCTTGCTCTTGGCTGACAGGACATGACCTTAATTTAACTTTCTGCTCTTGAAGCTCATCCACCTAAACGCCTTGATGTGTTGTGCATCCTGAAATTTTGCTTTTGTGTTCTCCGCGGTTGTAAACAGTGGTTATTTGAAATACTATAGACATCCTGTCAGCTCAAACCAGTTTGATCATTCTTCTCTGATCTCTCCCATCAACAAAAGGTGTTTCCTGAAGACCTTTTACATTTGTTTTGTTGTTCACACCATTCTGTGCAAACTGCAAAAAATGCAGTGTGTGTGTGGAAGATCAGCAGTTTCTAAAATGCTCAAACCATCCTGTCTATACCATGATTAGTCAGTAAGATTTGATAGGAATATTAGCTAAAGCTCTTGACCTTGATCTGAATGTTTTTTTGCATTGAGATGCTATCACATGATTGGCTGATTGAACAATTGCATGAATGTGCATGTGGACAGGTGTTCCTAATGAAATGGACAGTAAGCGTCTATGTTCTGTGTTTTTCCCCATAATGATTAAACATATGAAAAAAAAAACATACAGTCAACCTTTTATTTCATACATATAATGTACTTTAAGTGTCCATCAAAATACAAAAACAAGAAACTGTTTAAACACTATAGGTATTTAATTCTGTATACAAAAATATGAATTTAAATGTTTTAATATCTAAATACAAATGAATGAAGGTGAAATACA
>JAOTRS010000008.1:9707991-9722545 GCA_028565755.1 Dinotopterus cunningtoni
TACAATTTACTTAAAAACAGGATTTATCATTGGATTTCATATAGTAAAGACAAAAAGAGTATAAAGAAAATTATATTTATTACACATTATTATATTACTCATATATACCATATATACACTCATATACAGTGGGCCAAAAAAGTATTTAGTCAGCCACCAATTGGTAGCTGACTAAATACTTTTTTGCTCCACTATATACTATACTATATTTGCCTCAAAACTGAAATGAAAAGGTTACAACTTGGGATTAATCACTGTACATTTTTTATATTAAAACGGTAAATAAAATGGATGAAACAGCAAGACTGATGTACTAAGATTATTACTTTGGGCCAACATAACTGAAGAATTGTTCTAATACATAGTGAGGTATGCTACCTGTGAGTAACCCTGTGAGGAACTGTAAGAGCTACGAATAGGGTTACGAGCTGATCCAGGCACGCCACAGGAAACAGGACATCCACTAACTGAGCTAATGGAAGAGGTCCGAGATCTCTTTACTGTGGACTCCTCCAACATGGAGACATTCATGCCTCTTTTCAAACTTCCAGGTCTAAGGAAAGGAGAAATCATTATTATGTTTATAGCAGTAACGCATTATAATAATGCATCAAGGTTTTAAATAAATAAATAAATAAATAAATAAATAAAGCTCATGCATGTCCCTTTTCAGATAAAATTTTGGAAAGATGCTTTGCTATTACTTTCCTTTGGTTAGCCTATAACTTTTCCATAATTCTCTGAAAAAAGTTTTACATAGAACAGGCAGCATGGTGCTAAGGGCAGACAGAAGCCCTTAGCAGCATGCTTTTTTTTTGGTCTGGATAAAAACGCTCAGATATCACTTCAGAGATTTGGAATTAGCACCAAGTGAAAAGTGAAAAGTCAGATGAACAAGTTTATCTGAAAAACTATAAGGCCAATCGATAATGTGCCAGTCTGAATTATGTGCAGTTAATGCCTATAGAGCATGATTAATAGACGCATTCATGTTTTTATGTTGTTAGCAACAAGATAGACATTTAACTCACATTTGTGAGCGATTTATATGATTTTTCTTTGATGTTGAAACTGTATATTTAGTGCATTTCATTTAACAAACCAATATGTCTGCGTGATGATTGATGAACTTAAGGGAAGAAGATATACTTTGTTTATTTCTGATGCTGTGGCATGTTGGTTTGATTTCACTGCATAAACAGGGAAGGAACTCAGAGCTAATTGAACCCCCTAATTGATTTTTCAGTTGCAATGGCATGTCATTTTACAAAAATCATGGTCCTTGTCTCCTCTGTTTAGACAGCCATACAAAAATTATAGTTACATCTAGGACAAACAGTGCAAATGATTGTTTATCCTTTTTAAGGTCCATTAATTCAAAAAAAGAATTATTGTGTGCACTATTTGCTGTAGATGGTGCTAATACTATTTCCCCCAAAGTCCATATTAATAAATAAAAAATTAATTTTGTAATTTTTACAATTGCATTATCTAAGGATGCAAAAACAAAACAACCAACTTTTTGACGTAATTACCTAGTTCTTGTTCATTTAGTCAAACAGTAGTCAATAGTGAAACAAAACCTACTTTGGTATGAGCTGGGCTGGAGCACCATTAGCCAGCAGTGGCTCAAAAACTGACTGGGAACTTTCACTGCTGTCATTCCGCCTGATGAAAAAAGGAAGAGATTCTCATTACTTTCAAGGTCAAGAATGCAACAAACAAAAAAAGGGAAACAAACTGACAAATGATTTGTTCCATTGTAAATTACAACACTGACTGGTTCAGCTCAACACAAAGCTGTGCACAGTTTTTACAAATGAGCCCCACCATGAAATACTTACACTGACCTTCAGTCAGTGAAAAGCTGTATATTATACCAGTCTATATAAGCAGTGCACAGCTAACAGGTACCTCCTTTTGGTCTTTTGTCCTGCTTCGTGCGCTCTCTCATCATCATCCTCATCAACATCACGCTTACGATTTGCTCTGAGCACGCTCAGTACAGTTTCTCGAGAACAGGGGTCGGCTCGGGCTTTACACCCTGGGGATGGAACTGTTCCACTGGTATTCAGCTGATCAAAACTGAAAGCAAACATATTACACAAGGAGTTACACACAACATTCAGTGAGATACAAGACACCAGAATAAGTTTATAATGAAGCATTAAACTCAAGACAATTACTCAAGACTTGACATGAGTAACCTTGCTTGCAGTAAAGTACATGATTACATGTAAATCAAATTTTAAACGGTAATACTGCAGCGTTATGACAATATAACTCACAATGGTGAGCGTATTGTGTTGTCCGGTCTTGCGATCTTCACCGTAACTGGACTGTGTACGGGTGTATTGCGCTGTGTGAGAATGTTCTTCTTGCGGAAGCTGTCCCACTGAGCTGGGGGAAAGACACCCACTGGAGAGGATCCTAACTGCTGCAGCGGATAATGTCTTTGAGGGGTGATGGTGAACCTCCCTGCAGCTCCCACCGGTTCACTGGTGTCATATGATAAGAGACAGAAGAATGAGTGTATAGTGTACGTTATATACATCATAAAACTTTGTACAACACATGCTCAACCCTTATCTTACAAACGGAATGTGGTTAATGTCTTGAAATAAGAATTATAACTACATCTGGTAGGAGTGAAACAAAGGTATCTGGTGATCGGCCAACCAGAGTCAGATATAAAGAATTTTCTACTGAGAGCAGGAGCTTCCGAACACTGCAACAGAAACACATTTTTAATAGAATTACATTATCAAAAATCGCTCGTTAAAATCCTTGGAGGGAAAAATCTGATTTTCTTCCTCAAAATTCTGTAAGTAAATTAGCCTCTAGCCCACTCATTACACACGCATACACAAGTCTCAAAATATAGCAAAGCATTTTTTAGAAGCCCGTGTCCTCGCAGTCACTCTACCTGCGTGCTCACCATCAAGTTGAGTTTTGAGACTTTGGAGACATTTGAGGAGGTACACTGAACTTTTTACAGACTGCCATTCCATGTGGTAGAAATGAATTATTTGCCAGGTTTCCTTACAAATAATTACAGTGAATGACAGATACGTGCTGCTCTTAAATGTTAAACTCTTGTATTTGAAGTTAGTTTGTATTGTTTAAATGCTGTGCTTGGTTTTTAAATGAGAAAACTACTGTTATAGGAAAGGGTTACAATTATTTAATCATCAAACTTATTTTAAAGGTTTAAAATTAAGGTTTATAAAATCACGATACGTATAGAACAGCAATATTAATCGAGCACCAAAGTATCGTGATAATATCATATCGGGAGGTGACTGGTGATTCCCAACCCTAATATTTGGTGTCTATAATATTTTGACAGTGTCATTATGAATTGTATGGAAAATGCTCACAGATTGTTGCTCACTGACACTTTCAATAAGTAATATACTTTCTGAACGCAATTACACCAGAGCTGTGGTTAATGTCTGAGGAGGAAGCTATGCTAACGCTGTCAGAGAGCTCCATGTGCCAGAGGGAACTCCCACATTTTCAAATCTTGGAGGGAAAAATCATGGACACTGTTGCATGCAGAACAATCTAGCGGGTGGACAGTCTAGTGACCCTGCAGTCGGGCTGGTGGTTAAACTCTCATGCACTTATGATTTAGGAACAGTACATAAACACACGCAACACCAGCAATGTAAGTTAGTTCGAGCTTTCGTTACCCAAAAGACAATCTTCTGTTTGGAGTAGGGACTCCGTGATTTGGTCGGATAAGTCTCTCCCGGAGCTGTTCTCTGGGGTTCCCGCCAGAGCCCGAAGATCCAGCGGGCCGCCCTGTGCCCGAGGGACTTTCTGCCTTACTGAGATAACTCCCCATGAGGATGTTCCGAGGACTGAACACCGAGTCGCTGAACGTTGCGTCTCGCCTGTAAACGGAGCCGGCAAAACTTCTGTCGATGGGAGACGCTAAAGAATTTCTAACATCGCTTTTATTACTTCGAGTCTTGTTCCGCGCTGCCGCCGGGACGCCTGTGAAAGTCCTGTCCGGCAACCAGCGCCGCAGAGCGGTAGGAACTGTCAGCCCACAGCGGGGATTCAGGCCCAACCTCTCGAAAAGCTGAAACTCCTCTGCTTTATAATAACAAACGACACAAGTTATGACAAAAAAGAAAAGTATGTACAGATATGCTGGTATGCACGTCAACACGAGAAAAAGCAGGACAATAGCGAGAAGAGAGATAAAAGCTAGCCGCCGTTTATCTGCAGGAGACATGGCGGCACCGCGCCGCCGAGGGACAATATCCCATAATTCCGTTCTTTAGCGTACGCTGCTGACGAGCTGTCATGAACTCTGGGAAATGTAGTTTTATGCTCATTTTAACTGGTAATTTATGACCGGTAAGTCGCTAAAATTGTTCAAATAACCCAGCTGTTTTCATACAAACGTTATTAACGCCTTTATAATGATGCACATAGATAACGTGTGTAATGAAGATAAAAACACATTTGGGACTGTAAAAATGACTGTACTTTAACATTAAATAATCAGAAATGCCACATCTACACAAAATAAATAAGAAAAAATACAAATTGTGCAAATGTTTTAATTCAATTCCATATTGAATTAAAACATATATATATATATATATATATATTTGAAAACCTTTTAAAGTATTTAAAAAATTTTATGCATCTTAAGGAGAAACAGATAATTTTCTAAAGAATCTATCTATCTATCTATCTATCTATCAAACACATTTTAAATAAACATCATTCAATTAATTTCAGTTTTATTTATAGAGCACTTTTAACAATGATCATTGTGGCAACGTAGCTTTACAGAATTAAAAAAATATGAAAATTTGTTTAACATATGTGAGGAAATATGTGTAAATCACCCTCATGAGCAAGCTGAGGGCGATGGTGGCAAGAAAAAACTCCCTGAGATGGCAATAGGAAGAAACAGAACTCAAACCCATCCTCATTTGGGTCATATCGGATAGCAGAAATTGATTTGGAGTTCTAAGTTGTGTTAGGAGGCTGGAAGTTCAGTAACAAGAAAGCAGTTTAAGTTAATATGAAGTCCACTTTCGTTATTATTTGTAGGAACCAGAAGCGGGGCACCAAGATGGGCGAGACATGTATTCTGGATCACTGACTGCTTAGAAGTGCCATGTGAAAAATAAATAGCTCGGCAGAGAGAGAGAGAGAGAGAGAGAGAGAGAGAACAGTTAGGTATGTTAACAGTCACATAATGTATAAAGTGAATGTATATTTAGTGCAGAGAGCAAGCAGAAACTCTGGCAGCCATCAACAAACCTGAGTAATCAGTGACAGTGGGAAAGTCATCATCTATACATACCAGTTCACATACACTAGTCCTCCAGATCTGCTCCTTTACCTAAGGCAAATCTATTCACAAAAATGCTTGGCTAAATAAATAGGTTTTTAGCCTAGACATAAACACTGGTACTGTGTTTGAGTCCTGAACATTCATTGGAAGGCTATTCCATAACTTCAGGGCAGTCAGAAAAAGCTCTCTCCTTGCTATAGTTTCTATAGTACAATGTAACAACAAGTATCCTGCACCCACCAATTTAAGTAGGTGTGGTAGCAGTACCTCGTAAGACACTAGCATTTCACTCAGGTGCTGTGGTGTGAGATAATTTAGTGATTTATCGGTCAATAGTAATATTTTAAAATCATTGTGAAATTTCACTGGAAACCTATGCAGTTTGGATAAGATAGGGGTGATGTGCTCATATCTTCTGATTCTAGTGAGGAATCCCACTAAGTTTGTACGTAAAATTTTTACATTGTTTAGTATACAAGATTTTAAACAATATAGTAATCAGAATTCATTACAAATAATAATAAAATAATTATATCTGTTGCCTTTCCATTAAGAATGTAATAGTACATATTACTCTCCTTCTATTTTTAGACCAAAAATAAATACATAAATAATAATAATAGCTTGGGGAAAACTACGATACAATATTCTCTTATCTTTCTTATTTACTCTGGGTATGTTGAACTGGTTTATACAAGTTATCATTCCTGCTAACAGTATTCTATAAAGTGATGTCTTTTTGTAAATTATTGATAAACTCTTTTTTTTGAACAGATTATTAGACTTGTTATGCAATGTTATGAAGTTGTGTTGTGCTATGTTATGTCATCATGTCATGTTATGTTATGTTTTTAGCAGTACAGTATGTAACAATTACGGTGCTTTGCTAAGCTTCCCAGCTTCAGGACACAGCCGTCTGTCGTATGTTCATTTCTACACATTCTCCACTAGAGGGCGACTGCTTCTGCAGCAACCGCATAGTGTAAGTTAGCAGAGCAGCTCAGCACTTACTGATGTGAGAAAACCACTGCATTTCACAAGTGAGTAAACATATTTAAATTCTGAACATTAGTGGAAAGGACACCGGTAGATAGCTCTCATTAGTTACTTTGTACTAAACAAAATTTCCACCTTTCTGATTCCTGGGCAAGAATACATTTTGCCCTGCGATGGATTGGCACCTTATCCATCCCGCCTAATGCCCCAAGTCCACTGGTATAGGCCCTTGGTCTCCCACAGGATAAGCAGTAAAGCCAATGAGAGTAAAAATGGTGTTCATCACGTTCTGCTGTGAAACTGTTTCAATATCTTCTGTAAATAATCAACTTTGTTACTGAGTCTAAGTGTATAATTATTTATAGCCTTAGGAAGGTCAGCCCAGAACATCACAAGCTTTAAAAAGAGCTGCTGAAAGTGCTGGCGATATAGAGTGCCACCTGGCAAAATCTGACTTGGATAGCAAAGAAAAAGAGAAATCCATCCTGTGACATAAAGAAAAGAAAGATTTAAAAAAAATTATTATAAAAATTATTTATTATTTTATTAAAAATTATTAGTTATTAAAAAGCATCTACTTTTTAAAGATGAATTTTGTTATGTTTTTATGTTAATGTACCACATCTGTCAGGATTACATTACACATCTGTCAGGATTACATTACACATCTGTCAGGATTACATTACCCTTCAGCCCCTACAAGAGAACAACTGAGCCACATTTATATCTAATGAACACAGGTATAAAAGGCCTCTCTCTGCAGCACTCTTTATTGTGGAATCAGTAGATGCGCATGTACTGTATGTAGATGGATGTCAAAAGCTAGACTGTGAATGGATGGGAGAAAGCAGGTGGTGAAAGAAATGAGCTAGCAGAAATGGTGGGAGAGGGGATGGACGGAATAATAAACAGAGAAAACAATGGTATGAAAATTCATGTTCATAAGAATTAGTTAGTGAACTATGATGCCCAAAAGCCCAATTGAGTACAGAAAAGGTCAATGTTATTATTTAGAACATTTATTATACTATAAAATACAGAAAGTTTAACCTAATAATAAAAATATTCACTATGACTTCAAACAAAAACATATAGTTGCAAAGTTACAGTTACAAAAAAAACCTGAAATTGAAATAGAAAAAGATAAAGTACTTAAAGAAACAAGGACAAAATTTATTAATGGAAGATTGGAAAATGACTTTAAATTACAGTGTAGCAGACATAGAGGCAATTAATAATTCACTGGTTACAGCAATCATAAATTAGCAAGAAAAAAATTGTTACATGGTGGAATTATGAATGTAGAAAACAAGTAGGAAAAATAACTCAATAGTACAGTCAATACTCAATAGAAGTATTAATGAATTATAAACAAACACAGAAAACAGAGCAAGAGTATATTGGAGACAATAGTGTAACAGAATAGAATGGGATCATCAATTGTCTGGCACATGAGGCATTATAAAAAAATGAATAGCATAAAAAAATAAAGATGTTTGTGTCATAAAGGGTGAGAATGAAATAGCAGTTAGCATTTTGGAAAAGGCAGAACTATTATCAAAAGCATCTGTGAAAATACTTAGTTCTGAAAATGTATGAATTAAGGCTATACAATAAAGGGAAAAAAGACTTGAGCAAAATCCAGGAATTATGAAGAAAAGAAGAACATCTAATGAAGAGATAGTGAATCTCTCCAAAGAACTAATTTCAATATATTAGATATAGCTCCAGGGAAGGATCAGATATGTAACACAATGAATAAATGACACATGACAAGAAGTACAATTCCCGTAATACATAGACTATTTAATAAAAAATGGGTACCAGGTAAAATACTAGTACAGTACATGGAAACATTCTCTCATTATTCCAATATTAAACTCTGACAAAAATGCATAAAATTTCGAAGTACAGCAAAGGTCACTGTTTGCAAAACTTGTGGAACGAATCCTAACTAATTGTCTAACATTAGTTTCCAGTAACAGAGAAATATTTTTTGATCTTCTCAGAGTGGATTTCACAAGGGAAGGACAACATTAAGAAAGCTAAAACTAATACTGAAAGGGCCTTGGCTGAACTTGTGATACAGAAAAAGCATTAAAGAGTTTACATTAAAGAAGTTTTTTTCATTCAAAATAAGTGAATCAAAGAAGTCCAGAATAGGACACCACCTGCAGTCCTTTATTATGTGTCGTAATGATTAATGACACATTTGTACAAATAGAACCAAGTGTAGGGAAATTGCTATATGTGGATGATGGGTCACTGTGGGTGCAAGAAAGTAATCTGGATTACAGGGAAAAATGCAGAATGTAACGAATATAGAGGAGGAATAGGCAAACAGATGGAGAGTTAAATTTATATAAATAAGTCACATGTAATATGCCTATCTAATAAGAGCTATATTTGACTATGGATGCAGAAACTAACCTCAGTATCAGCTGTTCTTATGGAATTGAGGGAAAAGCTATTAAGATACTTACTACTGATTATTTTCTAAATATCATTATGGTTCGTACCAGTTCACAACTTGCAAGAACAAAATTAAAAGACTGCTGAGAACATAATTATTCAAATTATAATCATTTTGGATGGATTAGAGAAGCAAAAAAACCCCAAAACAAAACAATATTAGTTCCTCTGTTTCCTTGGCTGAGTCCTTACTGCAAAAATTGGAATACAGAATAATAATAACAAACAGTCTGTGGAATATTTATCTCCTTAGTAAAACAATATATTCGCTCTTCATTTAAATAACAAACATGTAATATATACTGAAAGATCAAAAAACGTATGTTACTGAGGGTAATGGTATGGCGCTATACATTCCACACCGTCAAATAATTATCAGGAAATGACAGTTATAGCCATAGTCTCTTCATACACTTTATCAGCATTAATGTCTATTAAAACAGAATGTGGACAAGACTTTATGTTAGGTATTTTGTGCCGACTACAGTGAATGGCCAAAAAAAGTCGTCATTTCAGAACGGTCAAATTATTGGGCTGCATCAAGCTAAGAAAACAGCTAAGGAGCTTTGAAATTACCAGACTGGGTTAAGAGCCATTTAACATTTTAACAAAACTTGGAAGGACTGTGCAAATTTGTGGAAGAAACGCAAGTTGCGTGTGCATGTGATGAGAACTTACATGATTGGGACTTACAGCTGTGTGGCCATAAGAAAGACACTTAATCGGAATAGAGGATTCAGTTTGCTAGGAAGTGTTAAGATTGGTCTTTATAGCAATAGAAAGGGGTAATGTGTTCTGATGAATCCAGATTGCCCTTATTCCAGAGAAATGGGCACATCTGTGTAAGAAGATAAGCGCATGAAGTGATGCACCCCACTGTACCAGCCTCTGGAGGCAGTGTTATGATCTGGGGTTGCTTCAGTTGGTCAGGTCTAGGCTCAGCAACGTTATGTGGCAATAAAATGAAGTCAGCTGATCTGAATGTACTGAATGACCACAACTCAAATCGTGAAAGAGTGTTTCTGGGAGCATGAACAATAATTTTCACACATGAACTGGCCACCACATTGTGTGCTGATATTAAAGCTAAAAATGATTAAACAAGGTGACACGGTGGTGTAGTGGTTAGCACTGTCGCCTTGCACCTCCAGGGTCCGGGTTCGATTCCCGGCCAGGCTCGATTGCCATTTCTGTGTGCATGGAGTTTGCATGTTCTCACCGTGCTTGGTGGGGTTTCCTCCGGGTACTCCGGTTTCCTCCCACAGTCCAAAGACATGCAGGTTAGGCTAATTGGCGTTCCCAAATCGCCCGTAGTGTGTGTATGTGTGTGTGCCCTGTGATGGATTGGCACCCTGCCTTGTGCCCTAAGTCTCCTGAGATAGGATCCAGGTCCCTGCGACCCTGCATACAGGTATGAAGCGGTATAGAAGATGAGTGAGTGATTAAATAAATCTGAGTTTGAGACTTTTTTGGCCAGCAGTGTATAAACAATGTACAAAAAAGAATCATAAGTATGTTGTCTCTGGATTGCACAGTGGTGTGAATAGGAAAGGAAATATCTAATAATCAGTTTTAAACAATCAATTAAATCTTCAGATATAGCGGATTAGCTGCCAAGAAAAAGAAAAAGAAGTGGAAGAACCATTTGTCGTGTGTTTGTTTATTTCACGTTTTGTTCCTGTGTCCCTGTGTTTGCCTATTTCTTGTTCTTGTTCATGCACCTTTAGGTACCTTTAGTTTTGGATTGCACTGATTAAACAGTATATGCATTTGTATCTGACTCCAGTTCCTGGCAACATCTAGTAGTTGATTAGATTTGCGTGATTTTTTTTTGTTTTGTTCTATTGCAGAAACAACAAAAATGTCTGAACAAGACCAGAATATGAATCAAGGATGAATAGAATGAGTGCTAGGATCGTTAATCGCTATTTGTACCTATATTTGTATATTGTTTAGAACACATTATCTGTAAATGTATTTGATCACATCCCTACAGTAAAGCTTCTTGTGCTTGTATGGAATTTAATGTGCTTTGACTTCCATTATGCCTTACATTCACATGTTGATAGGGGTATCAGACATTATGTTTTTTTATTTATACTATCTTAAGCACCCTGCAAATATTATAAAGGAAGATTTTTATGTTGAGACAATAAAAGAGTTTTGGTAAATTTTGTAATAGATGCAAAGCGATACCAGCTGTAGTTCTGAAATCTCCCCTTAAAGAGTGTACATGTAATTCTAACTACTTACAAAACACACACACACACACACACACACACACACACACACACACACACACACACACACACACAATTGTTTACCATAAGAGTCCTGCTCAATCTTGAAGAACAGCTTACTAAAGAATGCTACCTAAGAAAGAACTTTTTAATGGCTCTTGTAGGGTTTAGGGGCAATTCAGCCCTCAAAAAGCTTAGTATTATTATTATTTTTATTATTTTTATTATTTTTATTGGCTTGGCCTTCACCCTTTTCCACTCTGACTACATCCAGTCTCCTAAGCAACCTTCCCCAACCGCAGCAATTACTGCCTCTAACTGGCCATATGCACCTATTAGTGTTGTGCAGATGGTACATAGTATTTGCTGACCCCATGCTTTTAACCTAGTCCTGCTTAGACTAACCATCCAGCTGTATTAGAAAAGGACATTTATCATTTCTCCTCCATTACCTAAAATGTAATGCTCTGCAAATCTGTGATGTTTGTGTCCCCTACTCTCCATGCACATAAATCTCTCTCTCTCTCTCTCTCTCTCTTCTCCAGGGAACCAGATCAAACCAGATACTGTATGATGTAATAAAGTCCACTTGTCAGACAGATACTCTGTAAGTCAAACTTAAAAAGCAAGAACATTTGTTTCTGTGGGTAATCATCCAATCATTTTTGCACATTTTGGAACAAATAAACCTTAAGCACTTTTGTTAATTAGTGACCCTTTTAAAATTCTTACTCAGAGGAAACTTCTGGGTTTTCCATTCAAGCTCTTTGAAATTGCACAACTAGTTTTGGCTGTTTGCATTATACACAATGTGCATAGACACAGAAAGAGCAGAGTAGATTACCTGAGGCCCTAACCTCTCACTCTCCACCTGTCAGTAAAATCATGGAGTAAATACCCCACATTAGCCTCTACTGTATTTCCAACCTTCAGACTGTCTGATTAGACAAACCCGTCCAAATGATCATCATCATTTCTGGTGGTTGTTTCCCACAATTTGTGGACTAGATGTAGCCTGAGTGCATTTAGATGGGGCAGATAAGGTTGTGTCAGATAAGGTGTGTGTTGGGTAATAGTGTTATGTCTGCTGCATATTCAGGGTGCACTTGAGAGCTTACTCAGTTAAGTAGTTTGCAGAGAAATCTTTTTACTGCTGATAAGCTCTGGGCAATTCAGTGAAATGGCCTTTAAAGGGAGGCCTTGCAGCTTTCACAAAATGTTGGGGCTGTTTGAGGTAAAGCAAAAGTATATGGGATAGATTTGTAGTCAAATTCCCAGGCCTTGTCCACCTGGAAATAACTTTGGACAACTTCTTAGAGGGCGAAGAACCTCCATTTTCAGTGGTTTTGGCTTGTAATATTTGTTTGCCATGAGAATTGTATGCCCTATATTTCATGTCAGAGTCAGAGTGTGATTGGTCAACATGGCAGACAGCAGATTTTTGTCTGCCATGTTACGGCCAATACAGAGTATCCCAGTCTTGGGAATGACAGATACAAGTCCTGCATAGTGGCCAGAGGGATTTTTAGCCATTCTACTTGCAGAATAGTAGCCAGGTCACTACGTGATTCTGGTGGAGGAAAACATTTTCTGACTCTCTTCTCCAAAACACCCCAAAGTGGCTCAATAATATTTGGATCTGGTGATTGTGCAGGCCATGGGAGATGTTCAACTTCACTTTCATGTTCATCAAACCACTCTGTCACCAGTCCTGCTGGTGCATTGATGTGTATTGGTGCATTATCATCCTGATACACAGCACTGCCTTCAGGATACAATGTTTGAACCATTGGGTGCACATGGTCCTCTAGAATGGTGCAGTAGTCCTTGACAGTGACGCGACCATCTAGCACAAGTATTGGGCCTAAGAAATGCCATCTGGAAATACCAAACCATCACTGATCCACCCTCATGTTTTACTCTGGGCATGCAACAGTCTGGGTGGTACGCTTCTTTGGGGCTTCTCCACACCGTAACTCTCCCAGATGTGGGAAAGACAGTGAAGGTGGACTCATCAGAGAACAATACGTTTCACATTCCACAGCCCTAGATTTTCACTGCTGGCACCATTAAAACTGATGTTTGAATTGGCACGAGTGACCAAAGGTTAGGCTATAGCAGCCCGGCCATGTACCTTGACCCTATGGAGCTCCTGACGAACAGTTTTGGTGGAAACAGGAGAGGTGAGGTGCACATTTAATTCTGCAGTGAGTTGAGCAGCTGTGATTTTATGTTTTTTGGATACAATCTGGGTTAGCACCCGGACATCCCTTTCAGACAGCTTCCTCTTGTGTCCACAGTTACTCCTGTTGGATGTGGTTCATCCTTTTTGGTGGTATGCTGGCATTACCATGGATACCGTGGCTCTTGATACATCACAAAGACTTGCTGTCTTGGTCACAGATGCACCAGCGAGACGCACACCGACATGCCACTTAACATCAAGGCAACACTATCACAAAGATGAATTCTTTAGTTTATGTTTGTAAAGTGTGTAAGGAAGAAACAGCTTAGTCTGCTGGGATAACAGTGCTGGGTGGATTTGTGTACTGTAAACTTTAACCAGTGCTGAAATGTTCAGTAACTTCAGTTACTATGCACAAGCCTATCTCGAGGTATCAAGCGAACTCCTCTCCCCCTACACATTGATGGAGCTGCTGTGGAAGTGGTCCCCAGCTTTAAGTATCTGGGCGTCCACATAGCTAAGGACTTAACTTGGAGCGTTAACACCTCGGGCCTGATTAAAAAGGCCCACCAGCGCCTCTACTTCCTCAGGAAGCTAAAACGAGCTGGGCTTGGGAGCCTGGTTCTGAAGAGTTCCTATCGAGGAGCGGTAGAAAGCATCATCAGCTCCTACATTACTGTGTGGCACGGCAACAGCACCGCAGCTGAGAGGAAAGCCCTGCAGAGAGAAGTTAAGGCTGCACAGAGGACAGTGGGGAGCAGGCTCCCCTCTATTACTGAACTGTACACTGCAAGATGCAGAGGAAGAGCTCTCCGCATTATTAAGGACTCCATTCACCCTGCACACGGTCTATTTCAACCTCTTCCCTCAGGCAGAAGACTGAGGAGCCTCCAGTGCAAGACCACCAGGCTCAAAAACAGCTTTTACCCTGAGGCAATTAGACTGCTGAACTCTAGCCGTGCACTGTAGGTCCTCTCCCATCAAACACAATCAAACACAATCACAAGATGCTAACAATAGATAGTATTTAATTACAATATATTTCTATATTTTAAGTGTAATATATAATCCTATGGTGCAATACATATATAACTCTACTAGCCCAATGTGCAATATAGTTTCTGTAAATGTGCAATACACTATGTATAGCTTACATCTAATTCTGGCATAATATATCTCTGACTGCTCTTATTTATATTCATGAATATACATATATACATCCTCATATTTATATCACCCTGTTATTTTATGTGGCTTGAACGGGACCTGGGTACTAATTTCGTACCATAACATGGAAGTGTGCTGGTATGACAATAAAGAATCCTTGAATCCTTG
>JAOTRS010000008.1:9722645-9748914 GCA_028565755.1 Dinotopterus cunningtoni
AGAAACTCCATTCAGGACTATTACTAGTTTATTCTGAATGGTTATTCCTGTGTTTACGTCATTTGCCTTTGGTTGGAAAAGTTCCCTCTAAATTTCCCTGCATTTATTTTTAGATGTGGTTTTGGCTGGCCATGGAAGGCCCCACACATTTCCTCCTTTATAGCAATGGACTTTTGTTTTCATAGACAATAAGCACCGCTAGCTATTGTACATTAGTTTATAGGTTTTAGTAGTATAGTATATATTTTTTTATTTTATGTGACCCATTTCACCTGATTCCTTGCTGTAAGTTCCTTGCTGTTCACTACATGAGGGATGTGAATCTGCCATACAAACAGGTGCAAAAGAAGATGTAAAGCTGTGATCTTCAAGTTAGAGTTATATAGGCCTGATTTTATGATGAGTGTAATGTGTATGAAACAGTAGTACCATGTTATTAGCTCAGCTGGGAAAACAATGCATTAGTCATTCACATGGTCACCCCTGGCATCATGCTTTGGAGAGATTGCCTACCATCTGCTCCTCTAAACAGTGCTGCTTAGTTCCATTGCCCACAGTAACCATGCATGCATGCACACTCTCTCTCTCTCTCTCACACACACACGCACATACAAGGTTTTAAGAAACTCTTTTACATAGGAAATGCCCTAAAGGACAATTTGGCTCATGTGTTTTTCTTAACATGAGTGCTGGTTGCGGCAGGCTTACTGTAGAGTTACTACAGGTCTACATGTTTGAACTTTTAGGCAAAATTCCATATTTTTTACTGCTATTTTTGCACTATTACAGTATGAGGAGTGACAGGAAATGGAAGAGAAAACTTAATCTTTATCTGATCTACTTTTTTGATTTCTCATTTCTGATTCACTCTCTGATTACCGAACAGGGAGTGCATTTGGCTGACGAGGAAAGAAGTACAACTTCGCGTGAACAAGGCAAAAGATACTCCACATTACAACATTTTATTTCTTTGTATTCATAAGTTAGGCAGAAAGACCTGCTGTACAGAAAGTCAAGATGTATGTGGGCTTCAACCTTTAGCTTTAACCTTTTAATTATTAATAAAAACTTTATTATATAAAATAATAAAGACATATA
This sequence comes from Dinotopterus cunningtoni, assembly GCA_028565755.1. Lineage (NCBI taxonomy): Eukaryota > Metazoa > Chordata > Actinopteri > Siluriformes > Clariidae > Dinotopterus > Dinotopterus cunningtoni. The sequence continues at coordinate 9,723,744 of JAOTRS010000008.1, forward strand.
TTAAATATATGTCAGGAACAAAATAGCCGACACAAATCCAGTTATACTGAGCTTTAATAAACCAAACAAATAAACACAAACACATGAAGCAGAACTCAGAAAATTGAAACAGACCAGGGTCGGGTCATTAGTAAACATTAATGTAACTGGGCTAGGCTATGACAGGAATTCAGAAACAGGATCAATATTAACAATAGTACTTGGTAATAAACTGGCTTAGAAAATCTGAATGTGGTCCTGAGAGTCATTAAATACTCTGATTGTGTGTGTGTGTAAGAAATAGATAACAGGTTTGCACAGTCAGTAATTAGGTGAACTTGAACGTATGGGAGTTTGTGATGTCTGGGTGTTATAGTCCATAGTGTCTATGTTTGATGTTTTTGGATTTGAAATCCAATGATGATAGACCAGACAATGTATACCAAATGTGCTTATACATAATTGTGTAATGCATATGTGCAAAGACATTATTAAACACATGATCATATCCAGAAAGCTAAACACAAAAATGCAACATAAGCTGAACGAAGAGCTCACAGTTTGGTAAGTGCACTGCTGATTGAGAAGTCTTTGGTTATGCATGAGGGGGTTTATTATATAGGTTAATTAAATTACTTCCTTTAATGTCTTCTTCTTTTTCATTATTATTATTATTATTATTATTATTATTATTATTATTATTATTATCATCATCATCACCCTCATGATGGTATTGTTGAAAATGCTGATGATGCAAGAGAGAGAATAGACACACTGTACCACCAAATCATAAATGTGACCAAATCCATATTACCATGATCCATATTACTATGATCCATATTATTGAGTCCAGACTGAATGCATGTATAACTGACTCACTTATACAACAATGACTACACACATGAAAATGTTGAACTGTACGGTTTCTGTAGAGAAAGGCCATATAAAGCTGCTACCATGCAACCTTTTCAGGAATGCTACAGGTTTAACACGAGGATCATTATTCCTGAACCAAATAAAGAAATCAAGACCAATAAATATGTGTATAAATAAATCGTGTGCAAACCATCAAGGAAAAGAAAACGAGAAATAAGCAGCTGTTCTTTTAATGGACAGCTGAAGTGATTTAGTGTCTCAAGTAAAATAACCACTTGTCTCACTTGTGTAAGGTGCTGCACTAAATTTATTAACTCCATGGGACCAGCCATTGAGGAAGCCTTTTGTGGAGCCTCTTCCATCCTGCTACCTGGTTTCAGTGTCTTAATGCAAGCAGGGATGTGCTACAAGGATGCGCTGTGTTTTCTGTCCTGAATATGCAAGAACTCAGTTAGAATGCAAATTCTCAACGTGATGCACACATGTGGACACAAGAATAGCACAGCACTGATTATATATCTCACATCCTTCAGATGTAGGTCAGGTGGGTGAGTTTCCAAGAACAAGCTATGCATCCTTCTCACAGGTCCACAGGAGTTTCGAGGACGTCAGTCCCACCCATTGTCTTTGATCATGTGGGCAAGTTCAATGATGAACTTGCCCTCCTTGTACTTCTGACTGCTCTCAAAAGCATGTTCCTAATGTGGAAGAGAGAGAGAGTCATTTATCATCCTACATCATATCTGGTCAAACAGAGCTCAAACATGTTTGAGGTAAATCAAGCACCTGCCACTATTAGACAAATTAGATTTACTCATTTGGTAACTGCGGGGCCTGTGTAAAGCAACTCAACACTGGTCACAATGACACAAAATCAGACTGTGTATTAATATCTTTTTTTAAATATATTAATATAATATAGTTGTTTCCAATTCCCCCTACTACCAGTCAGGGAGGGGCGAAGACTATCATGTGTTTCCTCTGAACCATATGACGGCAGTTGACCACATCTTTTCGAAATGCTCGCTCACGCATCATTGGGGGAGGCGTAACCCACTCGGAGCACAGACGCCTGGGACTGGCTGTAGAGCCGTGATTAATGTGAGAGCGCTACAGTATGTGTTTCCGATCCCAGCCACCACCAATCAGCTCTCTCTAGGCCCCCAGCTGCGAGAGGTCACAGCATCTCCCGGGATTCAAACTTTATTGATATCTAAACAGAGATGCAAGAAGAATGGGAGATAAAACCATCTCCTTGCTGAGATACCTGCACACAGGAAGCTGATTTCCCTTTATTTTTAGGACACATATTATTTATACATATATAAATAGTTCATTTCTGAAAATTATTTTTGTTTGAAGCACAGAATGTTTTTTTTTCAACTGTATAAATGATTTTAAGCTTGGTTTCAGATTTGAAAACATTTTACTCAATTAAAGAATCAGTTCTACTGAACCATTATCCAAAGCAGCCTGACACTATCTACAGAACAACTTCAACCTCATTTAAATATACCCTAAAGGTACCTGGACATTACATGATTCTGTTCACTACCTCTATGAACGTCATAGGTATTAGAAAGAAATCTACAAAAAGAAACTGTGATAGTCAACTTTAGGGTGGTTAAAACAATCTACTGTGTATTGGGGAACATCAAACCATTTCATCATATGACTGTTTTCTTTCATTCATGTTTGTATGAGGTTATAACTACATGCAGTGTGGAAGTGTGAATTTAAAGTTGTATTGTGCATTATGTTATGGATTTTTATACCACATCATCAGGTCTGAAAGTTGCATTCTGCACTCCATACTGTAGCTGATATATAGATTAAATTACCACGCCATACACGCCTCACTTCTGTGAGATGCTGATGCCATGCTGAAGAGTGCTAAAGGCGTAATGTATTAATAACAATAAACTGAGATTGTTTTAAGGATTGCATAAGGAAACGCTTCAGAAAGATTGCTTTGATGGCATACACGACCTCCCAACCTTTCGTGAAGAGCATTGAGGAGGAATGTAAACGTTTGAGCAACCAAGATGTCTCACCATGCTCCCCACTACCCAAAAGGGATTTTCGAAAAACATTTTAGAAGGATCTGGGCAAAGAGATTTCCTGCGATGCTGGGAAGCAAGAAGAATTAGATATACATTATCTGCCGGAGATGTCTCACCAAAACCCCAACATGAGCTGCATTCTTCACGAGTGATGCGTGAATGCAGCCCTACTTAGATAAGTGAGGAGACAGCCCTCATCCAACAAGTGTGTGTATCTCAAGCGTTTGTGTCCGGTGTCAAGGTTGTGCAAGTGGACTGGTTGTGAATGACTGCTCAATGACGGCATATTATCGGGCACTTACATATTTCCAGCCCAGCGTAGTTTTGCAATTTTCACAGTAGATGTCAGCCACAGCATGGAGACCTGTCAGCAGCACCCTCTCCTCTGCTGGCCCACAACCAATATTTACCCTGAGTGTGTGGGAGAGAAAGAGGAAAATCAAAACAGAGAAATAGGACCCAAGAATGAAGGTAATACTGCCTCAGCTATTAAATCATTTGAATCATTAGAGTGTTTTCTGAGTTTTACAAAAACAACTCAGTGATACACTTACACAGAGTTGAACAGATAGGCTCTGCCTTGACTACCTTGAAAAGACTGCAACAAAAAAAAGAGGAATACTGATTCAGTTGCCTGGGTCAACTTTATCTTATTGCAGTAAATAGTTTCAAACATGCCGATAAGAGAACAAAAAAACCCTGTAATCAAATGCCTGTAATCCTCTCTGAGGATGGTTATACTGAAAGCTTTGGCAGATTCCCTGGGAGGATGCAAACTAAAGGAAAGCCAGTGATTACAGTGACTCAACGTGTCCCTGGCCATATGGCCATGGATCAAAAGATCTCAGATTTGTTTGTGCTTTATTAGCTGGGCTTAGCTGAGCACTGAGTAAGAATCTATTTGTATAGCACTTGCACACATATTCCATCCTTTAGTTTAAAAAATATGCATAAAAAATGTTCTATGTCATAGAAATTGATACAATAATTACGTCTAAGCTGTGTTTCTGTAAATTGCTTCCCTCCCCTTCTCTTTACATTTTCCATTGTTTAATTGCTTAAACAGCATTTGCTTTGAGCTTACCTCATTTTTACATTCCTCTGTCTACATTTTTCAAATGGTTTCGCTAATGTTTAATCTTTCTAAACCTTAGAAAATATGTTGATATCTGTGCACATGTCCTTACTGTTATAAAGTGTTTGTTATAAAGTTTTTCAACATTAGGCCTAAACCTATACTGGCACATTGCTATACTGACCAGATAATTTGGAATTCTATGATTCATAACCCTGCTTGGCCTTTAATAATAATTTGTAGCCTCCATGTGCTATAAATGTTCAATGTACCACACTGACCCACATTCTGCTCACTACTCTCAGACATTGCTGCACAAGAAACGTCTCTCTCTCTCTCTCTCACACACACACACACACACACACACACAGGACATGTCTTCCGAAGCTACTCACTGCATTATTGCATATATAATAATCACTAGAGTAATTATACAATCGATTGTCTTTTAAGTATTTTCTTATTTAAATCTAAGTAGTTTTAAATCTAAGTCTAAAGTTTTCTAAGTAGTTAAATAGACTCTCAGGCCAAAAAAAAAGTCACACACTAAAATTTTGATCAACCTGCAACATGCAATGTGGTGACCAGGTCATGAAATGTGAAAATGATTCCTCGTGTTTCCCAATTATTGTGTTTATCAATTAATGTGATACCCTGGTCATTCAGTATATTAAGGTCATCAGTTGACTTCATTTTATTACCATATAACTAGCTAAGGCTAGACTTGACCAAATGGAGCAACCCTACAGTAAATCAAAACATAGGCTGGACAGTTGGAGCTATGCATGTTCGGTGCACCGCTTCATGTTCTTCTCTTCTTTAACTTTTCCTTTCTCTGACTGAAAAATGTTACGCTTTACAGCACTGAACCAAACCAGCTGGCATTTTGTCTAGCAACCAGTCTGTGGTTTTAAAATGCTAGACAAGTGTTGTGCATTGGAATGCCACGACATTCAAGGTCGAAAACCTGGGAGAACCTGGGAGGCTAGTTTTTATAGTCTTTTTATAGTTGGTGATCACTGTGGATGTGTAATAAGTATTTTATCTCAGGTAGCATAATTTATCATGAAATAAATGAAATGTTTGATAAATTTAGCAATAAATATCCAATATACATGATGCATTTGTTACATTTACTAATTTAGAGTACAGTGGAACCTTGGATTGCAAGTAACATGGTTTGCGAGTGTTCCGCAAGACGAGCAAAGATTTTTAATAAATTTTGACTTGAAAAACGAGCAAGTCTTGGTTTACGAGTACTGAGTATCATGTATCACGCATGCGCCTCTTGTTTTGACCCCGAGCATCACGTGATCACAACTGAGCCAATGTTTTTTCTCTCCCCTGCGCTGTGAAATTGTGGGTAATTGCCCCCCCCACCGGATCTTACTGGTAGTGCGCGTCTCTCACTGGTATAATCAACATCCATGCATGTGTGTACTGTTTACTATAACACTGTGACCATGTGTGTGTCCGTAAAACATCTTTTATTTTGTGTTTGTATGAGTGTGTGTACAGCGCACGTGTACTGTTTATTATAACACACGTGTGTGTGCGCATGTAAAGCAAAAGCAAGTCTCATTAGAGAGGTTAAAGATCCATTTTCTCTCTCCCTCTCTGTATCAGCCTGCAGTTTGTGTCTGTGTGCGCGCGCGTCATTGGACACCGTGCCCCTTTACACACACATCCCTCCATTCGCCTTCACACACAAACACACACACCCCTCCTCTCGCCTTCACACACACACACACACACACACTCATGTTAGCGTGCGCTCACATGAGACTTATTAGCGATGTTCTTTGCTAATTTTTCTGATAAAACAGTCTTTACGCTAATGTGTGTGTGAGTTTTTCTTTTCAATTTCTGATGTTAGTTAAATTAAGTACCTTTTAAGACTCTAGCTGGATGATGCATGAAAGATGAAAAAGTGTGATTTTCTTGATTTTTTTTTTTTTTAAAACCTGGGGCCCCAGTTGGTCCTGGGGCATGATACAACTGCTTGTACCACTTACAGTAAGACATGGCCCTGAACAAGAGTCAATGAATAGGCTTTATCAAGCCTTATCAAATCATAATTATTTTTACCCTGCTGCTATATACCACCTACACAACAGCACTGGGTCGACTCTTTAAATACTTAATAAACCGGAAAATTGCAAACAATGTATTTGGGAGCACTTCTCAGTACAAAATCTCTTCTTCAAAATCTCTCCTAAATGTCTAGCTTCTTAGGCACTGATTTATCTGAACTACAAATTTTGTTAGGTACTGTATATTAAACCTGTAAAGAAAGCAACATATTACATGACAGACCAGTTTTCAGATCAGGCTCCTGGGTTTTGCATAAAAATTCAAAAGGATTCACATTCTCCAGCATGTGTTTTACTTACTGTACTGTGCAAAAGTCTTGGGCACATACAAAAAAATGCCACATGCAAAGATGCCGTAAAAACATTTCAACAGAAAAATAAACTTCTATAAAAAACACCAAAAAGTAGTAAATTAAGCAAATAAGCAGTCAATATTTGGTGTAAAAACTCTTCAATAGAAAACAAATCAATAGTGTTAGATACAGATTTGCGCCATTTTACAAGTAAAACCGCTAGAGGTTCTTCTGTTAGCTTTGTCACACTGGCTCCTTTTTATTTTCACGCATTTAAAAACTGCTTTTTATTTTTAAATAACGCGGGTTATATTTTTGAATTTTTTTCCAATCCTGTAAATACCATTACAGAAGAATATTTGCATGTCTGTAAATAAAGCAACGTATTGCATATATAACCCACATAAATACAAAATGCAGTTTTTAAATGACAATTTCATTAATTAAGGGGAAAAGCCCTCATGGCTAAATCATGAATGATTTGTGATTAACCACAGTTTATGGAAACTTGAATTAAATATGACTTGCCACACCAAGATTTAATTACTGCCAGACCTGTTGAATTAAGAAACCTCACTTTGTCAAGAAACACATCCTGCCACAGTCTAAAGAAATTCAAGACCAGATGAGCAACAAATTACATGTATCAGTCTGAAAAGAGTTGCAAAAGCCATTTCTAAGGCTTTGGCTCTCCAGCAAACAACAGTGAGAGCCAGTATCCACAAATGGAGAACACTTGGAATAGTGGGGAACCTTCCCAAGAGTGGCAATAGTCGAAACCTTCCCAGTGGTAAAATCTGTTTGATGATCTGAATCATTTAAGTGTGACAACGATGCAAAAAAAATAAAAAAAATAAAAAAATAAAACACAATTGGTTTGAAAATATTGAGTGGTTTTGTACATAATAATACAGACATGATAAATATATCTAACAACAGTTATAATGGTGCACAATATTGTATGTTTTTACTAATTATGATATGAATTAATATCAAAAACCATAATTAAAGGTTATCACAGTAATCTAAATTTAATATCCATATGTGCTTATTTGAATCATAAATCAAATAACACCAAAGGATAAAACATCATAAAAGGGCTGGTACCAACCTTGGAGATGAGCTCGTCGTGGTTGGCCAAATGAGCCCTGCAGTGAATGCAGCTGTATGTGCGATGGCAGTTGGGTAAATAGGCCTGGAAGGTCTTTGAGCGCGTCATGGCAGCAGTGGCAGGTGAGAGGGCAGAGGAGCGCAGTGGGAATGGACGATCTACCCAGGACAGCTCACACTGAAAACAGTGATGCACACAGGTGAGAGCCATGGTGCAACTTAAAAGAGGAGAGATCACTCCTATTTTGAAGGAAGGGGACATTAAAGGCATGCTTATTACCCCAAGTGTGTGTACTGTATGTGTGTATGATGGTAGGGCAGTAGTTGCTCAATAGTTTTAGTTTCTGAAAAAATAAAAAGAAAGTTCTCAGGAATCCAGAAAGTAATGTTAGGCTCTTAGCTCATTAACAAGTCCAAGAATAAAACTAGTCCTATTCTACAATTAAATACAAGCCAAACAATGAGAGATATTACCAGTCTTTGACAAGAAACCCTCGCACAAATTTGCAGACTGATTGTGTGTGTTTCACTTGCTTTCACTTCTGTTAAATCGTAAACACACGCAAACACAGGCATGCACTTTGTACTTCAGCTGAGCTGGGAATACTGGGTGATAGTAAGATAAATAATACAATAGCCATTATCTAATGAAAGACACTAGGACAGTGACAGGGCCGGTATTCTTTCACAGACAATGGCATAGTAAGACCGTATACTGAGCACAACTGAGAGGCAACATGCTATAGGCTAAAAGAAAGATTCTTGTCTACCAAGGAGGTCAGTAAATAATTTGGATAATGTTACTGGTCAGTTGGTGCAGAAAAGTAATAAAGATGCTTATGCAATAATTACACCAGATGCATATTGTCACTACAAAAGTAAAGGTACCCGACATAATCATGTTAAAGTTGAGTCCCTGCGAATTTGTCATCAGTACACCCATTTATACAGTACTGTGCAAAAGTCTTGGCCACCCGTTTATATTTAGCACAAATGTTGTTATAGATGTCTATTAAATCAAAACAATTCAATATTTCCAAAAGTAACTTAAAAAATTAATTAATAACTAACAACATTACTGAATAACTGGGAAGAACTAAAGAAGAATAATTGTGGCATGTTCTCCAATATGCTCAGTAAAACCGTCTCCCTTATCACTGCTGTGCTGGTGTGAATGTGTTATAAGTTCATTTGTAACTGTGAGTTTGTAAGAGAGAAAAAAGGATGCCCCACGTATGATTTTCATGAAATAAGCAGCATGTAGTGATTAGTTTTTTTGTGGTCTGAGGGTATACCTGCATTTAAATTTAGGCATTTGGCAGATGAGCAGCATCACATTTTTTTTCTATTCAATTCAATTCAATTTTATTTATATAGCGCTTTTAACAATGGTCATTGTCTCAAAGCAGCTTCACAAAAATGAAAGAAATTCATCATTTTTTTTTCTCTCATTATACTTATACTTGCTTAAGGGCCCAACAGGGACAACTTGGTGGTCATGTGAGTTGAACCAGGGACCTTCCAAGCCATAGTCCAATGCCTTAACCACTGAGCTACCCTGCGACCTGGTGCCAAAACAACTCTCTGAAAAGCATAAACAGAAGCGTTTGGATATCTAAAAAACAAAATGTGGACCGGTAAAAAATTCTTGAATCATTACTTGTGACAAGACATGGATTCATTACTACAGGACCACATTACTACAGTAAACTACATTACTACAGTAAACTGCAACATACTTTATGTAAAGGAAACATCCTCAATCGCCGACTGAGAAAAAGTTAAAAAATGTATCCATCAGCTGGAAAACTGATGCTTACGATTTACTGGGATTTTCAAGGGCCAGTACTGAACATTATCAGGAAAATAGTGCTTGTTACAGTAAATTACTTATTAAAAGCCTAAACTTTGGATTAAACACAGAGGACTGCCATCCAAGGGTGCACTTGCATGACAATGCACATATGTGCACTTCTGCACTTAACTTTCATGTTAAATCATCCTTCCTCTAATCCTGATCTTGTTCAATCTGACTTTCACCTGTTTGGTTCCCTGAAAGCAGCCCTAAGAGGATGAAGATTCACTTCTGATACATGCATTGCCCACAGCTAAGCCTAAAACATTTTAAATGAAGAATACAAAAGCTTGTTGACGTTTGGACAAAGTGTATTGAAAAGAAAGGATATTATGTCAAAGAATGATGTATTTGTCTTTTCTAAAAGTTAATTAAAATAAATTCTACAACCAGAGTGTGGATAATTTTTGACCCACCCTCGTACATATAAAACTGCACAGATCTGTATCGAACAATAATGTTTTTTTTTTTTTTTGTTTTTGTTTTTGTTTCCAAAGCCATCCTTGCTTATGGCACATTTTTTGCATGGATTTATAACAATGTTCACATTATACATAAGAATGAAAAATGTGATCTCTGTGATTTTACTCGTATTGTGGATGTTGGTGCCAAACAGACAGGTTTGTGTACCTCAAAAACTGATGATCTGGGAATTTTTTTACACAAGAGTTAAAACAAAATGGTATGAAGGAAAAAAAAAACACTGAGTGAGCAACAATTTTGTGGGTGGAAGTGCCTTGTTGATGAGAAAGCAAAATAATTAGATACCCAGGTTCAGCCTGCCATTAGTTCATGCACGCATTTCTTGATTGTTCTGTTCACTTTGTTGGTGATTATTATATTGTGTAAGTTAAGGTTTGAAGGTCCTGAGACAGACAAACTGTTACTAAATGTTACTAGCTAGCAATCTCACTCATATAATATACAGTACATAAAAAAAGATTAACAGGGAAGGTGATTATTTTACCAGCTCTTTGTTTTTTCCATCTCATTTGCTTTTTGCTGATGCTCTGTGCCCTACTCACCATCTTCTCTCTGAACTGTACTAATGCAAAAAGGAATTTAACTCAGACCTCAGATTAAAAGCATTTATAAAGTCTGCACAAGAGAAAAAAAAAACTCTATAAAGCAGCTTTTGTGTTTGCCGTTTTGGTGGAACAGCTGCCTGAAATTAGGCTCTTGAGCATAATTAGCCATTATTATCCATTCAGACATTCAGTAATTAATGCAGGAGCACACTCTTGCAAAGGCGATCTCATATTCAAATGTCTTATTTTGTCTTATTTTTGTTCCTTTTCCAGGGTCTGTATTTCCACAGCTGAAAGCTGAAATTTATAATGCTTTGAAGATGTGCGATAATGCATAAGTCAGCTCTAAACCTGTTTAACAATAGCATTCACTGTCAGAAGGGATAGGCTATTCTCAGTTAATCTTGTCCTTAATAAATGGCCACCACATTGGTCTGATAACCAATTTTTCTAATATGCTCAATTTAGTTTAAAAAAGGGAAAATAATAACGTAGTGCTGCCAGAACAGAAGCAAAGCCCATGAACATTTGCTACACTTTGTCTATCCCATTATCTGATCCATGTCATGCAGTGTGCTCACATACTGCCAGCACTAGTTTTATTTATTTATTTGTTTTTGCTGAGCAAAATTCAAGCCTCCTTTGTCAGAGTCATCCATCCCCAAGCTTTACCAAAGCAGCCTAGAAAAGCCAATGTTTTGTCGGAGGTGCTTCTGAGAATGACACAAAATGAACTGAAAGCCTGAATTCTCTTTATATTTTATTGTGGCCTTTTGGTACAAAATAACAGAAGACTTTTAGAAATGCATGTTTTCACATCGCAACAATCGTCCTCTATACAGACCATTTAAGTATACACAGAATAATACTGTTCACAGCACCTAATACCTGTATTTAACTGTAAATATCATTTACTTAATGAATCATTAGTCTTGCTTAAATTTACTTCTCAGGTATTTTCCTAAAAATTTGTGTTTTTCTGTCATTTAAAATATCAATGTTTCACTTTGATGAAAGCAACATCTTTCATGGGCAGAAGTATTTCACATGTTCAGAGTGGAATATGTTAAAATCTTAATAAGAAAACAACAACAAAGGAAAATAACAAAGACTGTTTGCAATTTAGATAATTAAGCCGGTTTCACTACTCTGGGTGGCCAGTTTTCAATTTCAATTCAATTTTAATTTTATTTGTATAGCGCTTTTAACAATGATCACTGTTGCAAAGCAGCCTTACAGATTTAAAAGAAAATTAAGGAAATGTGTCTGAAATGTGTGAGAAAATATGTATGAATCATCAGATTGTCCCTGATGAGCAACCTTGAAAGGAACCAGACTCAACAGGGAACCCATCCTCATTTTGGTGATAAGGGATGGCAGGAATTGTTTTGCACTCATACTGTGTGTTAGACGACTGGAAGATGAGTATAACAGAAGAGATGTTTAAGTTCATTTGGACTCAAGTTCGTTATTGGAGGCTCAGGTACAAAATTGAAGGAATTTCCACTATTATTTATAATATTAAATGTTGAAGACTATTAACTTTTGAATAAAGTGTAATATGAGTTCATAAACCAGGAATAAGAACACGCTTTATAGTATATTATTGCATAGATTCATCGATAAAAATAAGAAAGCGGAGATCAGCATGCTCACAGTGCAAGGTGTCACCGGGAAGAGCGCTTCACCGTCAAGGCATCTTTAACCGGCTGCACTTTGTTCTTTCTTTTCCGGTTTTTTTACTTCATGTTGTCAATCGATGCAGATTCTATTTTAAGCACAGTCTGAGTATCTATAATGAACACTGCGTTCATATTGACAAACGATCCACGCATCCACTTTGTCAAACGCTTCATTGTAATAAACTGCGTGTGATCTAAAGTACCAGCTAATTAACGCAACACCGAACTTTAAGACAAAACGAAATATACCGTACAATATGATACTAATGTATTAATGTGAAAAATAATGTGACCTATCGTACCTCAGAACTGGAAAGGACTGCTTCAGTCGGACCATCTCCGCTCTTCTTTAAAGCCAACTTCAGCCACAGTAAGTCGCTACCATTGTAGCAGTTAAACTTTCAATAAACCGTCCAGGCTCTCGCACGGCTATAAGTGTACACTGTAAATACATACAGCAGGGTGGCGCACTGGCTCATCATTCCGCCTCCTGTTTGAATGACAGGCAAGATAACCAACCAATAGAAGCGCACGGCCTAGCAACAATATCCTGATTGGCCCATCAGAACCGCAAAACAGCCAATGCAGAGGGAAAGCAAAGCTTACATCAACTCCTACGTTGTTGTCCTTCTTCATACTTCATTAAACACCAGTTAATTGACAGGATGTTTTTGTCCCCCCAACCTTTTATGAGTTCGGATAAGACGAATGAACCACATAAACAAACAGCACCACCCAGTGTTTTCAGCTTTAGTGCATTATTTATACCCATGATGGCATGGTTGTTACTGTATCGAGGAAAGTATACATAAGTAACATAGCTTAATTCATCATCTGAAAAGTTCCCAATATAGCAACAATTCAAACCACAAATTACTCAATCACTGTGTCACTTCAGTAAACATTTAGTGTTCCTCAAATACAGTTTAAAACAACTGCTGGACAATTAAAGCATAATTTTTATTCTTAACAGGTGGCATTACATAAACATAATTTTGAAACTGCTTTTCATGATTAGAAATCTGTGAAGGGGCATGATTCAGTTACAGACTGATGGATAAAAAAATGAAGAAAATTTTCAGACTCTTAAAAAAAATTCTCAAGTTATTTAAGTACCGTGTGTCACTGTGCAGGAGAACAAGCAGTATTGGCACGCAAAATGCCCTTAAGAACCCGAAAGCTGGCAAGGGGTTGATTCTCTTTTGGGGGATAGCACGGTCCACTCTCGGTTACATAGGCATAGGGCAATCGAAGCACCCACAGTCCATCAGGGGGCAGCACAACCTCTGGCTGTTCAGGATGGAAAATGGGACAAGGAGGGGGCCCTGGTTGAACCTGTTTGGACAAAAACAATGAAAACATAAAATACATAAAACTCTGTAGTCATGTCATCATTTATCTCTATTTCATATAGATTTGGGTTTGAGACTGATACAAGATCAAGACAAAAGCCAGTAGAATCCAAATCACTACTGAGTATGACAGCGGGGCAAAACCAAGACAAGACAACACACGGGTTTAAGATATTTCAGTTGATCTTATTATAAAGCCCGGTGAAATTTAATTGGAAGGCAGTAAAGACTTAAATTATTTTTTCAACCCCATATGAGACCATAAGTCTTCACTGCCTTCAAATGAAATTTCACCTGGCTTTATGATACGATCAATCATAGTCTCAAGTACCAGAGCACTAGTTCCATAGTTACCAAAGGTAGCTAGGAAGGGAAGTAATGTGCAATGAATGTAATGGTTGCAAACATTGCAAAGAAGTCCAGTCTTAGAAAAACAAAAAATTAAATATATCCCTTAAAAAAGTAACATTACAGAAGTTTAGTATCATCAACAAAAAAGATATTACATACATAGATTCACAAAATTAGACTATTTACCTGTGGACTAAGCGTAATTTCAACTGGTCCATCAGGAACCACAACAAAGAGGCGAGCCAGTTGAGCATAGTGAGGCTTAATTCCTCTGCCCTGGGCAGGAGAGGGAATGTACAGGGGCATGTCTGAGTTCAGCGCTCGAGTGGCTGGCTCCTTGGGCCCTCCCTGTCCAAGAACCTTTACTATTTTATCTGGGCCAGAGCTGAGGAAACGCCGGCCCCTGCTGTCCTCATACTCGAAACCCACATACACACGCAAGACATCGTCACGCCTTCGGCTGCGTCCGATCCCGACACTGCCCCGCTTCCCAGCAGGCACTTTATTGGGAGCCGGCCACGATGAGACTCCACCCTCAAGCTCTGTAGAGCTAGAATCATCCTCAGAGCGGCTTCGGATTACCAAGTCCCATGGAAGGAGAAATGCTGAGCCAGGCAGGAAGCCAGGCTGCTCCAAACCCACAAGAGTGTTATAGGACTTTGCTGGCCCAAGCTTAACCAGTGACCAGCTGGAGAATTTAGGAAGAAGTCCTTTAGGACATCCGGAGTGGAGCATGCCAGGTAGATACTCCACAGTGGAGGCCTGTCGATCAACACTCGGCCTCTTCTCGTGGCCCTCGGCTCCATCAGCATAAGCACCCAGGCTGTCAGTGGACTGGCCAAGACTAAGAGCGAGGCTTAGACTTGTGCTATCTCCAGGTGTATGTGTTATACTTTCTTTTTCTTTGAGACGTTCAGCATCAGATGCTGGTGCTTCTGGAGGTCTGACTGCATCGTCGCAGGCTGGTGCTGGGTCTAAAGTACTGGCCTGGAATACAGGGAAGTTTATCCTCTCCAGTTTACTACAGCACTTCTCCTCAAGCATCTGAATAACAGCCAAGAGAATTACAAAGACAAACAGAAGGAGAGATGTTAACAATGAAGGGTTTTTGGTCATCAAGACTATTTTAACATATTTCTTAGTGGCAAGTTAAGACAAATGCATTGACATACTACTTTATTTACTATGAGTAGACAAAGACTCTCATTAGAGTAAGGCATAAAATCTTTGGGCATGCTGCTATAAAAAATTCTATAAATACCCATGACAGAAGCCTTTAATTATATTCTTAGAACAGCATGCCTCAATGTTATATCTAAAAAATTTTATTACAAAATATAAATGTTCTTATTTTAACATTTTTTATTCTGTAAATATTTATTAAAGTCTTTTTGGGAGAAGAGCCACCAAAAACATGAGCCCTGGAATACCTGTGACTTAGGTTCTAGCAGCTATAAACGGTCACTCCCTTATCAGGGATTGATAGGACCAAAAAACACTCAAAGTCCTCTGTGCTGAAAACTTACTGTTATACACTGCCTGTTCAAAAAAGGCACAAAAGGGCTCTGTGAAACAGTGGTTTTGGGAGCATGGGGAAACATTTCCACACGTGAACGGGTCACCACATTGTGTACTGCAATCAAAGCAGTAATTAAAGGTGGTCAAATTAAATCTTATAGTGTGGGGCTTCTTCCTTCGGCTAGGCAGTGTACATAAACACGTGTGCTGAAAATCTACTCATTGCATGCATGTTAAATAAATGTCTCCAACTGGAAAACCTTCAACATATCATAGTAAGTTGCAATAGTTGAATCCACAGTCCAGAGTCCACTATATGCTCCCAGAGATTTTAATTTTCTCCCAGCTGTTACTGCAGAAACACTAAGTATTAAACCAATGCAAATAGTACTTGGCACTACTGTAACAGCTTCAGACCAAACAACTAGAGAATTTGAGAAAAGTGCTCTGGTGCAAACATCTTAATAGCCTCATTACCATAACATTTCATAAAGTGTTATGGTCAATATATTTCCAAAAATTTTTATAAAGTGTTATGATCAATATATTTCCAAATAATTTCTACAGACTAAATAGAAGTCATAGTTGGCAGTCTGGATGTCAAACGGGTCTTCTCGAGGGGCTTGCTTCTTGCCACAATTACAGGAACTTGTTGAGCGTCCTCTGCTGTTGTGATAGAGAATAGGAGGGTTGTGATCCACCTCAGGCTTCTCTCCTGCACAAAGACAATAGCGTTTTCATTAGATTGTTACTCATGGTATGGAATTAAACACAGATTGCAAATGCCAGATTTTCTTCCAGCTTTTAACTTTAAGTTATCTTTGCTAAAGGCACTGATACAACAGCATAACCTAACATGACAGAGCCTGGGTTTTGGACTTTTGCTGGTAACAATCTGGATTGCCCTTTTCTTTTTTGTTCCAGTGCATAGCATCCATTTCTTCCAAAAAAGGACATATTGATTCTTTTGCCCAAAAGTGTCTTATACGCACTGCAATTCCTATAGACTACTTGAATCATTTAAGAAATTTTATGCACTGTAGACAGTGAACTATCCAAATCCCTTCCTATTTTAATATGATGAACTCTTATTTTTAAAAATGTCAATAATTCTCATGAATTTGGCAAACTGGCAATCCTCTGCCCATCTTTGCTCCTAAAGGACTTGGCCTTTCCTGGATGCTGCTTTTGTACAAAATCATGATTACAATCACCTGTTTTAAATCAGATCATTATTTCATTATTTTATCTCTTTAATAGTCGTAAATTACCCCTGTCCCAACTTTTTTGGAATGTCTAACAGGCATGAATGTCAGGAATGGATGTAGTTTATAGTTACAAATGAAACGAAGCTGATCAGACCAAACAAGAATCAACAAAGAAGTCAAAGAAATTTACAAATTACCGTTCTCCGTTTTAACTTTTTTTACATACTGACATATTTGGGGTTGTAATGCATCCACAATAATTTGTGATTAACAAATAAAATGGGTTATAGGTATTCATTGTTAAAAAAGCTTCATTATATGAAGCAGTTATACAGTTAAAAAATACAAAGCTATTTAATATGTACACTTTATACATCAACTTGCACAGAATATGTACAAAAAAAGCATTTAAAATTTTTACTAAGCGATATAGGCCACAAAAACAGTAAACAAATGTTTACATATAAGAATGCTAAATATGTACAACCTTGACATATTTCATGTTAAAATACAAATATTTTGGCAAATCAGCTGTATACAAACATACACCTGGCCAATCAACTGTGTACAAAGAACTGTATACAGATGTTATATATATTTAATACATTCTATCACTTAGTAAAGATGCACAATTTAACTCCCAGAACTGAACAAACTTTGATAAAAAAAAAAAAAGCATCAACCAAAGACAACAACAAAACGACAAAGGAACTGGCATTGACCCGAACATTGACAAGAATCTGTTTTTAAATTTTGTGGACTGAACTGAAAAAGCTTGAGCACAACCATGACTGAGCTACATCAGATCTCTCAGGAGGAATAGAAAAATCTTTCAGGAAAGTATCTCGAGAAGCTTGTGAGGGTGTTTGAATCTAGTTTAGTGAATTAAAAAGCAATGCCTCCAAATACTAACAACTTGAATGTAAACTTTTGACCCACAAAAATTAGGTACAGTAAATAAATAGATAGATGTCTCTTAGGTGTTATTTTGAAATTACCTGGAAATAAACTTATGGAACTAAAATCTACTATTTGAATTAAAACAAAATGTATGGTAATGTACAAGTCTAGATGTAACTCAGCTGCAGACTAAACCATATTTTAGTTATCCTGTTAACAGCCATGTGGATATTCTGGGCATATGCTAAGTGTTAGAGTTCTTAAAGTAACATGAAAGCCTTTCCTCAAAGAATACTAAACCTTCAGGTAAGCAATGCTGTTTACCTGGTTTGGGCAGCAGGTGAAACTTGTGCACACAATGCTGATCAGTGAGGCTTCGCTCCTCACACAGCTGGTGTCCATTACTCCAAAACTTGTAGCAATCCTCATGAAGCTGTAAGGCATAGCGCTGGAAGGCTACTCCCCTGGCATGCTGACTGTACACCCGCAGAGCCTGGGCTAGCTGGTTCTTGTGCACTGTGGTAGTGTAGTTGTGTGGCAAGTTGGATTGATATGCGCTGTGAGCCAGTGGCAGTGCTTTCTGACACCTGTTTTCTGAGAATTTTGCATCTGCATCCAGGAAACCTTCGAGAACCATGAGCTGTCCCTGAACTTTAAGGTAAAGCTCTGCCATGTCCTCTTCATTGTTCTCTATCATGACTTGGTATAGCCTGGAGGCAACACGAGTCCACTTGGAGTAGGTGGGTAACTCAAAGTGTGAGGGCTGCGGGTTGCGCCCCACGCTGTCGTCAAAGCCTTTCTTACTCAGTACAAGTTCTACATGCTGCCAAAGAAAGTCCTTAAGAGTACAGTCCAATAACTGACCTCCTGATGAAGCAAGACCACTATTATCCATATTAAATGAGGGATGCCGGTTAGAGTGGCGCATCTGTTGGTATCGTCTTTGCCCTGAGCCAGGTGTGCCAGGGTCGCTCTCACGCAGCACACAGTTTGCCCGCAACTGTCCAAGCAGGGAACCGATCGGATCTTCCTCTGGTCCGGGAACCACATAGACAAACGCCTGGTTCGCAGGCACAGTGAACAGACAGTTGCTGCTCTGGTTGGTGAGGACTCTGCTCTTCCGGAATATTCGGTAGATTTGATCTTCAAGTGCATGTTGCAGACGCCTCCTCGGGGAGTGTTTCTTAGGCTTGTCTACTCCTGTGGCATCATTGGAATTTCCAGCAAGTCCAGATGTATTGACCCTCATTGCCCCATTCATCTGGAACACAAACAGCAGACGAGGAGGACAGGGCCTGCAGTTCAGCTTCCATTCCTTTGATACGGGGCAGTCCTTTATGGCACCACGAAGCAAAGGTAAGGTTTTCTGGCGCAGGGCGTCCAAGGCCCGGAACAGCCTGTCATAAGTGACATCGAAGGAGCAGGTAGGGTGAACTAACAGCAGAATGTGACACAATGAGAAAAGGTAGAGTAGCTGAAGGCAGTGGTCCTTCTCAGCTCCCTTCCAAAAGTCCTGCGTTTCGGCGTGACCGACACCCGAAGTTAAAGACTCACACGCCCGGAGAAGCTGGCGGTTGTCGAAAATGGATGCTAGCACCAAATACAGCACGCGGGTTTCCTGGTTATAATACGCCTTGATCGAGCTCCGTTCATTCAGTCCGTCCGGCTCGTCGGTCCCAAACAGGGAAAAGACATGTTTGTCTGACAGGATGTTTATAAGAGACTCCTTGGCACATCCGGTTTGCACAGCACTTTTCCCAAATATTCCCAAAATACACACGCCTTCATCTTTATAAAGAGAGTCCTCACATATTTCTGACTGTAGAAGAACATTGATATTCACAGGCAGCGCCATTGCTGCTGCAAACAGACTGAAACCCTGAAGCAGGGTTTCCGTGCACACCAGCTAAATGTAACCGGGCGGAAACACGAGACGCTTCACGCGCTGGATTTTGAGTTCCTAGAAACATAGCATGTATGCTTTTATACGTATAATATAACTTTTCCTGCGTGTTCTTTATGTGATTTGATTTCACGATTAATAGTGTTAAACCAAGAACATAATATGGAAATTGTTATGGCGAACAATTGAAGACTGTGGATACATATTTCTTAACTGATAATTAGAGAAGAATCACATATATTCTGAGCAAATATATTTCGTTGTATGGTGGAAGTGGAAGGCGAGAAGTGTTCACATTAACATTTGTTTACTACTATTTGTTTCCACGAGCACCTGTACAAATGTGGTTGGCCAATAAAAGAAATAATAAAAAATAATAATAAGTGATCATATGTGTTTTATCACATTTAACAACTGATGGGGAAATTCTTTATTACTTTTTAATATGCTTAATCCAGTCTAAATAGATTCATTTTGACAATAGCTGTTTGTGCCAGAATTGAATGAGCTGTCCAGGAATATATACTGGCTTATGTAGCTGCGTTTTATTTCTGAAAAAAAAAAAAAAGAGTGCATTCAAAGATATACAGTAGATTGGTAGTAGTCGCTGCACTTCTAGCAGATGCCAACGCCATATTTATTAGTGTTAAGCTATAGTGCATCAATACCAATGAACTGAATGATCCGCTGAAATTGAGACTGATCGACAGTGCAGGTCATTTAAAAAATACTCAAGTGCATATGTTTGTGCAAGCATTACAATACATTACAATAATATAAGTGTTTGTAAAGTTGACAGCAACTGAGGTTACAAGTTTGCAACTTTTGCAACAAATCTTGCCTTCTGCACTATGGTTTCCTTCCATCAGCAGAGCACGAAAGCGGGACTTAACTGCAGCAGAAGTTTAGTGCTGCTGGAGCACCCTCGGAACAACGTTCCGTCCGTTTCTTTCTCCAAGGGAGGAGAAAAAAAATTAGCTTAATCCAGTTAAAAAATGATATACATTTTTGTATGTATATACAAACATTTAATGTTGAGCAGTAAAGTGAATGCCATGCAAGAGTACTTTTAAAAACAAAAGGAATGGTCCAAATCATGGGTCCTGAATTAAAATTTAAGAATGTCCGATCAATAAAATGTTCTTTGAGCTGAGGTCTGAATTTAATTATGTGTTAAGATTCAGATCTCTATATATGCAGTTATTCTAAGTCTATCAAAAAATAAGCAGTGTTGGGGGACGTTACTTTTTAAAGTAACTAATTACATAACAAAATTACTGTCATGAAAAAGTAATCAGTTACATTACAGCGTTTCTTTCTGATAAAAGTAACTAGTTAGAGTACTTTTCCATTGCAGAAAATGAAAACTCCTTTGTGATTCCTCATGCATCTTGTTTTAGTCAAGACCTTTATAATTATTCTACCGTCATCACTCAGCAAAGTTTGGGCCATAATCTGTTAACTACTAATACCCCTATCTCACCTACGCGGTTTTGTGTGGTAGCCGTAAGTATGGTTCATCATGATTCACTGCAGGTTTTGGCGCTGTGATTAGGTTTCCAGCTTTCCGCACGTCGGTCAAACCGTATAGGTAAGATAGGGGTATAACAGCAGGAATAACAGAAGGGGGCAGGCTAACAGGGGCAGGGCTTGTAGGACGACTTTCACACACACATACTAACGGATTGGGAATGACTGCTGTCTGGCTCACGGTAACGTAATTAGGTACTTTAAAAAGTAACGTCACCCAACACTGCTTGTCACACCAGAAAAGTAATCCAAGTACTCTAACATACTTTGTAACATGTTACACCCACAATACAAATAAGCAATTTAAAATTTCCACAAAACTCTCAGAACTGATTAAACTTTGATACAAACAATCCAACCTGAGACAACAACAAAAGAACTGGCATTGACCAGAACATTGAACATTAAAAATCTGTTTTATTTTTATTATTATTTATTTATTCTTTAGCACACAGCTGTGAATGAATGTGCAAGTACTCTCCCAAGTCAAGTCAAGTCAAGTGAAGTCAAGTAGGCTTTTATTGACACTTCAACCATATACAGTTTAGTACACAGTGAAACGAATCAACGTTCCTCCAGAAACAAGGTGTTACATACAACATATATTAACAACATAAATTAACAGAAACTAACTAGCTAACTAAGAAACCTAATTTGCTGGCTGAGACAAGACAGATTGACATTACAACATTAGCTCCTGAGATCAGAGGAGATCAAACGCTCTCACACTAGTATGGCCAAGGCTGGTTCGAGGGGAGGGCTATTTGAACAATTACAATGCAGTTAGTTTTATTTATTTATTTATTTCAAAAAAAAAAAGCTATATGAGGAATAAAACTAAAAAGCTTACAGCACCTGGTATTCCCAGGTGGTCTCCCATCGAAGTGCTAACCAGGCCCTAGCCTGCTTAGCTTCCGAGATCAGACAAGATCGGGCGCTCTTAGACTGGTACTGTAGATCATAAAGCACGAATATGAATATGCCTCATTGAAATCTTTCAAGAATTGTAAACAATATTATGCTTCTTATCCAGAGAAAACATTCCTCTCCTATTTAGTCATTTTTTACACACCAGTATTTCCAGGGTCAGTATGGTGACGACATTGACGGTGACGGTTACCTATGGGAACTGGCTCAAATGATTTCAACAAAAAAAAAAAAAAAGAAAAGTCTCTTTTCTGGTGGTCCACTTTAAGAGGACTGAGGCTGATATATTTAAAAAAAGACTATGTGAAACCACCCTTAGGGTGTGTTTACTAATTGAAAATGTAAACTCAAAGCATTCTTACACTTTTTTGGAACAGCTAAATTAAAAAAGCAGTGAAACAGAACATAGATGTTACTGGTACAACAGCTCTGATCTCCATCAAGTAATGGTTTAGCAACACTTTCCACTGTTTTTGTTTAAGCTGATGAGGATCTAGGATGAACCTTTTTAGGCAAAGAAATATATCACACAGAGAGTGAGTAATGTATTCTTAACCCAATTAAAATTGTTAAAGTAGTTTCATCAATCTCCTCAGTTGGTTTCTTTTCTTAATGTAGGCCAATAGTGTGATCCTTCTGAAATGTTTGTCACAAACACAGAATATGTCTTCTGCCATGGTTGTTTAAGAAATGAGAAGCTGCTCACTGCATTAGTTGGGTTAAATATCTTGAACCATATTAATCACTGCAGTAATTATCCAATAGAATACACTTAACTATTTGCTTAGTTAATTCCAGGTGGTGATTCTCTTTTGGCCAGCAGTGTATATAAATCCCTCATTGAAATCACTTGAGTAATGTAATAGTGCTTTGTAAACAGAAAAAAAATGCAGGTCCCATGTTTATATGTTTGTTTGAACTTATTTACAGGTCATTCTTGCCTGTACCAATATGGTGGCAGAGCCAGACATAGTATAAGTATTGATGTCTATGTGTAGGCCTACTTTTTAAAGTGCCTGGAACATTCACTAATAAACACATTAAATTATTGATAACTGAATCCCTAGTTAAAGTATTTCTGACATTCGGTAAAGATCTTTATCCAGAGAAACTTACATTTATCACATTATATATTTGCGCAGTTTGATTGGTGCAAGAATTTGAATCTGTGACCTTCCTATCAGTATTCCAACATCTTAAACAAGCTACCCTTGCCGACACAGAAATTGAAACATATGGCTTCTGTATGCCAATATTTTTTAAGTATGCGTCCTGATGTCATCTATTATGCACTATGATTAGTCTTCATTAACTTTAAATTATAAAATTAGACCAAAGTTATTAATGAATGTCTTTATTTAAAAAAATTGCATATTATTCACATATATACGCAAATAAAAAGTGGCTTTAAAAAATACAAACACGAAAATCCATATAAAAACATTTTCAAACAAATATCATAACATGGTTGTGCAAATCATGCTCTTTCCTTTTGATTTGCCAAGTAGTGGATGCATCAGAACCTCTATTTAATGAACTGCCTTGTATCAACTCCAAAATGAAGAAAAAGACTTAAAAAAAAAAAAAAAAAAAAAGCTAGGGTGGCATTGTGCTGAAAAATCCAGCTTGGTCTTACCTGGTACCAGCTGCCAAAAGACAGGCCAAGTCTTGTGAAAAAAAAAGCCATTTAGACAATTTTGGTTAGCCTACAAAGTTTTTTCCCCCCCTCAAAGGAAGAGTCAAAAATGATCTGCACTCTGGCTGTAGATTTTAGTTGATTTTAGTTGACAAGCACATATTTTTTTTTTTACATAATCTACTTGGTTTTTAATACACTTTGTCCATCTGTGAACAAGCTTTAGTATTCCCTTATTTAAACATGTTTAAGGCTGAGATGTGAGCCACGAATGCACCACTGTCTTCACTTCTTCATCAGAAATGAAGCTTCATCCTCATAAAGCTGGTTTCAGGGGACCAAACAGGTGAAAGTCTGATAAAGCAAGATCAAGACTCTGGGGAAGATGCTTTAATACCACAAAATGAAAAATAGAGAGTCATCAGTATGGGCAGAAGTGTTTGAATGTGCATCATCATGCAAGATCACAATGCCCTTGGATTTAACGCCCCATTGCGTTTAATCCAAAGTTTAGACTTCAGACATTTCGTTAAGTATTTCATTGTAATGAGCACTGTTGACTGCTGAACCTTTTTCCTGATAATGTTTCAATACTGGTCCCTGGGAATCTGAGAAAAATGTTTTCAGCCGATGATTGACTAGTCGGCGATTGAGGATGTTTCTGTTCCATACTCTGCCGTTTACTCTCAGACACGTAGTGATGAATCCATGTACTCTTCCTTAGAGTAGAGTATCAGCCAAATTTTGCTTGCAAATATCCAATTGCTTCTGTTTATGCTCTTCCATGAGTTGTTTCAGCACAAGGTATACCCTCAGACCATAAAAATCACTACATGCTATTCTCTTTCATGCAAATCACATCCGTTTTTGCTCACACCACAGTTACAAATAAACTGATGTAACACGTTCACACCTGCACAGCAGTGACTGGGTAGCCCGGAATGGAAACCGCTTATAAGACGGCCAACAGGCGTTTTAATAGAACCGGAATGCAGATAATTTGACTCACACTTGTAGTTGCCTTATTACTTGTCCAAGATGAGTAGTAAAGGTAGTAAATTACTACAACATTTCATTAAAACAGCCAGAGTGGCCTGTGAAATGCCAGCCAATAGCTGGTCAAACCAAGATGGATTTTATTGGTGGAGACTAGCATTGGCCCGATGATAAATGAATGAATTTTGAGGCGAGCAAGACCAACAGACTTTGGGTCACTTTAACTCCACCATGCCAACATTGGGTCACATTGGGAAGGGTTGTTGTTTGCAGTTTTCTTTTGCAAAATGATAGCATAGCCTTGCAGAGGGAGAGCTAGCATAAACAAATAAAAAGTGCTCAAACATCCATTTGCTATCTGACATTAATATATGTTTTAGCATGAACTACACCACATGTAAGCAGTAAACAAACAAACAAAAAAAAACATTGTTATTAGCATTAATTGGTAATATTGCAGTACAGTAAATTCTCATTTCAGGAGGTTATCCACTATCCAAACACATATCAGAAAAAAATAAACTATTCCCACCAAAATGATTGGAACAGCAAGGCCAAGTCTTTTTTGAGATCCAAAGATAAATAAATCAGTTTCATAATCAGAATTTCACCTTTTATTTTTCTAATATTTAAATCTAGATGCTTAGAACATTACACCTTTTATTTGAACCGATTTTATTTTGCTAGACATTTTGGGATGTGTCTGACAGGTGTTTATTGTTGCCCAGGTGTACTGTTAATCATTCAAACATTTAATTGCTCTGAATATGTATACTTGGATTGAGAAGTGGCCTTT
>JAOTRS010000008.1:9812369-9826601 GCA_028565755.1 Dinotopterus cunningtoni
CAAATATTTACACATTAAGTTTACTGAAAGTAAAAACAGTTGAAAGTCAGAGGACGTTTCTTTTTTTGCTGAGTATAGTACTGATATTAATAGTACAGTCTGGCAACTGCTTCCTTTTGGACACTCCCGGTGCTTATCTTCCGATGGACTGTCACCCCACTCTCCCCGGCCTTCCTCAAGCAGAACTAAACAAGCAAACAACAAACAAACAGACAAGTAAGCAAACAAACACTCACTCATTGTCTATACCACTTTATCCTGTATTCAGGGTCACAGGGGAATAAAGCCCATCCGAGGAGACTTAGGGCACCCTGGAGAGGGTGCCAATCTATCGCAGGGCATACACACATATGCACACTATGGGCAATTTGGGAATGCCAATTAGCCTAATCTGCAGGTCTTTGGACTGTGGGAAGAAACCTACCAAGCACAGGGAGAACATGCAAACTCCACACACACACAGACGGGATCCGAGACCAGACCCCTTGAGGTGCAAGTCGACAAGTGCTTAATCACTACACCACCATGCCACCCAGCAAACAAACAGTTCCTGAATTTGAATGACTAGTCATATAAACAACCCATAGGTAAGGTTATCATGAATATACTGTACATATGATAACTTTTATTATTATCTACATCTAACTTTAAGATTACAGTGACAAATGTGCAGGCAGACACAGACAGAATGAGGTTAACCCTTTTAAGATCAATTATAATTTAATATTTGCTGAAGTAAATTTTGTTACAGTGCAACCAAAGAAATTATTCTACTAAAATAACCTTAAACAGAGAAATGTAAATGAAAAGATTAATGTATTTAATGTATTAATTGTAAATGTATTTAATGGCTTGAGTGTGCAAGTATTCTTTCCTTATATATATGATTTTTTGTATGTTATTTACAATTAACCACGCTAGAAACTCCAAAAGAATTTTTCAAGCTATTTTTTGTAATTTTAGATGCTATTTAAAGCAGCATTAAATCATTAAAATCAAGTATTTTCAATTCAAACAACATTATAAACTGTCATTGGACATTATGGTAACATTGATCTAAAAAGCTGGAGACTGCGAGTTATAAGCAAGGTGGCAGTCTGGATTGTTTTTTTTTTAAATTATGATTTATTTCATTCAGTATTTGCTATCACACTAGAGCGCTCCCTACCACCCGCTATATAAACCCACTGACTGAATGCTCCGTGTGGCGCACATAGAACTATAATACTATAGCTTACACAGAGCACACTGTCTACCAACACGACTTCAAGTTCAGCGTTGAAACAGTGCGGTTTGTATTAGCCCGCCATTTAAAAGATTCATGACGTTTCACAAAAGATGTCCAATCCGGCCAGGCCTGTTATTAGAACAATGGAAAGTTTTTAGCTAATCAGAGCAATGCTCAGCTTGGCGGTAGCCAATAGGACATGAGCCCGACTGAGAGTAATGTTACAGAGCCGAGAGCAGAGTGAGAAGACTGCGTATCGCTATTACCTCCACACAGCCATTGCAGTACATTGAGAATCAGCAGCAGCCTTTGGTAAGTGTCATCTGTAAAAGTGCGGTTAATAAATTAACAAGATAATGCAATAACACACAGTTGAATTGCATACAGGCATAGCATGTTTGCAATTAATGTATTTGCTATATATAAAGTATTTAAGAAATAGAAAATATTCGTGGTTTGATCATGTAAGTGAATTAATCTTTATATATTTATTATATCTTAAATCTGTACCGGCCATTTTTAAAAAAATGTTTAGGATATTACTAATAGTTTATAACTAATAAATTTAGGGGCGTCTGGATGTCTAAATTGCGTACAAACAAGATGTAAGGACAGTAATGCTGGCAGCTAGTGAACTAGCAAATCAGTTAGCTAGCCGTTGCAGTGGATAGCAAGAGATGCCTCGCTGTGAAAACATCTAGACTAAATAAAGAAAAGATGAAATACATTTTCTTTAAAAAAAAAATTAGTTTTGCCTACTTCACATGCTGGAATTTTAGCAGCAGTTACACACGGATTAAAATGTCTCCAGATTTGCTCTTCACTGTGTAATGGCTGACTGTAAGAAACAAGGCGAAGCCACATAGCCTGTGACAAGCGCAGTTCACATCAACTTTTTCAAACCGTGTTTTCTTAAGTTAATGACCATGAAGCTAGGCATGTTTCACTGGAAAATAAAATTTTAATCTTTCGTCGTTCTGACGAACGTTTTTTCATAATTATCAATGCAGGAAATCGTTGTTTATTTCGCGATCGAATTGAGGTGGGTATTACGGTCGCTCTGCCCCTATTCCATGCAGTGTAATGGCTGAGCATTGACACAAAGAGAAGGAGCCATATTCAGTGTTAGTGCATGAAGACAAGCGGCCATTCCGAGCCTACTGCAAACTCTACACAGTCCGCGCATAGACTTACTACAGACCAAGTGTATTACTATACACCGGGACGAGTGCATAGGGTTTTCCGATGGAAAAAAAATGGACAAGAACACGGATTGACGCGATTTATTTGTCGAGTTAAAAAGCGAACAGGAAGGCGGGTGGAGACATTTTAGGAGTACTTTCTTTCATGAAGAAACCTTTCTCACAAAATGGAAGGAGAAATATTGCTGTCGTTGCTGACCTCCTTTCCCTCAACAAGACGACTTGTGCGCCATTGCTCTGTACGATTGCATAGGGAAAATCGTATTTCAGTACACTATACAAGTCTATTGAAATAGATAGTTAATTATTATTACAAATAAGATTTTTTACACTTTATACAATTTTACACAAGATAAGATTTTTTTTACACTTTATATGATTTCAAAATAATTAAAACTTAAATGATGAATTAGCTTTTACTCTACTTATTTTGAACCTTATTCATTTTTAATTTTTTATAATAATTTCTTATTATAATTATTATTTATTTTAATGGGAAAATGTAAATGCATTGCAGTAATCAAGATAGTATGCAAGGTGTATACATTTTAGGAGGAAAAAAATCCCCAAAACATTGGTATCTTCTCTACACAAAAATGAAGTGTCCAGGCTAAGTCTAGAGTATTGGTAGTGCTAATGTTGAATGCAGCATACAGGTTGGTTCATGTGGAGCATCTTTTAATATATGGTCTATTTCAGGAATATCAGAAAGATGGGGAAAGACCCAACCAAACCAAGAGGCAAAATGTCCTCTTATGCCTATTTTGTCCAGACCTGTAGAGAGGAACATAAGAAGAAACACCCTGACACATCAGTCAACTTCTCAGAATTTTCTAAAAAGTGCTCTGAGCGGTGGAAGGTATATAATATTTTAGTGTAAATAAATAATAAAAAAATTCTGTAAATGTCTTTATTGTAAACGATTCTTCTTTGACACAGACTATGTCAGCCAAGGAAAAGGGCAAGTTTGAAGATATGGCCAGACTTGACAAGGCACGTTATGAGAGGGAGATGAAGAACTATGTTCCTCCCAGAGGTGAAAAAAAGAAGAGGTTTAAGGACCCCAATGCTCCCAAGAGACCCCCGTAAGAATTTAGAAGTTTTCCACTGTATAGCCTACACTGATTTCAGCAATAACTTTTATCTGTATAATATTCAGTTTTACAGTGTTTTTACATGCAAAAAAAATCTCATGCTCACTCTCGCCTTTAAGGTCGGCCTTTTTCATTTTTTGTGCGGAGTATCGGCCCAAGGTGAAAGAGGAGACCCCAGGTCTGTCTATTGGAGATGTGGCCAAGAAGCTTGGTGAGATGTGGAACAAAACGTCTGCTGAGGAGAAGCAGCCTTATGAGAAGAAGGCAGCCAAACTGAAGGAGAAATATGAGAAGGTTTTTCTTTATTTTAGTAACTGTTAAGGAAACATATTTTAAGTTCCTGATTAGGGTTAGGAACTAGTAATTAGATTCATTCTAATTTTAAAATGGTTACTGTTAAAGGGAAGACAAGTCTTGATCACTGTGTACGTGTTGTGATTTATTTATTTTAATTAAAGGACATTGCTGCATATCGAAAAGGAAAAGTTGTAGGGGGTGCTGCCAAAGCTCCTACCAAACCAGACAAAGTGGATGATGACGAGGATGAGGATGAAGACGATGATGACGACGACGACGATGATGATGATGAGGATGATGAGTAAATTGGTTACAAAGAAGAGCTTGGATTCTTGTTTATAAAAGCATTTAACCCCTGTACACACTTAACTATGGCCATCGAATAGGCAAATGTGGAAAAGTAAAAAGAAAAAAAAAAAAGTTAAGATAGTGTATATGATATTGTTTTTAAGCTGTACAGTTCCCCCTTTTGTATAGTAACACTACAAAAGTGTAATGTGTTTGTCTCTCCTCTTATTCACTCCTGTTTCACAATACTTGGAATTTCTTTCTCTTTTTTTTTTATTTGAGGGTAATGGTAGTCACTAAAGCCATGATTTTTTTTCCCCATTAAAGTATAGGGTTTTTTTTAAAAACAAAATTTTGGGAGGGCAGGGCTGCAAATTTATTTTACTTGGAATTGGAAGTTGCACAACACACAACCTAGGTTAAATGTGAGGTTGTAGTTCAGATCCTTTTTCTTTTATTCTTTTACATCACTATTGTTAGTAAAATGCAGTATCAATTATTTTACTGTGCTTTGAATACCACTGTAATTGCCACAGTGACTTAAATAAGAAAGAAAATGCAATTAAGTTGACATTCTGGTATGCTTCTGACATCAATAAACTTTTTTTTTTTTTTTAATAAAAGTGGTTTCAGTTCTTTACTTTGCAACATTTGGCTGGTGTCTTGAATAAACTGAATTTAGTGTTTGTGTATTTGTGTTGTGTGTTATGTCAAGTAGAATTTTATCATTTGTATCTTGTTTACCAACTACCTGCTTGATGTAGGAAATAAAGTACATACTGCCACCCAGTGGCACCAAACTGTCACAGTATGTGTTTTAATAGACAGCCTTATTTCAAGTGAGAGTCTGTCGGTAAATGTGTTAAAAAGCATATTCAGGTTTTCATTAGAGCTGAGCCTAAAATATTATGGTGAAGTGGTGAGTCCCTGCATTAGACAATTTAGACTGAGTCAATGTCACCATACATGAAGCTTGTAAAAAGTTCTTAATTCTCCCCTGTTTAGGATGTTTTAGTAACATTATTTTAAATAAAGTGTGATGTTTAAGAAATGTTCATGAACATTGTTTTAAGTAGATGCTCCCAAAAACCTTTGGTAGAAATTGTACATGACAGTTGAGATTTTTTGTTCATTGATGGGTAGTTGGTGTATGATAAATACAATTGAATATATTATTTCATAATTAGGGTCACTTCAGACATATTGAGACAGGTTTTGAATTTCTACACTTTCTAGGCATTCTTGTTATTAATAAAAACTGGAAAATCTAAATGTTGAAATCAGTGCCGGTTGTATGAAATCTTAATGCACATAGACAAAACCTATGGATGTGTCACTCGGCTGCATGAATTATTCTAATCAGACAGCTCCAATCACAATTGTTTCAACCCCTATAATAGAACTGTGTAGGACTGTAATAATCTGATCAAAATTACTTCAAAAAGAAAGCCAAAGAGATGACCAGGTTTGAGAAGAAATCTGCAGTCACAGAGGAGAGCATGTCCCTGAGTGTCTGTAAATAATAATTAGACTTATTGATTGTAGCTAATAAAGGCATGGTGGTGTAGTGGTAAGTGACCTACACCTCCAGGGTCTGGGTTTGATTCCCAACCGGGTTCTATTCCTGCCTCTGTGTGCATGAAATTTGCTTGTTCTCCCCATGCCTGGTGGGTTCCCTCCCACAGTCCAAAGACATGCAGATTAGGTTAATTGGCTTTCCCCCAAATTTTTGTAGTGTGAATGAGTGTGTATGTGTGTGCATTGCGATGGATTGGCATCCCGTCCAGGGTATACCTCCCTTCGCTCTCGAGGCCACCCCTGACTCTTGTATACAGGATGTCATGTTTTTGAAGGATGGTTAGATTATCATTGTAAATAACTGGTGAAATCTAGCTAAGGAACTAAAAAATTAGCTGCTTTGACTGCTGATATACAGTAGATTTCTCTAACTTTGTTTTCCTCAGTGGAGGAGTCAGTGGACTATTACAATAACATTGAGTAATGCCCTTGACCATGCCCCCATGAAAACAAGAATTGTCTCTCTTTGCTCACTCAGCTTCCTAGTTCAGGGGAAATCAAAACTGCTGGCTGCGTACTGGAACCTCTGGACTTGTGGTGCACAAATAAGCAGTGTTGGGTGTAATGCGTTACAAAGTACAAAGTAATGAGAGAACTCGGATTACTTTTTTGATGTAACGAGTAATCTAGCGTGTTGTGTACGCCATTTAAGTACTCAGTTACTTAGTTATTTGTAAAAAAATGTAATCCGTTATTCAGAAAATGTATGTAATCCGTGAGCCAGACAGCAGTCATTCCCAATCCATTAGTGTGTGTGTGTGTGAAAGTCGTCCTACAAGCCCCGCCCCGATAACCCCTTCCCCCTCTGTTATTCCTGCTGTTTTGCCCCTATCACGACTATGCGGTTTGACCATGCGAGGACTGATGCGTGGAAAGATGGAAACCTAATCACAGCGCCAATATTTGCAGTAAATCATGATGAACCATACTTACGGCCACCGTGTGAACCCGCATAGGTGAAATAGGGGTATTAGTAGTTAATTAAATAAATAGATTATGGGCCAAACTTCGCGGATTGATGATGGTAGAATAATTATAAAGGTCTTGACTAAAACAACATGCATGAGGAATCAGAAAGGAGTTTTCATTTTCTGCAATGGAAAAGTACTCTAACTAGTTACTCTTATCAGATGATACAGATTTTATCAGTAATGTAACTGATTACTTTTTGAAGACAGTAATTTTGTAATGTAATTAATTACTTTAAAAAGTAACATCCCCCAACACTGCAAATAATCCTATCATGCTCACCAGCAGCTGTGTGCTAAGTCGCTAAAAGAAACTTGAATGACTTTCTACTCCAATGACATTAACAAGAACTTTGGTAATTCTAAATGGTTTTTTTAAACAATCAATTATCTCCTGAAGCTACCTCCATTCGAACATACTCTGAGGAAAACTGCAACCTTTTTTATCAACCATTTGATAAAAAATGGTCAGTAACATAAGATCATCACTAGCCTCCAGTCAAATCCTCTAAAATATTCTGTTTGAGAGATTCTCATTTTGTGACTTCCCCTCCTCCCCTGCACCTTTTTAATGGGATAACACAATTGTGGATATCATTTAAAAGATGAACTCATGAACCTCCTCCCTTAACCCACTACCTTCTACTTTTATAAAGGTCTCCGCAGGAATTTCTAGCGGATGTCCTCGAAATGAGCATTCAACAGGCATTCTTGGAACAGCTTTCACAAGGTCTGCAGGTGATGGCAGCTGAGCTTTGCCGTATTTAGCATTGCATGACTTATTCCCTCTCCTGATCCACACAGAGATGTGCAACACCAACACATAATGATGGGGTGTCAGTGCAATGGGCCAGTAGTCGTTGTGGCTGGATGGGTGCAGCTTCTTCGGGACTGGAAATATTGTGGTGGCCTTGAAAGACTAGGGGACAACTGCTTGACTTGATGTTAAATATATAAGTAAGTATATCTTTGAGTTCTTCAGCACAGTCCTTTAGAAACCAACAAGGTATGTTGTCTGGTCCGGTTGCCTTACGTGGTTTGATCCTCAGGAGGGGTGTTTTCATTTGATCGTCAAGAGGGTCGTTTGTGGTCAGACACAGCCTTCTCATGTGGAAAAATGGGATCTTCTGTGCCTGTATGTTGTTTTTAGTCTTAAATCAGCTAAAAAGTTGTTGAGGCTGTTAAACAGTATGTCATTGTCACAGGTCCATGGTGGGGGTTTATAGTTTGTTAGAGTTTGGAGAGTCTCTGTGTGTCTCT
The DNA here is from genome assembly GCA_028565755.1 of Dinotopterus cunningtoni. NCBI lineage: Eukaryota > Metazoa > Chordata > Actinopteri > Siluriformes > Clariidae > Dinotopterus > Dinotopterus cunningtoni. The sequence continues at coordinate 9,820,285 of JAOTRS010000008.1, forward strand.
GGAGTTGCTAAAATGTACAGATATTTTATTGCTGTATTATTGTTTTGCTTCCCTGATTTCACTGGACAAGTTGGCTCTTGCCATTCCTAGGCCTGCACTTTCCCCACAATGCACAGCGTGCCCATTTTTCTCTTTTGGACAAAGATGTGGATAGTTATGATCTGCTTAAGACTGAAGAAGAATGAAGGTGAAAATTCTTGCATGTTACAGGCTTTCCAGCAATGCGATGGAGTTTCACAAGTGGGCGTACGAACCACCTGTTGCACCTAGAACTCAGCTGGACAGACTCAGACAAACTGCAATCAGGTGGCTTCAGTCAGAGTCACTCATGCCATTCGAATTGGGAGAGAGTGTGGGAAAGAAGTGGCCTAAAGAAGAACGCAAAGCTGTAGGCATGAGACAACTCACGAACATGTGAGAGATGGTGAGTGCTTTGAGATATGCGATTGTAGGACTTCCCTGGGCCAAGAAAAAAAGTGAACAACAGAAGCCCCAATTCTACTCCTCTTTTTAGAAATGACTGGCTCCACAACAGCAGAAGCCGGCAGAAGTTCTAGTTATATGACCACATGCAGCTAGAAGCAAGCTTTTTGATCACACTGTAACTTTAAATGGCCTTTCTGTTCCATTAAGTGCAACAGTCAAAGACCTTGGTATGATGATAGACTCCAGTCTTTCATTTGAAACACATGTATATAATAATAACAGGATAGCATTCTTTCACCTCAAAAATATTTCCAAGATAAGGAATATATTGTCACAAACCAGAAAAACTAGTTCATGCTTTTATCACCTCTAGGTTGGACTATTGTAACCCCTTACTGTCTGTTTGTTCAACTAGGTGCATAAACAAGCTTCAGTTAGTCCAGAACGCAGCAGTGAGGGTCCTCACTAGAACCAGAAGATACGAGCACATCACACCTAGCTTATTCACACTGTATTGGCTCCCTGTAAAATTTTGCATAGATTTTAAAATACTACTTTTGACGTATTATGCATTAAATGGTCCCGCGCCACAGTATCTGAGTGAACTGCTGGTGTCTTACGATCCGTCACGCCTACTTTAATCAAAGGATGTTTGTCAGTATCACGCATTATGAAAACTACAGCTGGGGGCAGAGCTTTTTCTTACAAAGCCCCAAAGTTAAGGAATAGCCTTCCAATTAATGCTCGGGACTCAGACATAGTCTCAGTGTTTTAAATCTAGGCTGAAAAACCATGGAAGTAGAGCATGATGGTGAACTGGTATGTTTAGATGCTGTCTTTCCTGCTCTTATTGATCACTCAGGTTTGTTGACGGTGAATGATTGGTTGCTTTACATCTCAGAGAGGCCTTATGTCTGTGTTTCCTTCTGGCTCTCCCTTTTAGTTATGCTATCATAGTTAGTCCTGCAGGAGTCCCTGCTTGCACTTTGCACTAAATATACATTCACCTTATACATGTGTGACTGTAAAAACTGTTATCTTTCCTACTCTTCGGCTCTTTTCTCTTCTCTCTCTTCTTCTCTCTTTCTCCTACTCTCTCTGTCTCTTTTTCGAGCCATACATGTCATTCCTGAGCTGCCAGTTATTCAGACCCCCTCTGCTGAATGGACCTGTCTGACTCGTCCTGGTGTCCCGCTACTGGTTGGAGATCTCTAATCTCACATTCACATTTCATACAAACATAAATAATTCTTTTAATTGTGTAAAGCTGCTTTGCGACAATATCAATTATTAAAAGCGGTATACAAATAAAATTGAATTGAATTGAAATGAAATAGAAGTCGAATTTTGACGTACTAACATATAATTATGACATAATATCTCAAATTATGAGAAATTGATCTCATAATTATGACTTACTATATCATAATTATGACATCTCTTAATTATGACATATTATCTCATAATTATGAGATCCGGATCTCATAATTATAACAAAATGTAGGGTTAGGTCATTGCTTCTGAGAAGACAGGGACAATGGAGCAAATATTGCCAAATTAAATTCGCTTTTATTTCTTTCTTGGATTGAGACAATGGGAAATATTAATGTCATTAAGTAACTTGGATGATATTATTATTAGTATGTAAACACTGCACAGGTATCTAAAGTCCTTAGGACTGTTCAGGAGGAAAGCACATTCCGTCCTTCTCGAAGTGGCTCTCTTCCTTTAGGAGCAGCTAAACCAATATGTAATGAATGCTTCATGGATACAAAATCATGCATTTGAAATGCATCTGAGCTGGATTTACAGAAAGCCAGCTTGGATGCAACGTCTTTACAGAAACCCAGGTCCCAACATCTTGTGGCATCTAGATTCCTACGATAAACGCAAACCATATGGAATATGTATTAATGGTGCAATGATCATATGGCTCCATGCTTACTCCACAAATAGCAATTCAAAAGTTATTGCTGGTTATATCATTGATGAAGTGGAAAATAGTAATGGCACTGCTACACAAATCAGGGCAGACTTGGGACTAGAAAACTGTTAAGTGGAACAGATGCAGTTATTTTTAAGAGGTAATTATGATGATGTATTTTCAAAGAGATGCTACATTACTGGCTCAAGTAATCATAACCAAAGGACTGAACAGTGGTGGGGATTTTTAAGAAGACAGAATACACAGTACTGGATGAATTTCTTCCAAGACCTAAAGGACATGGATTACTTCTCAGGGGACTTCCTTGACAAAAATCTAATACAGTTTACATGTCTGGAAATAATTGAAGTAAGACTTTATTTTTAGTTTAATTAAGAAAACTTCTTGAATTCATAACAGTGTGTTTTATGGGGTGGCACTGTGGCTTAGTAGTTAGCACTGTCACCTTGCACCTCCAGGGTCGATGGTTCAATTCCCACCGCAGGTCTATGTGCATGAAATTAGCTTGTTTTCCCTGTGCTTGGTGGGTGTCCTCCAGGTGCTCTGGTTTCTTCCCACAGTCCAAAGACATGTAGATTAGGCTAATTGGCATTCCCAAATTGCCTGTAGTGTGTTAATGAGCATGTGTGTGTGTGTGTGCCCCGTGATTGATTGGCACCCTGTCCTGAGTGTACCACGCCTCGTGCCCCTAAGTCCCCTGGTTTAGGCTCCAGGCCACCTGTGACCCTGAATACAGGATAAAGCAGCACAGATGATGAGTGAGTCAATGAGTAAGTGAGTAAGTGTTTTTATGATTATATGCGTTTTTCACTGATTAATGACTACTTCACATGTTTTGTTTTCAGTCATTACTATTCATACCCATGGTTGCACACTGGAATAGAATAGCTATTGGATGCTTAATTATTCTTGCCGTTCATATTGTTCTTATTTTTGGCACAATTGTAATGTAAGTAATAAGCACAATCAGTGCAATTCATTAACAAAAATAAATTCCAAGGTTCATCTGAAGCTAAAAGAGGCTTCAGTGGTTTTTAAACAAATCAAGTTGCTGTCCTTTTCTACTTTTCTATTTGCATTTAGGCATTTTTTTGTTAGAGATCTTATTTGCTTGTTTGCTAAATTATCTCTGCTTTGATGTCTCTCGTCTCTCTGTCTCTCAATTTGTGTGACTTTTCTAATCTCATATACAGTTAACTCAGTTTATCTTTAAAATGCATTTTCTGTATAAAAAAAGACTGTACGTTGTTTCTCATTATTTACCTACATTAAAATTATTAAATATCTTCACCGTCTACAGTAACTATTTTAAGGTTGAAATATAAAAGAGAGACTTGAAATAATGGGCTATACTTGAAAATAAACTGCTCCAGGTCTCTCATATTGGAAGGGCGCCTTTTTCTAACAGTAATTTTAAGATCTCTCCACAGGTGTTCAATGGGATTTAGATCTGGAGTCATTGCTGGCTACTTCAGAACTCTTCAGCGCTTTGTTGCCATCCATTTCTGAGTGCTTTTTAAAGTATGTTTGTCCTATGGAAGACCCAAGATCTTGGACGCAAACCCAGCTTTCTGACACTGGGCCCTACAGTGCGACCCAAAATCCTTTGGTAATCCTCAGATTTCATGATGCCTTGCACACAGTCAAGGCACCCCAAAACATCTTTGAACCTCCACCATATTTGATTGTATGTACTGTCTTCTTTTCTTTGTAGGCCTCATTCCGTTTTCGGTAAACAGTAGAATAATGTGCTGTACCAAAAAGCTCTATCTTAGTCTCATCTGTCCACAAGACATTTTTCCAGAAGGATTTTGGCTTACTCAAGTTGCTTTTTTATGTCTCTGTGTCAGCAGTGGGGTCCTCCTGGGTCTCCTGCCATATAGTGTTTCATTTCATTTAAATGTTGACGGATAGTTCGCGCTGACACCGATGCTCCTTGAGCCTGCAGGACAGCTTGAATTTATTTGGAACTTATCCACCATCCGGACTATCCTGCGTTTTCTCTTCCGTCCACGTCCAGGGAGATTAGCTACAGTGCAATTGGTTGCAAACTTCTTGATAATGTTGCGCACTGTGGACAAAGGCAAATATAAATCTCTGGAGATGGACTTGTAACCTTAAGATTGTTGATATTTTTCCACAATTTTGGTTCTCAAGTCCTCACACAGTTCTTTTTTCCTCTTTCTGTTGTCCATGCTTAGTGTGGCACACACAGACACACAATGCAAAGACTAAGTGAACTTCTCTCCTTTTCATCTGCTTTCAGGTGTGATTTTTATATTGCCCACACCTGTTACTTGCCCCAGGTGAGTTTAAAGGAGCATTGCATGCTTGAAACAATCTTATTTATCCACAATTTTAAAAGGGTGCCAATAATTTTGTCCAGCCCATTTTTGGAGTTATGTGTGACATTATGTAAAATTTGCTTTTTTCCACCTTTTTTGTTTTGTTCCAATACACACAAAGGGAATAAACAGGTTGTACGGTTTTATAATAATGTAAGGAATTGCAATCTAATAAGAAGATTCTTGACCTTGAGAACAGATCCCTCACTGTGCTTCCTTATGCCTTATGTGGTAACACATTCTATATCCTGTATCCAGACGAATATACATCCAAATGGTTCTTGTCCGCTAGAACCCTTTTGTTTAATCAGGAGAATGCAAATGTATTTCCTCTCTCCTGTCTGTCTCCGGGTCCCTCTATAACTGACGTTAATGACTGGTTCTTTTGATGTTTGGGACATAGCACCATTTAAATGTGTTCTCTTTGCTGAGAATAAACAGAGATCTTCAGACATCATGCCTGCGTGTGTGTGGGTTTCTCTCCCGGTCGATCAGGCCCGGACCGGTAAGTGTATCAAGGTGCAGCGGACACAACAAGAAATAACTCTTATTCTCATAGCTTAAAGCTCAGCTTGGACACACTTCTTCTTCATTTAAACCTTACACGTGTATAGCAAAACATGTGTTAATGCAATACTTTTCTGTGAGAAATACTTGATTTTCTGGAAATATTGAATGAATCCACCCAAACTCGATTTTTCTTAAAGACTTGGTAGCATTTCTTTTATAGCTTTCTTTTTTCATGGGCATTACTTTTTTCTGTAGTTTCCTCATCAAGGCTTGCTGTTGATGTCCTCATTTTCTTATGCAGTTTTTCAAGAAGGGACATTTTTGAGCAGTTATCTTCTTTTCGTTTTTGGTTGTCCAGGCAGCCTTGTAGCAATCTTGTCTCCATACAGTGGTATGTAGCGTTCAAGGCAGGTGTCCTCTAGTTCTCTGACAACTGATGTATTAATCTGTAAATAAAAAAACTTAGCAAAGTTAGTTTTAAAGGAATGTGTCAGTTTGTTAGTACATACTTTGCAATGTTTATAATAATGGCTTGTTCAAAAGTTTTTTTCTACAATTACATTTCACAATTTTACCAACAAAAGTAGCCTAGGTAAGTTGCAATACCTTACAAATTTACATGAAAGTAAACTAAAAGTAAAAGTAAAACAAAAAATTTCATATTCTTTAGTAAAAAAAGAAATTAAAGGTTAAATTAATAGTAAAACTAAGCACAGTTAATAAATTGTATTGTATCTCTAATACTGACTATATGTACACTATGTATTTATCTAAATTTCAGTCTTAAGCAACTTATTACTGAGAACACATAAGCAGTGCCGATATCAATGTTTAGGTCAGTTTAGACTGATTCTTTGTTGTGGATTATGTAATTGTATGTACATTATAGAATAATAATTACTAATGTTTTTAATACATAATACTTTGTGACAACCATTTTGTCACAAAATTACCCTGTCTTGTTGCATTTGGTCAATGTTTTTCAGGAACACCCTTCTTGTGAAGAAAGTCAAATATTTTTTTTTCAAAAAGAGAGCACTATTATGAACAACATAGATATATTAAAGTTAACAAAAAAACTAATTCAAAAT
>JAOTRS010000008.1:10057910-10076287 GCA_028565755.1 Dinotopterus cunningtoni
TTATAACAGCTCAAGGAGCAACATGTTTGTGCACTTTCTAAAGATTTTAGTTCTGTTTTTGAATAAAGGGTTGAAAACTAATGCTTTTCTTGGGTCTTTTTTTCTTCGATTAATCGAAGAAAAAAATTTAATCGACAGATTAATCGATTATTAAAGTAATCGTTAGTTGCAGCCCTAATAGATTGCTTACAGGATGAAAAGGTAGTCAGTATGTGAAAGCAATGTTTTGCTTACAATAATCAACCCGTCTTCTAGGCCCCGTTTGGATAATTATAAACCAAGACCCCTCATATACATTTTTTTCTTTTCTAGCCATATATTATTGAAATCTGCGACAGCCTGCGAGGAAAAATCTTTCTAAAGTTCATAGAAAGGTATGATTGACTGTTTTTAATTACCAAACCTTTGTTTTTCCTGTTCTTTTACCATTTTTTTAACTGTTAGACCTGTTTTTTTTTCCTGTAGTGACAAGTTTACTCGTTTTTGCCAGTGGAAGAATGTCGAACTAAATATCCATGTAAGTTCTGTATGTTTAAGATTTTAAGCAGTTTGAATATGCAACCTTGCAATTATGGGGTTTTTATAAATTAAAGGGAAATTAGCATTCTCTCTGTCAACTTTTACCTTAAGTTACTGCATAGTATGAGTGTTTACTGATATTTAGACACAGCCACGTTGTAGTAGGTCTGTTTTTTGTAATACATTGTCTTAAATACCTTGTTTCTCCATTTAGTTAACGATGAACGATTTTAGTGTTCATCGGATCATTGGTAGAGGTGGGTTTGGAGAGGTGTATGGCTGCAGGAAGGCAGACACAGGAAAAATGTGAGTGTATGGAACTAAGTATAAATTAATAAATACTTGGAAAGTTAACTCAATTGAATAAAACAGGGATTTTCTTACATCACTGCACTGATTTATGTCTTCCAGGTATGCCATGAAGTGTTTGGATAAGAAGCGGATTAAGATGAAGCAGGGTGAGACCCTGGCACTCAATGAGAGAATCATGCTGTCTTTGGTCAGCACAGGGGTGGGTTGGCGTGGTAACACGCAATCTTCTAAAATAGGGCAGCTTTTTTTTTTCATCACACAACAGTACAGTCTGCTCAATTTATTTTTGCTGCTTTTTAACAATCTCTCTGTCTCTCTCTTTCTTACTCTGGATCCAGGACTGTCCATTTATCGTGTGTATGACGTATGCTTTCCATACCCCTGATAAACTGTGTTTCATCCTGGACTTGATGAATGGTGAGAGCTGCAGTTTCTTCATGCGCTGTCTCATGCCAGACATTACACTTCTTCTCAGGTCCCCCTAAGCAGGATTCTAATTCCCAGTGTGATAATGCTAATAGAGATGTTAATTACAGGGATCCAGTGGAACATTACACACGCAATACTTAGCTTTTACACATGCATTCACTCCTGTTATAATTAGCTTTTTTAAATGTTGTGAAGTTATTTCACTTTGTAAAATATCTATAATGAACATTTGCATGATAAGGTAAACACTGTTTAAAATGGTAAAATCTAAACTGTTTTAAGGTTTTAGTAGTACATTAAAATATCAAATTTCTTATGTTTGTTGAAACTTCTGTGAAACTCCAAAAAACTAGTGAAATTGTAGATGACCTTTACATTTAATCAAATGTAATGAATTTATTGTTTTCCCTAAGAGTGTCTAGTTTATCATTAAGTTTAATTTGTGTAATTATATTTGTGTAATTATATTATATAAATTATATTTCTGTGATGTTTCTACAGTCGTGCAATGTAGTTGCTGAAAACATGAATTGATGTTTTAGGTGGGGATCTCCATTATCATCTCTCTCAACATGGAGTATTTAGTGAGAAGGAAATGCGCTTCTATGCAGCTGAAATTATCCTGGGTTTGGAGCACATGCACAATCGTTTTGTTGTTTACCGAGACCTTAAGGTAAGGGCACATGCTTCCATATGTTTCAGTCCTCAAGTGTTTTAATCCTCAAGCATTTTTTATTTTTTTACCATGTACACCTTGACCAATGGGAAACACTTCAAAAAGTGGTATTAAAGATGAAAAAAAAAAAATACAAAATGCACTGTAGCGTTACAAAAGTCCAGCCTAATATTGGGTAGATTTCCCTTTTGCTGACAAAACAGCTCTGACCTGTCGAGGCCCCTTTAGAGGTATTGTGAAATCATGTCTAGCGTCAAGCTAGATTGTACAGTGGGCCAGTGGAAGTTCAGTGTGTTAAGGCTCCGAGTTACTGATCAGAAGGTCGGCGGTTCGAGCCCCAGCTCCACCAGGTTGCCGCTATTGGGCCCTTGACCCAACCCTTGGCCCTTAATCCTGTTTGCTCCAGGGTTGCCATATAACGGCTGACACCGCGCTCTGAGCCCAGCCTACTAACATGAAGGTGGGATTCGCAAAAAAATAATTCGACCGGGCAGTAATGATTGTGGCGAATAGTGCTTGGGTAAGGTTGAACTTAAAAGCCATGAGCAGCAGATCCTGAACTGGATCATGGATTAGACTTGTTTGTTTATTAGAAAAGTTGTGTGTGTCCTCAAAATAATGAGCTGAAATAATCTTTTATTCCCCCTTTCTTAGCCTGCCAACATCCTTTTAGATGAGCATGGCCATGTCCGTATTTCTGACTTGGGCTTGGCCTGTGATTTCTCCAAGAAGAAACCCCATGCCAGTGTGTGAGTGTTCATAAAATTATTTATTTAACCCATGAAACTCATAGATTATTATTTAGTTACTCATTTTGTACATGAGTACCTTGTGCAGTTTTTTTATTATTTAAATTTTGTTTTATATTATGGCATGCCCATGCTGAGTTTATTTCTTTAAGAACTATAATATAAAGAAAATATTAAATATCAATACAGCATTCATAACTTTACTTAATTTAAATAGAAAATTCAATTGTATATTCGTAATAAAACATGATTTGACTGGTTTCCCTGTGTTAGAATTTGTGACAAATTCGCCACATATTTATTTGTGTACAAGTGGCGCAACAGAAAACGTCTGCTTTGTCATTCAGAGTTTGAGAGTTCCAATCCTGGAGTCTAGGGAGCAGATTGCCTATGCTGTCGGAGAGCATGGGTGGCATACTTTGCCCTCTCACTGCAGTCAGAGTGGCACTATACGGTCATGGGTGTCTTTAAGCTGGGGGGGAGGGGGTTATTTCTTTGCAGTCAATTATTTAATTAAATTCAGTTTTCATTTATATAGCATTAGTCATTGTCATAAAGCACATTTCCCAAGTCAAAAAGAAAATTAGGGAAATGAGCTGGAAATTAGGAAATATGTATACATCAAAATCATAAAATTTTCCCAGATGAGCAAGCCAAGGGCAACAGTGGCAAGAAAAAAAACCCCATGATGGCAATAGAAAGAAACCCTAAGAGGAATCAGAATCAACAGAAAACCCATCCTTATCTGGGTGATATCGAATTATAGCTCTTACAAAAAAAGATGGAATGGAAAAAAAATGGAATCGGCCCAAATCAGAATCTGACTTTTAAGAAATTCAAATTGGCCAAGTAAATTGCCATTAATTCCCCCCCTATTTGAACTGTTAAATTTGTGCCATGCATTTGAATAAAAATTCTTATTTGCATGGAATATATATATATTTGTGCTTTTTCCTAGGGGCACACATGGCTACATGGCACCAGAGGTTCTACAAAAAGGGACAGCATATGATAGCAGTGCTGACTGGTTTTCGCTGGGCTGCATGCTGTTTAAACTTCTGCGAGGGTAAGCACCAAGCCCTTGTTTAACTGCAAAATCATGAATACCTCACTGTGTGCCTTTCTGTTTTTTTTTTTCCTCACTGTGTCTGAATTTCACTCTCTGTCTCTCGAACCTGTTTGATGTGGGGAATAAAGTTTAAATGTCAGGGGTCTCAGCACCGGAGGTTGGCTCACAGACTTCACAGAGGAGATGGAGGGAGTGGGTAGGTGAGGGGGTGGGGGCTGTCAAAACCAGCTGCCTTAGCAGCTACTAGGGAGGGAGCAAGGAAAGTGAGCATTTTGCATTTGAAACCCAAGCAGGAGTCAAAGTAGGCTGTAAACATGTATAACAAAGCAAATATAATACCAGGTTGTCATTTTGTTGACATGACTTACTTATTGTGACATGTGACACACCTTCAGCTTCTGTGTGTTTGTATGTACCTCTGACTGCTGGGCCTCTCCTCTTTGGGTTTGGTTGACTTGCTTTTCTCTTGTTCAGGTAATGTTTAGTATTGTAACAGGTTCTTTGGTTTCTCACAGGCACAGTCCTTTCCGGCAACACAAAACCAAAGATAAACATGAGATTGACCGCATGACACTTACTATGGTAAGCCATTCTCTAAATGTGCATGCACATGGATCACCTTGAGGCAATCCTTAATCAACCTTGGGCACCGTGAAAATGTTTGTGTTTTAATGATTGAATAGATGAATTACTACATAAAGTTTTTTTCAGGACTGATCAGTGACTTTTAGTGATCTTTTAGGTCATTAATTCATTGATTTGATACCCTGGTCATTCAGTACACTCAACTCATCAGCTGACTATATTATTGGCACATAATGTTGCTGAGTCTTGACCTGACCAACTAAAGAAACCCCAGATCATAACCTTGCCTCCAGAGGCTTGTACAGTGGGCACTATGCTGACGGGTGCATCGATTAATGTGCTTCCCTTCTTACCCTGACGCACCCATTTTACTGGAATAGTGTAAATCTGAACACAGAAGACCACATTTTTTGCTCGAAAGAACAATTTTTATGCTCCTTAGCAAAATTAAACATTTTTTTCTGGTAAGTCTAACAAATGGTTTCCTTATGGCGATGCAGTTGTTCAACTCGTGTGAGTTCCTGTCGCATTGTGCATGTAGACCTGCTCTTACTTTCCCTATAATGATGGTTGTGATTTTAAACCTTGTTGCCAACATAAATATAGTATTTACTGTTAATTTGTGCAGTCAAGTGGGGAGAGGGAGCTTATATTATGGTAGTCAGCATTAACATGTCAATGTTTCAAATTAAATCAAAATCTAATAAAGCCTCAATTTAATGCAAAAAATTGCCATCCTCAATCTCTCCATATTATTGGAAGACGCAATCAAGATAACATCATTAGCGTAACTGGACTCGGCTAGGTGAGCTTGACTTTGTCACACGAAGAAACTACAATGGCAGACCTACCTATTATCATACTTGGCAGACATTTTTAATTTAAAAGATAATTAGGCAAGTCTATGTAAAAATGCAAGATTGTGTGTAGCTTAGCAATGAGCGGACCAGCTTCAGCTAACCAAACCGCTGGAGGCACAGTGTGGATTGTTGTGGTCTGATTTCCTATCGACATGAGTGAACACCAGAGATTATCAGGATCAACACTCGCAATCCATTTTGTCAGCTACCAGCAAGAACTCAAATCGTAGTCATAACTCACAAAGTGGAACAATTTTGCAGATGCTTGCACTGAACAGTTTATATGCAAGTAAAATTTTAGCTATTTCTTATATGGTAGTTCTAAGCTGATGGTTTACTTTGCAATCACAAACGAATCCTGTTTTACAACATTTTCAGTCTGGGATACAATTCATTTCTTAACAACATGGAGATTAGACTTATAAGGATAAGAATACTTTAGTTATTTAGTCTCCTCCCAGTGTTAGTGACGGAACTTTTCCGTGTATGCTGTCATTAAATTTTCTTTGACGCCTCCTAGTGGAGAATTCCAAGCACTTTTTATCAATTCTTGTGATAGAGTAATTAGGCAGATATATTAAAAACAACAAAAAAACCTAATATATATCCATGAAAAATCAAAGTAAGAGAGAAGACAGTTATTTAATCAGCTGAGAAATATGGAGCACAATAAATATGTGTGGCCAGTGTGTCAGCTTAGTACCTGAATTTAATGAATGACAAAGTGATCATGTCAGTGGATGTTTTTTGTTGTTGTTTTTTTCCCTGTCTAGCATATTTCAGGACGTCAAGGTCAAAGTTATTTGAGCTCAAATTGTAAAAGAGTTGTTTGGATCATTTTACACATTAATTTGACATCAGAGAGTATTTTACAAATCTGGGGTCATGCTTATTTTTGCTTGACTGTTGTAACACTCTTTTCAAGAATGTAGAGTTGCCAGACTCCTTCTCGGCCGAACTCAAGTCTCTTCTGGAAGGACTGCTACAAAGAGATGTGGCCAAGAGGTTGGGCTGCCAGGGGCAGGGGTAAGTGCTTTTGTTTTTTACTCATTTTACATAATAATGAATTAAAACCTTCACTTTGTCTAAATCTGGTTACTATGTTAAAGGTTTAAAATTATAGAAAAGTATAAAATCAGAATTACTAAGCGCTTACTTGTATATACTGACCTGATGAGTAACTGCAGGTCGGAGGTCTTGATGGTATCTGATGTGGATTTTTCTTATCATTGTTGGGTGCACCCTGTAGGGCTTCAGAAGTAAAGGAGCATCTGTTCTTCAAAGGAATTGACTGGCAACAGGTCTATTTGCAGAAGGTAAGGCTGTAGGTGCTGCTGCATTGAAAATTATATCAAAGCTTCATATTTATGATTATAAAGCATATATGTGAACTTTTGTTCATTTATTAGAATTCACTACTTTTTATTTATAGCGACAGACAGCAGTGGAATTATATACATTTAGTTTTCTGGTGCTTTTGCCTTAAGAATTTTCGTTAATTGTCTTTATTTAGCAGTTTAACAACCAGCTTCTCACACCTTACTGTTTTTGTTTATGTTTTGATTATTTGTATTTTTACTTTAACCAACGTTGTGCAAACTAATTAATCAAGATGGGAAAATTAGTCAGTAGTGAACAACCTTAAAAGGCAAGGTGAGGACAATACTTACTGTAGTTTATGTCTGCAAACTATGGGGTGTGGTCAAAGACACGAAATGGGACTGAGTCCAGATAGCTGTATTTCAGAAAGTCTGAGTCCAGATGGTTTGAGAAATTTAAAATCTCATCTCTTGTTTCATTAATTATTTTTCAAATTTCTGACAGTCGTATTTACTTAAGTTTCATATGTTATTTTCTTCCTATCGCTGTCCTACAGATCTAGTGTACTTCTGCAGTATAAATTGGGATGAATAGTGACAAATCTCCCTATCCATTTAGCTCTACCAAACAAAATTTGTGTCTCAAATTACATACTTGTATACTATTCTAGCTTGTGATTGTATAATAACTTTAACTGTTTTTCTAGTTTAGTTAGTCTTTCAATTTTACTAAACTCTTTTATAGCCTTTAAATCCACAGAAAGATCTGTTTGCATCCCCGCTTTGTGGATTTTCTTGATTAGGAAATGGTTTGGAATACAGAATTAAATTTGAGACCCAACCTGTGAAAGTAATCATTATAGTCCTGGAAAGTTTTAAAGAGGAACAAAGCTTGTCAGCCTATTTATCACTGTGCATGAAATACACACATTTTATAGAAAATCAGACAGACTGGGATGATTTGACTCAGATGTGCCATCTATTGAATGTACAGTAGCTTGCAAATCGTCCGGATGTATCCAAGATAAGCAGGAAACTGTGAAATCAGTGCTGCTTGCTGAAGTTTTAATGTTTAAGGGTTCATTATTCCTATAAAATAAATGTGAAATAAATGAATGTTTGGGTCTCAGAAAATAGTCTATTTGGGATGTCTGCCCAAAAGGTTTTGAAGCCTCTGCTGTAGTAGGTGATTTAGCCTCACAAATCAGTCCAAGGTTTTATGTGTCGTCATCAGTACAGCATAGTGAGGTTCACCTAGCTTTTTCTTAACAGTGATCTGTTAAGCAAAAAAATTGGTGCGTTGCATTGTGCTAATCTGTAAAGGATTTATAATGACGACAAGGTTACTTTAAATATATGACTGCCATCAGCCAGTAAGTTTTTAGCAGGCATTTCACGCAGTCAGAATAATCCATCATCACAAAACCTGCATGTTCATCTGTGTTCACTTTATTGTTCTTTGTAACTTGGCAAATCTGATCACATAAGCCACATGCTTGGGCCTGGCAGATTGCAGTTTTATGTTTATTATTAATGGCTGTGTTTGGTTACAGTATTCTCCGCCACTGATTCCTCCTCGTGGAGAAGTGAATGCTGCTGACGCTTTCGACATTGGCTCTTTTGATGAGGAGGACACCAAAGGCATAAAGGTACATCATAAAGGTTAAACCAAAAAGCACTTTAGTCCCGGCTCTTTTTTTTTTTTTTTTTTTTTTTTTCTTAAATCATACTTACTAGGTATGTTTTAAAGCTTTTCTATATCTAAACATTTAAGGAAAAATAGAAAACTAATGTTTTTCTGGTTCAGTCTGGCACCTGTGAGCTCTATTGAAATAGAAAAAAACAACAGTTTGTTGCACTTTACAAGGACTGCAGAAGTACCTAGCAACAAGTGGCAGCTTGCTAGGGGTCATGACTGATGCTCGTGTGTGTTTTGTGTTTATTTTTTTGTTTGTTTGTTTTTTTACTAGAACAAGTCATTAAACCTGTTTCACATTCTCTTTCTGATTCTCTCAGACACAAGTCCTGCATGTTCAGTTCATAATAGTTCTTTTTTTTTTTTTTTCATAAAAGCCAGTTGGGATATGACACCTGCTATCTGCTTTCCTTGTACCCTGAATGTTGTTTTTTTTTCTGGCTCTGGATTTCAGCTGCTGGACAGTGATCAAGAGCTGTATAAAAACTTTCCCCTGGTGATCTCAGAGCGCTGGCAGCAGGAGGTGGCTGAGACTGTGTATGAGGCGGTCAACAGTGACACGGATAAAAACGAGGCACGCAAGCGAGCCAAGAACAAGCAGCAAGGCCATGAGGAGGGTAAGGTTTCTAACTTGAACACGGACAACAATTAAAAATTCCTGTTGAACGTTTAAATCCTGATGATGCCTCATAGCTGAGAGCCCAACAGAGATGGGATGTTTGGAATACTCTTTCTTCCCTTTCAATCACAGTCACACTACTTAGTCATGGGCATTTAGAACCAGATTAACTGTTTTTATGGGTCTAAATATGATGGGGGGGGGGGGAACACCAGCATATTCACACGATTATCTTATCAGCATGTGTGGCAGCAGTGCCAATCAGAGCACTCTGCAGAAACCGATCCAAACCTTGTTCACATCAAACAGTAGAGTAGGGGGTGAAAGGGATCTGATTTGAGACTGGGAAACTGAGATTCAGAAACTGCTAAACTCCTGGTATTTTCACATGCAGCAGTCTATAGAGTGTACAGAGACAGGTATGGAGAGAGGGGGAAAAAAACATCCAGTCAGTTGTAAGTGCTGCAAACAGAAACTCCTTTTCTGCATAAACTGCATTTATCCTAAATTTAATTGTTTTCATTGTGTAGCAACAACAAAAAAAAAATTTCCCATGCCATTTTATTACATCCAATTCCAATATACGGTCAGGTCAAGTATTTTGACTAAAATGTCACAGTTCATCAAGAACAAATTGTAGGAGTGGTTCTGGAACCATGCGAAATCATTTTCACATATGAATTGGCCACCAGAGGGGCCTGCATTTGTGACACACTTTTAAGTCTTTGGGATGCACTGGAGAAGACTTTACAGATTGATTTGATGTTCTCATCATCAATAGAAGCTCACAGAAATAAATGTAACGTTGCCTAAGGTTTTTGAAATAATGCCCCAGTGAATGATTGCTGTAATCAATGCTAAAGGCAGTTCACTGAAATAATGGTCTGTGACTTTTTTAAAGGCCAGGCAGTGTATAACTAGTAAATAATCATTAAAGTTTGGGATTCCTCTGAAGCCAGGTCAATGTGAACACATGACTGCTGAGGCGATGCTCTGGAATCAGTTGTCTGACTGGTATTACTGAACTAATGGTGTTTATTTCAGCCCAAAGACAATATTATTGTGAATCTCTAAGGAGCATATTTACAGAGATTGAGTAAACCCTAGTGGCCAGAAACCCACATTGTTTTACTTTTGTTTCATCGTCAAGCTTTTATTTTTTTTGGCTTGTAGTGTTTGTGCATAATTTTTCTCATACTGCTAAGGAGAAATGATCAAGCATCTATTTATTTTTAGACTACGCACTGGGCAAGGACTGCATCATGCATGGCTACATGCTGAAACTTGGAAACCCATTCCTGACTCAGTGGCAGCGCCGATACTTTTACCTGTTTCCTAACCGTGTAGAATGGAGAGGAGAGGGAGAGTCTAGAGTAAGTATGCAATTTTCTATTTTTTTTTTTTATTGATTTCAATTTTAGAATAATAATTTTTATTTATTATAGTTTTTATCATACAAAATATATGCTGCCTGACCATAAAAAGGGTAACCGCTTTAGAATGGTCAAATTATTGGCCTGCATCAAGTACCAAAAACAGTTAAGGAGATTTGAAGTGACTGTAATTGGGTTAAGAACTGTCCAACACATTATTAAAACCTGTAACTGTGCTGAACCTTCAGTTTTGTGGAAAAAATGTAGTCAGAAAAAAGTGGAGGTCACTTAAATGCTTATTAAAGATGCATGGTAAAAAAAATTGACAATAGAAATCACAACTATGTTTAATAGTGAAAGTAAGAGCATTTCCACATGCCCAGTGTGACGAGAACTCTTAGGACTGAGACTAAACAGCTGATTGGCCATAAGAAAACCATGTGTTGGTGAGAGTAATCAGAAAAAAAGACACTTAAATTTGCTACGGAGCATAAAGATTGGGCTTTGGAGCTATTGAGAAAGGTCATGAGACCAAATTGAGCCTATTCCAGAGAAATTAGTGTATCTGGTTAAGAAGGGGACAAGCATGAAGTGATCCCAGCATGCGTAATGCCCCCTGTGCAAGCCTCTGGAGGCAGTGTTAAGACCTACGGTTCATTTGGTCAGGTCTAGGCTCAGCAACATTACTTGGCAATAAAATGAAGTCAACTGATGACCTTTATATATTGAATGACCAGGATATCACATTTATGGACTTTTTTCTTCCCTGATAGAAGAGGCATATTTCAGGATTCAAATTGTGAAAGTGTGGTTTTGGGAGCACGAGAGTGAATCATTTTTACACACGAAGTTGCCACCACACTGGTGCACTATAATCAAAGCTAAAGGCAGTCAGCTAAATCCTGGCATGTGCGACTTTTTTTTTTTTTTTTTGGCCAAGCAGTGTATTTTAAAATTTCCTTTGCATCAATTTCCATCTCATAATACTACATAACATAATTAACAGCTCACTAGGATAGCATTACTGACATCTATCAGAGAATTTGTCAAAGCATCAAAATATGTGCCTATGTCACCCAAACGAGTCACCCAAACTAACACAAGTGACTGTATTCAGTACGTTTTTTTTTTTTTTGCTTTTTCAAAATACTCAAACACTAGATGCCAAGATGCTAAATGTATTTTGCTTGACATGAATGCACTCAAAGTGTTTAAATGTTCAGTGTGTGGAATCAATGCCAACGCTTAGAGTTAAAGCACACATACTGTATTATACTCCTTTGTAAACACAGAAACATACGTCATAGAGGTCTCTAAAATGTCTGTTAATGTTCCAGTTGAAATACCAGGAATCAACCTACTTGTGTACAGAAACTTTTCAGGCATATTCCTCCTTTTTCCAAACTGCAATTCTGATAATTGATGATACCAAATAAGGGGAAAAGGGGGGATCTCGGCAGCAATCGATTTGTTGTGTCTTTATGTAAGAGTTTTAATTCATAATTACATTCTCAATGTTTATTCATAAAAGTTATAAGTTCTAAAATATCGGTTTTGGGAACCAGATTGAAGTTGTTAATTCCTAAGTAGAATACACACAATGCATCTTAAATAATTAAAAGTTAATTTACTTTTGTAACACATTTTAGATTTTTTAAATTAAAAAAAAATTTAAGCTTTTTTGTTTGTTTTTTATTGTTTATTATGGCTTACAGTTCATGAAAATCCAGTATTGGAATATTCCTCCAAATAAACCACATGTTGATTGTGGGCTGATTGCTTTCATATCATAAAGCATTGTTGTAGTAATCCGTGGTAAAGAAGCTCCAATTTAAGGGCATATTAAGGGCATAGATTTTCAGAAGTTGGACATTTTTGTATTATAAATCCTTTTTTGATTGACCTTAGGAAATATTCTGTAGGTAATATGAAATGTCAGTACAAAACATAAAAATATTGCCTGCTATTCTGATTTTGAGATGCACTGCAGTTATATCCGCAAAACAGTTAACTATATAAATTAAAGGTATAACTAGCAAAAATGACCCTTTGTTGATGCTGACCTAGAAACAAATACTTAAATAATACAGCATGGCTTTTTTTTAATGGTAAGAGGTGCTGATTTGTTGCATCGCCAAAAATTTTTTTTAAATAGCAGACAGCTTTAGTTGCCGCATAATAAACAAGTAGTAAGAGGTATCTTGACCTGCCTGCAAAGCGTTGATAAAAGAAGAGGAGACAAATCAATGCAACTAGAAAACTAATTTACAGTATGCACCAAAATATATAGTACTGAAATACAGTACTACTGAAAAGACTAACAATATTACCTTGTCATCTGAGTTTATATTAAACCATAATACACACTGTTAGCATGTGTGTATGGGTGTTTGTGAAGTATGCAGTAAGTTAAACGTAATAAATAGACCGCCACTTGTGCAGAGAGCGAGAAAGGCTGTCTGCCATTTTTGACGTGCCAGCTGACTGCACTGGCCATGCTGTTTACATCAGGGATCTTCAACTCCATCCCTGAGGGGCACAGTTTGTTGTTCACTGATACCTAAACACACCCAGTAAAAATAGTAATTAACATATTAGTTTAATCAGCTGTGTTTGAGCAAAAGAATCACCAAAAACTTCTAGCCCTCCAGGACTAGAGTTGACGATCTCAACGTCAGTTTCCCTACAAACAATGCTTATGTACTGCTTGAGACAGCTATTGAAACTTCTGTCCAGAAAAAGCTTTAAAGCACTTTGAATCAACACCAACAGGCACCCGAACAGAGCTATGCGATACTGGCAGCACAAAAAAACCTAACAGCAGTATAAGAACAGCTCCATGTTTCAGACACATCCCTTTGGCAGTCAAACCAGATAAAAACTACTTTAATTTTATTCTTTTGTTTCATTATTTGCTGCGAAAAGTCTGAATGGATCACTGAAAATGGAAACCTATGGCACATTCAGACACTGTTGTGTGTTGCATCAAAAATGTTTTGAGACACCATCATGTTGTATTACAGTAAATATAATATTGTACTAATTTTTCAGTATTTTCTAATAACTCAGTAATTGGTCTTCTCTGCAGCAAAATCTGTTAACAATGGAGCAAATAGTGAGTGTTGAGGAGACTCAGATCAAGGACAAGAAATGCATCCTGCTGAGGATCAAAGGAGGCAAACAGTTTGTCCTGCAGTGTGAGGTAGGACAACTTTCTCTGGCTGAGGCATTCTTATAAGCATCTGTCTGATGCAAAAGCTGAACATTACCGGTGATGGCATACCAATACTGGCCTGGTTTTTAGACATTCATGCTTTTAGCTTTCAGTATTTTATTGCATCGACGATTCACTTTAGGTTTATAAGTTTAGGTACTATAAGTTGCTATGTACTAACTTTTATTTATTATTATGTTACTAGTGTTGTAGGAAAAATATATTTATCTGCAAAATAAATGAATAGTTTCTATCTTGCTACATTTCAAGCACAATAATTGTAGCACTGCTAAACAAAAAAAAAGTATGTATCTGCATCTTGCATGTTACCATTTTGTACAGCTTCTCAACATCTCATCCTTTGTCACTTTTTGTTCTGCAGAGTGATCCAGAGTTTGTACAATGGAAGAAGGAGCTGAACGAAGCATTCACAGAGGCCCAGAAGCTGCTGCGTCGTGCTCCCAAAGTTATCGGCAAAGGCCGTGCCGGCGTGGTGGAACTGTCCAAACCACCGCTTACACACCGCAACAGCAACGGCCTGTGAGCCTGTTGTCCTTTGCCCCAACCCCTCGTCGTAATCATGCATCCTTTTACACTTGCAGACATTGCACCACCTGTTTCAGCTTACCCTTCATTTTGGCCACAACCAATAAAGCATCTAAATGTTTAATGACAGTGCTCCACGTGGTCGCTTTGGAGTTTTCCTTGACCATGAATCTTATTTCGTCTATACAGCACACGCACATTTACCCAACGAACAGATTGGCACACTGGGGCAGTTGCTGTTTCTGGACAACAATGAAGAACCAATGTTAATATCCATGCTGAATGATGACATTTGTGGACAAGAATGAACTCAAATGAGGCATGCGGTGACATTGTGTCCTTGCTCTTCTCCTACCTTTCACTTCATTCTCTTACTCTGTGAACTTGCTTAGTGTTTTCCCCAGGCAGGGCCTGGCATCAGCTGTCCCCTCCCCAGTCACACATGTACATAGACTGGAGTGTGATAATGTTGGAAGCTGAATCCTGTGCTCCTGCTATTCTTCCCTCTACTGTGAATGTGTTGTGCTCTGTATGCTCAGGATGAGGTGCTCTGTGTGAAGATGCAGGTGGTGGGCCACATGGGTCCATGCATGCAGAGATAGCATGAAGAGCTACATCAGTTTTAAATCAGCATTGATGGCGCCATGCTGGAGACTGGTAGAATGTCTTTCCGTCCTAACTTGTAGAGCTCATTAAGAGACATATGAAATTATAACAGTGCTGAAGTATAGTTTGATGTGATGGCTTACAAAATAGATTTTAGAACTTGCCTCTATAGTCATACCTTTTCCCAATAGCCAAGGTCTCCTTGATTGGCCCATTTCGTGACTAATAGCATAACTAGATGTTGGCAGGCTGAGGTGCCCAACAGCAGGTTTGGATAACCAGAGTTCAGCATTTTTTCCCTGCTCAAAGATACCTCTTTTAACTCACAAGTTAATTAAGAGGGTTAGTTGGTATGCTGGAGCAGAGAAATCGGCAAATTCTGTTTGATTCCAGCTGTTCAGAACTTAAATTGGATACCCCTGCCTGTTATGTTTTCTTTGAAATACATTCTGATTGGTTGACTGTGGTGGTTAGGCTGTTGAGTCCTGCCCTTTCCACCTCCCTTTTCCCTACTCGAAACAGTTTATTAATAATTCCATTATGATGTTCTGCACTGAGGAGTCTGTCAGTGTTCGAGTATGCACTTTTTGTGAGATAAGAGTTGATAGTAATTAAATGAGTGTAAAAGCCCTCTGAGGGACCAAATTCAGTTTATCTTCTGGAGTGTGCACTTGCATGCAGCAGTGTGTATTTATGTGTGCATGTACATGTGTTTGGTCACTTGATTGTGACAGGGCCTAAAAGTGTGGTCAGGGAAAGTATCAAAACACGTCAATTTTCTTGTTGTACTATTGTGTGCCTCAAGAGGGAGATATTTCATTGGTTTATAATGGAAAAGAGATTCTACACTCTTTTCCCCGTACTGCCTCAAGCCCACTGCACCTGCTCCGAACCCTGAACCCCCTCCTTACCTAGTGAAGTGCAAAAAGTGCCAACATAGAGGATTTTTTAAGCCAAGCCTGCTTGACTTCAGAGCAACTCCAATGTAAATGATGAGGGAAAAGAACCAAAAAAAACTTGCATTTTCCCTGTTTGAGTGATCCACCTCCTTCAGTAATGCTCTGATAGATAAAAATGTGCAACAGTGAAAATACAGGAAAAACTTAGGATCATTGCACAGTGCTGATTTGACTCTATATAAAAGAACCAGTCCTTTGTCTGTGCATCTTCAGTATACTCTTCTTCAAAATGTTCGCATATATGGAGGACTGTTCTGTCTGCCTGTTTGTGTTTTTGCTTCTTTGTCTTGGCTTTGGGGAAAGGGTGGGGTTTGATGACTTTCCAATCTTTAATGCATACCTCAGGATGAGATGCAAGCCTGGAACACTTAGTGAAAGCAGAATGGCTTCTCTTATATTGAGGTACATGGTTCTGGATCACACTCTGCATGTGTCAATGTTGCCATCATCCATCTGCAGGTAGACTGACTGTTAAATCAGCAGTGCACATATTTGCTAATAACCTACCCAAAGTGAGGGTTTGAGGAAGGTGAGCTACAAAACTTTGGGGGGAGAGACAAACTTAAACCATTTGTTGTAATGCTTGATTTCAGTATAGTTTAAATTTTTTTATATTGTTTTGAATGTGACAAAATGCAAATTTCCAATAGAACTTTTAAAATTTGTTCATTTTTGACTGGCAGAAAACAGCACAGCTAAAAGGCAGTTTTGAAACGTGAATTTAGTTTTTTTGTTTTTGTTTGTATGTATATTTCAGGTTTTACATGCAATAGCATTTTTTAAGTGGTTATTGTCCATGCTTTTTATATATATATATCTATACCCACACACACATGCACGCAACATTTTTGTAGCCATTAAGTGTCAAGGAGGTGCCATTCTAGATTTATTTTATTTTTTAAGTTTTTGACGACATTTGAGTTAAATCACTGTACCACCAGAATTCACTAGCTGACAAAAAAGTGCCAAAGGACTGTAGATAATTGTCCCAAATCAGTGAAGAACTTTTTCTGCAGTTCAGCCTGCAATCATTCACCATCTACATTCCCTCCAAGCCAAGCCAAAACTGGTACATTTTACAGGTGAATAAACATGAGTTTGAGGAAAGGTACAAAAGAGTGACCAAATGTGTAGGTGGTCCACTGGGAGGAGACTCCGTCACGAACACTGAAAGTGACTAATCATCTTTGGTGCCTGTCAAGAAAGGCATTTTTACTCACCCGGTTCTCAAAAATGGAGCACCTCCACCAATCCTGAATATTTGTTTTATTCAGGAGTTTTTGTATTTTGTTTTTTATTTTAGCTTTTTTCTCACTCTGTATTTGCCTCATTGAAATGCTTGTGTGTCTGTTTTGTAGGGGTAAGTTTGTCTGGCAAAAGCAGGTATTAAAATGGCAGGTAACAAAAGACAAATAGGAAAAGAAATAAGTAAATATATATGTATATGAAATAAATGATTTAGGTTTATTTAAAGGGTAAATATAGAAACAAAAACTTGGGATGGGATTGGGATCAATGTGAGTTTCAATTAATTGTGGTGAAGAATCAGCTCAGATCTTGCACATAAATTTAGATAGTATATCTACAGATAACAGATCTACAGATTAATATTTTTGTCTGTTTATTGCAAGGTCCTCTTGCTTTCTTTCATATTTATTGTCTGGCTGGGAGCTAATCCCTTTATGCTAACTATACATGTACATGGGTTTTGCTAGAGCACGGACCTTCTAGAAGGTTCCAGTTTACAGTCACCACAAATTTATTTTCCTTTTTTTCTCTTTTTTTTTTTTTTGTGTGTGCCACAAGCAAACGCAAGTACTACTGTATAGGTTATTACCATTAAAATGAAAGCAGTTATTACCATTGATAAAGATAACCAGTAATTATCTTTTTCCTCCAGAGAAGCTAAAAACATGTGTTGGACTGCCAATTTTAAAGTTCAGAAATAAAAGCCCTTTTTTTTTCGTGTTAACACCCTTGTTTGTTCTCATGATTTTAGTGCACATGTACATTTGCAACAGTCTTCATGTTGTTTTTGTCAAATCTGTCAAGACGCATTCAGTTGCTGCAACAATCTGTCTGATATTTTACATGCCTCAGAATGAGGGCTGCAGTGGTGCAAGAGTCTAGTAGTGTAATATAACCCAGCCAGTGAGTGGCAGTAAAAAGTGGCAGTCTTCTGTACCCACGACAATAGCTACATTTTACGTGGACAATATTTCTTCAGTCTGATTGAAATCATTCTGATTAAAGGGTCCAACTTAACTGTTTACATGAACGCTGATCCGATAAGATGTGTCCTTTTACAGTATATATGCACAAAGCTTTCAATCAGAATGTTACCTACAGTAACATGCGAAGTGGTTCCCACTGTGAAGTGTTGGAAATCTAACAATGTCAAAAGTTAAAGAAAAAAAATACTTTTTGTAGTATTTACAGCTTTTTGTTATATTTCCCATTTTTTCAGATAGATCCCGTTTCAAGAAGTCTTCTAAGATTTGGTTAGATATGAAATGGCAAGCCAATCAATACCAACCAGTGACTGGTGGATAAATGTGCAAAGTATTTATATTAGGATCCATATAAATGTACATACTATCTTAATGTGCTGAAGGTAGTCTGAAGGTTTAAATATAGTACTTAAATCTCTGAAATTAAAGTATTATATTAACCTTTTTGTTTATCAATTTGTTTTGAAAATGTGCTTCTCCTTCCATGTAATGTATGTTAAATAATGTAGTATATTAGTGCTTTTTTTTTTTTTTTTTTTTTTTTTTTGTTGAACGTTTTTTTCCAACTTGGTAACACTCCCTGCAGTCCTGTTCTAATAAGTTTGCTTTGGCTTG
>JAOTRS010000008.1:10097381-10108421 GCA_028565755.1 Dinotopterus cunningtoni
ATATTACCCGGGTACTAAACTGATTTTTATTTAGTGTAATGCAAATCCATTAGTTGTTTCTTTTTTTTTTTTTTTAATTAATTAATTAATCATATTTCAGAAACGCATTAATCAGCCATGACATTAAAACCACTGACAAGTGAAATTAATATAATTAAGTGTCCTGTTTTATAGTGGCACCTTTTAAGGAGTGGGATATCCCACAAAGAGCTACTGTAGCAGAAATTGGTAAAAATGTTATGTTGGATAAACTGTTGGAAAAAAAGCAAGAAGCCAGTGTGATACAATGTTCTGCCTGGGAAACCTTCACATTACTGTGATACACCACATACTCCGTTCACAGCAACATTGTTCTATGATGGCAGTGGCTTCATTATTCTAAATAATGCACGCTGACACACTGCAAAAAAAAAAAATTCAGCAATGGTTTTAGAAACATGACAAAGTGTTGAGCACTGACACTGAATCCTCCCCATGAGCTTTAAAGATGCATTTGTTAAAGCTCAACAATAAATTAAAAACTTTGACTTTATGTAATTTTGCTGGCAAGCATTCTAAATCTCTGTCTCTAATCTCTAATAATAATAATAATAATATAAATAACAAATCTATTAAATTCCTCCACAGGTGGATGAGAAGCAGAGGGCTATAGTTGAGTTTGGAAGACTCTTAGCAGCC
The DNA here is from genome assembly GCA_028565755.1 of Dinotopterus cunningtoni. Lineage (NCBI taxonomy): Eukaryota > Metazoa > Chordata > Actinopteri > Siluriformes > Clariidae > Dinotopterus > Dinotopterus cunningtoni. The sequence goes on from JAOTRS010000008.1 coordinate 10,098,060, forward strand.
ATGAACACTCTTGGGTTTTCACCTGATGAACAACGGGCTATTTGGCATGTTCTGGCTGGAATATACCACCTGGGTATAGCTGGGGTATGCAAAGGTGAGTCTGCAGCATTTGCAAGTCAAGTAGATCTTTTATTGTCATTACAGCCATAAAAAACATAAATGAAGTGTACACTACACAGTAAGATGAAGTAAAGTTTCCTCTAGACCCAAGTTTTAATATAAACAGGTTTAGTGTTGAAAGAAATCTGAAATAAATGAAATAAATGATGATAGATCAGAACACTGACAGTGTAGAAGTGTAATAAATGAGAACAATCACTGTGTCTGCGCTCTGTAAAAAGTGCATAAATGAACCAACTTATCTGTATTTTTAAAGTGTCTGTACAGGGAGGGATGAAGTTACCTGGATCCCTAGGGGATACGTCAGATCTGTAATTTAGTTGGCTAGAGTTTGTTTCTCTCTAGCCCTATTCACACAGAAATCACACTATAAAGACCTTAAGAAGACCGCCACAATATACAGTACCACTTTCACTTTCACATATAACACCAGCATTCCACTATCAAAGCAGCTGTGACATTTAACACAAGCATCTAATGTGATGTATAACACATGCATCTAAAATACTGTGCATACCATTTCTTTCAAAACAACGAGGGCGAGAGAAATTAATCTTAAGGTACTTTTGCTTACCGTGCACATTCAAATCACTCATCACTCACCTCTGACCAATCATCATACAGAAGGTGAGCTTTGGCAGAAAAGGTTATTTTTACTGCATCTCCTAATGAACACTCTTGCACTTTAAACTACTTAAAATATTTTTAATGTGATTCAAAAATTAAAACTTGCCACTGCTGGTCAGTCTTAATATCAATCCATATTTCAGTTCATTGTTCTCGATGCGCTAAAACTTTATCATTTTCAAGTATGAAGGGTTGTCTGATCTTCTCTATACTGTATATGACTAGCGTTAGTACTCATCACTGATGGTTAAAAAGTTTGTTGAAATATTTAAAAGGTTAAAGCTAAAAATAAGCTGATCAGCATTAATGTAATCAGTGATATTATTATTGCAGGTTGAAGCCCACATACTGTACATGTCCGCCTGTCTTTCTGTATGGCAGCACTCTCTGCCTAACTTACTAATACAAAGAAATACATTATATATAGTTGAGTATCTAGTTTACGACAAGTTGTACTTTTTTTTCTTAAAACCTCTAATAACTCCACCATTGTCAAGATAGGTATATAATTTAGCATTATTAATTTAGGAGACAAAACCATAATTCTCTCCTGAGGTTTTCTGTACTTTATTTAAATAAAATTTTAATATAACCACATCTTCTTCTTCTTCTTCTTCTTCTTAACTCATTAAAGTTTTCTAAAGCTAAAGTACACACCTAGATGAGAAAGGGGAAAAATAAGTGGAAAATACATCAGTAACAAAATGAAAAGAAATGGCCTAGAGTGCTTCTTTGTTTTGTAAACAAAGCACATCGACCAATCAGATAGCACCTTTCGATCACATGACCTATGTTGTTATAAAATTGATTAAAAATATCACATTAGAAATCCACAATTATCTGCCAACTAAAGATATATTGAAGTTTATACATGACCAAATTAAGAGCCTAAAGTCCTTAACTTTTTGTAAAAGCAAATTCTAGGATGACTTTAATGTTTAAAATGGTTTAATAGAGCCTAGATTCAAGGCTTCTTTTACCGATTTTTGCATCCATCATGATGCATTTACAGCTTCATTGAACATGATAGGGTCAATTCTGGATGATAGATATGTTTGACTCATCCACTAATAAAACTTGGTGAGATTACAGATAAGACACGTTATCGTAATACTACATACCTTTCCATACATACTATAAGTTATCCAATGAAGTTTTAGTGTGTTAAAATAAAGACAGTAACTAATCTGAAGGTTTAACAAACCAGGCTTAAGTACAGCCTCTTTTTAACTTCATACAAGAAATCTCTAGGAATTTCCGTTTGCAAGCCAATGAAAATCCCCATCAAAAGAGGTAATCCTCGGTGCACAAATTTGGTCGACAAAATGCATTGCGATTTATCATGTTTTGTGACATGCCTACACAAAACTTTTCATAACATCACTTTTACCCATTTTGAGCTAGACAGAGAGACAGACACACAGACAGAACATTTTCTATGACTGGTTGCGAAAGATTTGTAAAGATATCATTAAAAGAGCAAGTTCTGACCGAGGTACAGACAAAACCTTCATTTTATTATTGTCTAAACCTCCCAATATTGTGTTGCACACATCACGTTTCCAAACATCAGAGGTTCTATTCGCAGCCATTGCCTAAACCCCAGCCACTGGATGCGGTGCCTGTCCCAGGTTCGGATAAAATGGGAGGGTTGCATCAGGAAGGGCATCCGGTGCAAAGCCTGTGCCAAGTTGTTGTGCGGATCAGTTGGTCCGCTGTGGTGACCCCTCAATGGGAGCAGCCAAAGGACTAACAACAACATTTCTGTTGGTTATTAGAAGTATTGTTACTAGCTGCTGTTATTTGTTGAATGCTCTGTGTTAACCAACTTGATTATTAGTCTTAAATCCAGGATCAAGACTTTAGATAGGAGCTGTTATGTAAATGGCTGTTAATTCCCTCAAATTTTGCTTTGGCGTCCACAACATACAGTAGGTATTTTGAAATGTTTCCGATTTCCTTTTTTTGTACACATGAACTCAAAAAAAAAAAAAAACATATTAATCAAATTGAACATGTACAGTAGTTATACTTAAGTTGTACAAAAATCCCCGCAAAGGATTTAGAAGTGTAGGCACCAGTTTAAGTTATTATTAATTTAAAATTTGTTATTGTCCTTTCCACAAAGAACCTGGTCCTCTGTGCACAGTCCTGCCCTCTGTAGTTTGCCGTGATGTTTCTGCTGTCAAAAAGATGGCAAGGCAACTTTGTTGAAGACCCATCAGAAAGGGTGCATGATTTATAGTCCCTGGTGATCTCCCAACTGTCCTTTAAGGTGTTCTTTTTGTAGTCAGAAAAAAACTGCAGATTTTGGATGTGTCCTTGTTTTTTGGACAAACTTCAACATTTTTTTTAAATGAAAATAGGTTTAAATAATAAATAAATAAAACTATGTGCCAAAGCATATTAATTGTAATAGTTTGCGCTTTTATGGTATAAGAAAATAAGACATACTGTAACACATCTTACCCAGGAACAACTACAAAAACAAAAACATTTTGTACATAATGTCAAATATCAAATTTTCTTGAATCTCCTTTCTGCAGTTGGGCGCAAGCAGTTCTTGAGTTTTGAGGGTGCTCAGGTTGCCAGTGCTGTTCTTGGCTGTGAGGGAGAAGATCTTCACACTTCAGTATTCAAACATCACCTAAGGCAGCTACTGCAGAGGGCCACTGGAACCACTAGAGAGCGCCACATGGCAGAGGATCAAGAGGAAGGTGGAATTGCCTGTCACATTTTTTTTTATTGAAAATTTTTGATACAGTTTAAAATTTTCTTTTATTCAGTACAAATCGGTACTTCTTTACAAATCAAAAATTTGCATTATTCACTGGGTATATATACATATATTTGTTTGTACAATAACAAAGACAGAGGTGCAGTAGACAAGCTTACCGCCTTCAGTGTAGCCATGTAAAATGTTTATATTGTACTTTATCTTATCTCTAGGTCCTAAACTGAGTGCAGTTCAGTGTGTTGAGGGCATGGCGTCTGGTCTCTATGAGGAGCTGTTTACTGCCATTGTATCTCTAATTAACAGGTACACAAACATGGATTCATACATACTGTACATGCATACACACCTGCCACTCACATGTCCATGGCAGGAATAAAAAGTCTCCTAAGAAATACTTTTCCTTGCATTTAAATGTGAGCCGAATGTGCATATGATAAACATTTTTGATGTGCTGAGGTTGTGTTGTTTGTATTTTGTTTGATTTTTTTTTTCCAGATCTCTGTGCTCCCAGCAGCTAATATTAGGCTCTGTGATTGTGGTAGACACACCAGGTCTACGCAACCCCAGACACAGTGGGAAAGACAGGGCTGCCGGCTTCTCTGAGTTCTGTCACAACTACTTACAGGAAAGGCTGCTGGAGCACCATTTCACACACACCTTCACTAATGTTCTTGACAGATACACACAGGTAAAGGACAAGCTTCCTGCAGCTTTTGTGTTTGGTTTCATATGATGGACATTATGGCTAATTGAAGAGGCCTCCGCTCTGTTCTGACTGTAGGAAAGAGTGTCTGTAGATTTTGAGGCCCCTGAGGACAGTCCTCAAAAAGTGGTGTGTGCTATCGACCAACCAGGACTGCAGGTACCCCTTTTACTCTGTCATTCCATTGATCATATCAGATTCACAAATGTGTTTTGAACTTCTAAATGCTGATATTTCAAGTTTATTATGAGCATGTGTTTGTGTGCTCAGGTCCGAGGACCAGAGGGTGACCCTCGGGGCCTTCTTTGGGTTCTAGACGAGGAGTTAGTCACTCCCAATTCTTCTGAGAACACTGTTCTGGAGAGGATATGTCATTACTTCGGTGATACAGGTGCTCAGGATAATCAATGACCATCAATGACCAAAAACAGAACATTTTTAAAAATCTATTCATATTAACACTGTGCTTTTTTCTTGTTCTTTAGTGCGTCTGTGTGAACAGCCCCTACAGTGCGAGATTGCTCATGTGTTGGGCTCTGACCCCATCCGCTATGACCTATCTGGCTGGTTTGGTCTGGTTCAAAATAACCCCTCTGCCCTCAATGCCATCTCTATTCTGCAGAACTCCTCTGTGTAATTCCTCTCACGACATGCAAACACTGTAACATTAACAGTTTTATAACTACAATGACCTTAGACTAGGGTGTAAACAATATGTTTTTTCCTGATATGATTCAATACAGTCATGCATAAAAGTTAGTACCCCCTCTTATAATTCTGTGTTTTTGTCTAAAAACATAAAAACAATTATCTGGTCGTTTCAGGTCTTTTTTTTAGGCAAATGCAACCTCAGACTAACAGCAATATATAACTTTTTCACTGTCATTATTTATTTACAAAAATGAATCCAAAAAGAAAAAAAACATAGGCAATACTAAGTACTTCCTATGATTCAATAGCGTGCATATCCACCTTTATCAGCAATAACTTAAAACATTGAAGTTATTTCCTTTATGACTTTATCATTGTCTCACTTAAGGCCAAACAAGTCCACTTCGGTTTCTTGAGTCCATAGGACATTGTTCAGAAGCCTTATGGTTTGTTCAGATGCAGTTGTAACCTTTACAGTAGTTGTGCTTTCATGTTCTTTTAAGACAGATGAAGGTTTCTCCTGGCACCCTTCCAAACAAACCATACCTGTTCAGTATTCTTCTAATTGTGTTATCATGAAATTTAATGCTCAGTGAGGCCTGTAGGGTCCTAGATTTAGCACTTTTTTTTGTATTTCTCTGAGCATTGCATGAGGTGAATATGATGGGACGTCCACTCCTGGGAAGATTGGCAACTGTCTTGAATGTTTTCCACTCATGAATAATCTTTTTCACTGTATTGTTAAACTCTAAATAGTTTTATAACTATTTCCAGATTGATGTGCAAGACCATTCTTGGGTCTTCTCCTTTTGGAATTGCATTAACACTCACCTGAATGCCCCAGACCAGCAAACTGCTAAAACCTCTGCTGTTATAGAGGTCTGCACACCTGCTGGTGATTAGTTGGTTGTTTGTCTGAGGTTTTATTTGCCTAATACTAAGATCACATGACTTTTATAATTTGTTTTACACAAAAAACAACATAGAATTAAAAGAGAGGGTACTATTTGAACAGGACTGTACATGATAGGGTGTTTAAAATGCAACACATTTTTGATACGATACAATTGGAAGCTCAGTGACAGCAATATATGGCTAAAGAATACTTGTATTAATTCCACTTTTTTTCCCTTTCTGGCACTGATTTGATTGATTATGTAAAGAATAACCATATATTTACAATAAATTGCAAATAACATTTATCAAAAACATTACACCTTCTTATATAAAAAAATGGTTTTAATGGCTTAAATGTCTGAGTTTGGCATGTTTGTGTGTTTATTAGTATCAAAGTTTTACGGATAGTTTTCAGAAACCAATTATATTTCTTATTGCACTATAGATCCATATAGTATCCATATGATCAACCGATCATCCATAACATTAAAACCACTTACAATTGAAGTGAATATCCTTCACCTGTCAAGGAGTGGGAATTACAGTATCTGGGAGCAAGTGAAAAGTTCCTTCTTGAAATTGATGTGATGGTAGCAGGCAAAAAGTCTCACAGTCTCTCTCTGTCTGCCAGCCATGTAGTAAAGGCTCTATTTGCTCCACGGGCCTCAGTTCCTCCTTTGTGTCGGGGTTTGGGTGGTGTTGAAGGAGGTTCACAGCGCTTTCTGGAGAGAAGTGGGTGTGTGCGCAAGATCTTTACTGGAGGAATGGCTGCTATCAGAAGATACTCACACTGCATCTCTATAAAACTGCAAGTGGTAAGGCTTAATTATGTCATTTAATATGATAAACCTCCTTAATAACAATGAAAATAGACATCTGTGATTCATCAGTTTTTGAATTTAGTTATCCTGTGTCTACATATATTTCTTTCATCACTCCCTTACCCTCTAAACCTTTTGCTTTACCCACTTTTATTATTCACATGTTTTTGTTATTTAATATAATTCAAGTAATTCAAATAAATATATCCACTTTAGACTCAAATTTACACTTTAAGTTTTCAAGTTCTAAGACTGAGCATGGGGTTTTGTGGACCATCTAAACCTTAACCCTGACTTTACTTTGGTCAGTCATCAACTTTGTATATAATAAACGCTTTTACAAAATGTCTATTCCCTTAAGTTGTTTTATCAGTGGTCTGAGAGAAAATCAAATGGTCATCCAGTTAGACCAGCATTATTTGGAAAAGAAATCACTAATATTAGCCTGCATTAGACACAAAACATGTACAGACCTATTGCAGACCCAAAATAGCATTGCTAATTCTCATATAAAGATAGACTAGGATACAAAGATTTTTGTTAAAGACCTTGACAGCACAATTAGAAGAAGACTGAACAAGTATGGTTTGTCAGGGGACAACCTTTAAAAATAAATAAAAATCAGGAAACACCACTGAATTAAAATTAAAAAAACTGATTTTTTTACACACACACACACACACACACAGTCAAATGTTTGGACAGACCTTTTTATTCAGTGGTTTGACTTAATTTTTGCTGAAATGATGATAGGACAAATATCCCAAAATATTCTCTATATTTTGACTCTTCAAATTAGTCACCTTTTGTAGTTGAATCTCTCTTAACTCTCCTTCAACAGGATGCCCTGATAAGCTTGATTCGTCGTGCACAGCCGGTTTTTCTACAGTGTCTCAGCGCTAAGGTCGATGGTGGTGGCTTTGATGTTCCTGCATTGCGCACGCAGCTGCACTCAACCCACTTAGTACCTGCTTTGCAACTGTATCGTATAGGTCTTACACATAAGTTTACTCACATTCAGCTCCTACTATTAAAACCAGAATAGCATTTATTGACAATGCTGAGTTTAAAAACAATTGCCATAATCAGACTAGCTTATGACTACTGTCTCTCTACCCCAGGCTATCCTGATCATATGTCTCTGAGTGATTTCCGCTGCCGGTTCCAGGCGCTGTCTCCTCCTGTAATGAAACGCTATGGCTCTGTATTTATCACTCCAAATGAGAGAAAGGTGTGATGATCTAATTTTTCATCTATTGTCATTTCATTTACAATTAAATTTTAAACAAGTGTTCAGAAACAGATTTATGAACACTTATGAACACAGATGTGAAACTTGAACAGTAAAATAGGCTTAGACCGCTGATGATCATCTTTTTCAGGCCGTGGAGGAATTATTGATCGAATTGGATATGGATAAGAAGAGTATTGTTTTGGGAGCAAGCAAGGTGGGAGCCTACATTTACATAAAATGATCCATGGTTGTCACTGATGTGCATATTTATGGTTCTTTGTGTCCCTGTTTCTGTCTGTCTATTTGTCTATGTTAGGTGTTCTTAAAACGTGGCATGTTGGGAGCACTGGATGTGCAAAGGAATGGTTTGGTCAACAAGTGGCTAGTGCATATGCAGGCCTCCTGTTTGGGGCATTTGGCACGGCAGACATACCGCCGCATGAAGGTGAGACCACAGCCACATATTTCCATAATACAAGATGGAAGCTGCAGGAAAGAATTAGTTTAAATGGAAACAGTCTTTGGTGGCCACAGAAGTATGGTCAGGCTTGGAACCCATGTAGATTGCTAGTTCATTCCCTTGAGCTGCTTTGCCAGTTCTTTGCTGCAGCCACTTTTAGCTGCTGAAAGTTTGTGTGTCTTCCTACTTAGTTTTGTCCTAAGTAGAAAGACACACAAAAAAGCATGCTCTAATACTGTATATGTTGAGGTTTGGAAATGTACCAAATTTGAGATTGGCCATTTCTAAAATTCATGATATCTCCTGGATTGGTCTGTTAAATTTTTTTAGTCTTATTCTGGCCTCCTTCATCTGCATCAACACCTCCTTGGATATGCATACTAAGCGTTCCTAAAAAACATATACCAGTTGCAATTCCAACACTTGACCTTGACTATCATCAAGCATTGTGATTACATATAAAAGTAGGATGTTTGGCAGTTTGGTTCTAGAGTACTCAGGTAGACACATCATACCAAGATAAAAGGATATCAGCCATGAACTTAGTTTATTAGTTATTGCTGCTTGTATTGATTTCTTTTTTGCTGCCATTGTTAATCTTTTATTGATCTCTAATCTCTTATTGAAAATATATATGTCTGAATTATTGTATACCTGTTCTGAGATAAGGTGCAACAGATGGCTGTGAGATGTATCCAGCGAAATATCCGTGTTCTGAACAGAGTGGCCAACTGGAGCTGGTGGAAAATGCTGTGCAGAGTGCGCCCCCTGCTAAGCGTCAATATAGATGAACACAAAGTCCGGGCCAAAGAGGTAGGCTATTTATCCGAAATTAAATTGCAGTTATTCAAAGCTCTTGTCAGCCTGATCAGTGTGATACAACTATACAACTAGATGTAACTGTTAGGTTACCTTATTATATAATATTAGTTTGTTTATTTAAAATGCTATACAGCAAGCTTAACCCATAAAATAAAAACTGCATTTAGATTTATAAATATACACACACTGGTTATTAGGAATATACCAATTATTTAAAAAGTATTGTTTATATTGATAAATGTGTTGTTTTATAAGAAAAATCATAATTTTTCAACAATCTAATTTATTCTAGATTCCTTTGACATAAAGTGAAAGATTTTTTTTTTTTGTTTTGTTTTAATTTAAATGATTCCAAATTACAGCTCATGAGAATCAAAAATTCAGTATCTCAATATACTGTATTAGAATATTTAATTTGGAGTTTAAGCAAATTGCTGTTCATACTGTATTCCCTTGAAAGAGCCCCGAATATTCTGTAATAACTCTTCACTATGATGACACAATCTGAACGAAACAATGTACAATGTGCTCCTCAGTGTATGGAGCTTCGAACACGCCGGATGCCCCTGAGGCAAGGCCTTTTAATGCCGTACCCCTTCACTCAGTCATTCGACTTTTCATCAGGATGAAGGTGTACAGTAATGAGCAGAGTCTTCATAGTGCGAACCTATTGGTTCACCAATTCATTTAAACGATGTCACAGTGAATTTAGAAAGAAATACAGTATGGTGTTCCTGATGTACCATCAAAGAGTGTTATTCAAAGGATGATACAGAAACTAGAAACGACAGAATCATTGATCCCTTCTCATGGAGGAGGGTGTCTGAAAATGTTGCAGGACACAATTGGTGAAGCCTTCATAAACACTCTAAATTCCTAAAGCAATCAATTACACATACGTCAAGATATGCAGTGTATTTTGTTGGTTCAGATTGTTTCATCATAGTGAGAGTTATTACAGAATATACTTGTATATTTCTTAGTCTAGATCAGTACAAACATGATTATGGGGGAAGTGCTGCAGACATGATTCTTGTCCATAAGGTGATCATCGACACACTCAACAAGGAGTGTAAGCCACAGAAGGGCATTGCTGAATGGGCTGGCTGTTCGCAGAGTTCTGTCCTGAAGCATATTCATAAAAAGTTGACTGGTAGGGAAAGCATGGTAGGTAAAAGTGCGTGAGCAACAGGGATAACCACAGCCTTAAGAAGATTCAATAATCTGAGAGCTTCAAAATGCATGGAGTGAGGCTGGCCAGCACTCTAAAAAATAAAACTGTGCTGTACT
>JAOTRS010000008.1:10108521-10118567 GCA_028565755.1 Dinotopterus cunningtoni
AGTTTGTATGAAGAGATACATTAAGTAATATACCTGACCATCAAGCAAGGGTTAATGTGTAGATGTGCATAGGGTATAAATTAGGTGGCCAATGTGATCATTTGCCTTAGGATGAGATCAATATGCTGAGGAGGCGACTGGAAAAGTCTGAGAAGGAGCGGAATGAACTTAGACAAACTGCAGACAGCCTGGAGACCAAGGTCTGTGCATGATTGTGTATGTGCGGGGCATGCATGTGTATGCCTGTATCTACTGCCGTTTAAAGATATCTCTATGATATACCAGATTTCTTTACTAAATCTGACTGGTTATTTCTGTTTCATTTCATTATTCAAGTAATGAATTTACCCTAAAATGAATAATAAAAGTATATTCTAAATCATATCTTATGTGTATGTCTATGTATGTGCCACAGATAACGGCTGTGGTATCTGAGTTAAGTGATGAGAGGTTTCGGGGAGAGGCTGTGAGTCAGGCCTTAGACGCAGAGAGAGTGGAGAGACTTCGTCTGACCAAGGAAAACAAGGAGTTACAGGTGTCCCTTCTTAAAAAAAATATATATATAATTTCCCTTTAATCGATGAACTCAGGTCTATAAAAAGAGGTGCCCATATTATACAGGTGTTAAATAGAAAATGTATGTTTAAACTAATGCTTGTGTTTCAAAGAGTTCTTTTACATTCTGCTTTTATTAAGCATTTTTAGAATATAATATTATATATTTCTTAAGCTACACACAATCACACGAAAGATAAGATAAATGTGCTTTGTATTTTAGGATCGTGTGAATCAGAGTAAAGCCACTGTGGAAGCACTAGAGAAGCAGCTGACAGAGGAGAAACAGAAAGCCAAAAGCAAAGAGACACCAAGTGGCATAGCTTCAGGTAGCACCTATTGCTTTCACAATTCAGATTTGTTGCACTGAAAAAGATTCTACTGGATATTATATGAACACATCTTTTCTGTACTGGGCTGGATTGATTTTTGTTTTAAAAAAAATAGATTTTTGTGTTCGATTGATATTAGCTTATGCATATTGTATTGGTTTAAATGAATTTTATAAAGACTGGACATTGGAGCAAAAATGCTAAAATGGTCATGTGGTCTGATAAGTCCAGATATACTCTATTCCAGAGCAATGGGCTTGTTAGGGAAAGAAGGGAAGTGCGTAAAGCAACTTGAGCAAATTGAGGTATAGGCTTAGCAATGTTACCTGGCAATAAAATAAAGATTATGCCATCAATACATTTTTTTTTCTTCCCTGATGGCAGGGATTGATTCCAGGACTCAAACTGTGAATGAATGGTTCTGGCAACATGAGGAATCATTTTCACATGTGAATTGGGCAGTACATGACACACTATAATCAAAGCTTAGAATCTGCTTAGAGAAATCTATCCGTGTGTAACTTACAATAATGTACAATATTTTAAACAATAAAAAACAACAATTTAAATGATCTATTTTAGAGGGTAAACTACAGTTGCAGTTGGATTGTGCACAGACAGAAGTGGAGTTTCTACGCAGACGTTTGCGACAGACAGAGGAGAGATTTGAGGCTGAGAAAGAAGCACGAGAACTTTTGGACACCAAGGTATCTACTCATGCTTTCATCAGTCTTTACCAAATGTATCCTATCCCTATAGATTTAGATACAAGTTTGCTAATAATATAAATAGCACGTCAAGTCCGTGAGCAGAGGAAGTATGTGCAGATTTCAACTGTCACAATACCATATGTACATGAAACAGTATATGAGGTAGTTGCAATGAAGTAGTTCCCAGAACACCCTATATCTAATTTTTCACTTATTTATAGTAACACAATTGACCACGTCAACACATTGGATTCTGACTAGAGAATTTGGAGATAATGTGCACGTCTTTCTGTGTACTGCAGTGTACAGTGTATGTGGGTGGCACTTTAACACTGTCATCCTATCCCCATTACCAAAGGTTTTGGAGCTGCAAGCCCAGCTGGAACAATCAAAGCGCTCAGTTGCAGAACTGAAAAGGCACTGCCGCCACGTGACTTCTGACCTGCAAGATGCTCGTGTGCTCATGGACAGCTTGCAGGCGCGTACTCATGACCTGGATAGGAAGCAGAGGAGGTGTGTTGCTTCACTTCAGGCAAAATGTCACATTAGCATAAAAAGATGACTATTCATATGCATCTAATATGCATGTCCTCTTTCCTCCACCTGTGCATATCATTATGGATGTACCGTGTGGTATTTGGGTGTATATGTATGAATTTGTTCATGCTGTTGAGTGTGCATTGTCTGTGTGCACGATTGTTCAGTTAAAAAATGTTGTTCACAGGTTTGACAGCGAACTTACCCAGGCTCTAGAGGAAGCAGATAATGAGAGAGAGCAAAAAGACAAGGCCATCCAGGAGAATACAGCTCTGGGGGCAGGGATCTTTTCTCTACGTCAGTCTCTTAAGGTATGGACCAGGGTCAGACTTCAGACATCTGTGAAAAATGAGTGCTTTCTTATGATATTTAAAATGGTTTAGGATGTAATTTTTGTTGTAAAACAAAACATTAATTCCATGGGATTCGAGAGTTCCCGAGAGTATATATAAACTTTCCCCTATGTTCCCTTACTTCACTGCTCTCATAACAACTCATAATAGCAGTCAATTGCTGTTACTATATTGTAAATCCTAGGCTGGTCATTCAGTTCACTCCTGACACACATATCTTTAATTCCTTTTTGTCATTATCTGTAGGCAGTGGGTAGAGTTTCTGTAAAATGGTTGTCCATCTGTTTTTTCATCCATCATTTACATTTAAGCATTTGGCAGATGCTCTTATCCAGAGTGACTTACAAAAGTGCTTTAAAGTTTCCGTCATTGGATAGATCCTTATACAGGTTACTTGGTTACTAACTATAAGTACCTTCAGTTAAACAATGCTGGGAAGGGGTTTTTAAAAGATGTTTTTGGATTCACCCAAATACCCAAGTCATCTCTTTAGTCGTCTCTTAAAATTGCCAGAGCTGTATACAGTAGATATCTAGTGGAAGTTCATCCCACCAGGACAGAAAACAGTCTAGTTGCATGTCTTCCTTGATCCCTGAGAGATGGTGGGACCAATCGAGCAGTGCTGGAGGATCAGAGGGAACATGATGCGGTGCGGGGTGTGATTAGAGCTGAGAGGTAAGTGGGTGCTGGGCTGTTTTTAGCTTTGTAGGCAGCATCAGTGTTTTGAATTTGATGCAGGCAGCTACATGAAGCCAGTGGAGCGAGCGGAGAAGTGGGGTGGTGGGAGAGAATTAATCCGTATGAAATTATTGTTAGCTTTATTTTTCAATAATAAGTGGTTTAATGTTTGTGGGATTTAGATCATAAACCAGGACAATTAATTATTTGAAATCGATCGAAAAAGGGTTGTGGTAACAGCACTATTAAATGTCTAAAATATTCTTTACTCGTTTATTGTGATACAGATATGTTTCTTATACATTCATGAAATACAACCAAAATTTCCCGCCTATGATTTTTGGATTGGAACCTTGGATTATGAGCATAATTCGTTCCAGAAGCGGGCTCGTATTCCAAAACACTTTAAAAAAAAGGTAAAAATAAATCCAGACAGATAAGTGTTTACATTTATGCGCGCAGGCGCTGTGTGTGTGTGTGTGTTTCTTTCTCTTGCGCTGCGGAGTGTGTGCGTTATGTGTGTGCATGCGCGTAATTGTATGTAAAGCAGAGAGCGGGTGCTTCATTCATACACACACACACACACACACACACACAAACACACACACACAGTAAAGGCGAGAGAGAGAAAGAGAGAGTGTGTGTGTGTGAACCGGCACGGTGTCAAATTACACGCGTGCACACACACAACGCACACACTTCGCAGCGCAAGAGAGAGAAACACACACACACACACACACGTAATAAACACGCATAACACACACAGTAAAAGCGAGAGAGAGAGAGTGTGTGTGAACCGGCACTGTGTCAAATTGCGCGTGCGCACACACAACACGCACACTTAACGACAGAGAGGGAGAAAATGGATTTTTAACCTCTAATGAGACTTTCTTTTGCTTTACACGCGCACACACACGTGTGTTATAAGAAACAGTACACGCCCGCTGTACACACACGCTTTCAAACACAAAATAAAATATGTTTTACACACACACGTGGTCACAGTGTTATAGTAAACAGTACACACATGCACGGATGTTGATTATACCAGTAAGAGACGTGCACTAAGACCCAGCAGGGGAGGCGATTACCCACAATTCCGCAGCGCAAAAGAGAGAATAACCGTTGGCTCAGTTGTGATCACGAGATGCTCGGCGTCAAAACAAGAAGCGCATGCATGATAATTGATACTCGGTACTCGTAAACCAAGACTTGCTCGTTTTTCAAGTTAAAATGTATTAAAAATCTTTGCTCGTCTTGCGGAACACTCGCAAACCGCATTACTCGCAATCCAAGGTTTCACTGTATATAGAATTTTCACTCTAACCAGCAGACTATAATTTGGAACCGATCCAATCAAAGGCACGGTCAAATGTCTGAAATGGTTTTCTACAGTAGATTTTTTTTCTGTGTGACCTACATTTAAGAGTATTTCAGGAATACAAATCAGTGGCTCTGGAGGCATCCTCACCGACATTGTTGATTGTTCTACTTGTTGGGTATAATTTCAGCCACCGTTTTATTTGGGTTAACATGTGAGCACCAAAGGAATTCTCTTTGTTCTTAAGGTGGATTGTGTAGTGGTCAGTCTGATACCATGAATTTAACGGTACATATTTAATCTTGCTGCAAATGCAATTTAGTTGCATTAGCTGAAAAAGTAAACATTTCCATGCTTAGGAGTTAAAAAGTTTTGTAAGAATATTGTAAGTTCATGATGGTTTTCAAGGAAAAATCTTTATAAAAAGGTTATACTTAATCCTGGGCCATGTGATAAACCATGCATGTTCTAGGGCTGGGTGAAATGATTAGGAGGAAGAATTGAACAGTCGAAATGTGCAGGTAGTGATTTCCAAAATGTCATCAATGTGCATAAGGAATAGACTACGTTATTTCTATATCATATTTCATATTAATGGACAAAATAGTGCCTCTTAGTAACAGCAATTGTTAAAGGTGGCAGTGGCAGACAGTAGTTAAGGAGTTTGACTACTGATTGGAATGAGCACAATCAACCCAAGTTTTGAGCTTTTAGTATTTTCCAGAAATAAAAAAAAAAATAATTTGTTGGTTACTTTTATTCCGCAGCACTTAAAAAGTAGATCCTGATCAGGATGTTGTATTTTAACATCCTATAAATAAAGCTGCAAACAATTTCTCTTAGTGTTTGTGCCATCCTGTTACTACAAAAGCAATGAAGTGAGAAAACATAGCGGGGAAGATCTCATCTACACTCCTGTATTATAACATCAATTTGAAGATATTGTTTTTTTTTCTTATTTAGTTTTAAATTGCCTTTTTAGATATCTTTAGAGTTATAAAAAAAAAAAACACTGCCTAACTTCCACTGATGGGGATGACTTTATATAATGGTAATTGTTCTGTTGTGTATGCATGAGTAGGAGAGTCAATTGGAGGTCGAACACTTGCAGCATCAAAAACAAGAGCTGTGTGCTCAGATCCGAGACCTGACTGTGCCCCTGAACCTTGGCTCTGACTCTGTGCCTGAGCTAAAGAAACAACTACGTGAGCTTGAAAGCAGAGATAAGGAGCGTGCTCAGGAGCTTGCCAATATGACCGCCAAAATACATCAGCAAGAACAGGTTGCACTGCTTCTCCACAGCAGAAATACACACCCACTTATGCACACTTTCTCCCTCTTCCGCTCTCTCTCTCTCTCTCTCATTTTCCTTGAAAAATAATTTTTTTTAATCCACCCACAAAAAAAAAATCAGCTCCTCATGTTAATCCGACACTGAATTTAATGCCTCAGCATCCTACAGTGCAAATCTGATTATAAATCCAAAAATGACAACAGTAAGTTAAGTTTTATGCTGTGCTGTGACACTTGATGATATTCCTAAAGTAACAAGATGGTCAAATGCATGCAGTCTTTATGATTATGTCTGTGGCACATTTGTAGAGGGTGACTTGCTTTCTATAACCCCCTAAAGATACATGTGCGCTTCGAAATGGAGATGGAAAGAATGAAGCAGATTCATCAGAAGGAGCTGGAGGACAAGGACGAGGAGCTAGAGGATGTGCAGAAGTCTTCACAGAGACGGGTGGGCACTAATAGAGCAAGGAATGGAAGGAAGAAAATCCAGGGGGAGAAATTTAATTGTGTGTGTGTGTGTGTGTGTGTGTGTGTGTGTGTTTTCAGCTCAGGCAGTTAGAGATGCAGCTAGAACAAGAGTACGAGGAAAAGCAGATGTTGGTGCATGAGAAACATGACTTGGAAGGACTGATTGCAACTCTATGTGAACAGGTAATGCACAAGAGAGAGAGAGACACACACACACACATTGCAATATCTGCCATATACTTTATTACTCTGTTTACCTCCTCCAGCAGTACATTATCCCCTGTCAATTAAGACTACATTTTGTCCTTATCACTCAGTCCAGGATGTACTGCAAATTTTAGCCATGGACTCTTGCATGTGGGGGAAACAAGAGTTCCAAGTTTTGAATTATAGACTCATACTTCTTGTTACTGCATATTTATTTTAAACATGCTTGTCAGTCATAACATGTTTTAAAATGGAATTTACTGCAGAACATTTAACAAGACAATTTTGTCATGCTGCACGCTGTTTATTCTGTGCAATATTTCATGCTGTATGATAATTTTTTTTATACATTACATTACATACCAATGGAGATAGCATTTTTCCGCTCTTTATTTTTTTTTGCCTCTATTTGTTTTACTCATCCCAGGTGGGCCACAGAGATTTTGATGTAGAGAAAAGACTCCGGCGAGACCTGAAGCGTACACATGCTCTGCTCAGTGATGCCCAGCTCTTACTTTCAGCCATGGAGCAAAACGGCCAGTGCCAGGCCCCAGGAACCATGGAGCAGTTAGACAGACTGCATTGTCAGGTAGGTCCTTATGCAACTACATTTATGCCCACTGCAGTAAGTTATAAAAGTGTAGGAGTAATTTTTTCAGGAGTAGTTAAAAAAAGAAAAAAAAAACATGAGAACATGATGGTTTACATCTGTGATTAAAGGAGACCATAAGTTCCAGGTAATATGCATTTTTAAAAAGCCTACTATACAGTGAAACCTTGGATTGCAAGTAGCTTGGTCTGCGAGTGTTCCGCAAGACAAGGAAACATCAGTAAAGCATGCGAGGTCTTGAAACACGAGCAATATTGTGGGTAATCATCTCCCATGCTTGGTCTCAGTGCATGTGCGTCACTCATATAGTCAACATCAGTGAGCACATACAGTGTACTGTTTAAATAAAAAGCATTTTTTATTTTGTGTTTGTATGTATGCTCAAAGATTTCAAGTTAGCTGTACTTTGGTATAATAGAGTATGTAATAATAATAAGAATAACAACATATTTTTTGATAATGTTATTATTATTATTATTATTACATATTTTCTCAGTAAAACAAAAATATAAATAAAAAATGAAACAATACAGATACAGTTTAAGTATTGAGATATTTAGTGGGTTCTTGCTACTAAGCTGATTTTGAACCCCTGGTAATATGAAGTGTGTGCATGTGTATTTTTGTGTGTACCAGCTGGAGGAGAGTGAGGCACAGCGTTTAGAGGCTGAGAGTGTGGGGAAAACACTTGCCATGGAGCTGGAGAATGCTCAGCTGGAGCTGGAGACCATCTGCAAACAGAAGAGCCTGGTGAGAAAAATTTAAATTTATTACAGACAAAGAAAATTTATTACAGACAAAGAAAGTATATAAAACGCTCATCAGTTTTTCTTGTTTGTCAGGTGGATGAACAGTTGACTCAGCTACAGTATGAGAAGGCTGAATTACTGAAGAGGCTTGAGGAAGATCAGGATGACATCAACGAGCTCATGAAGAAACACAAAGCCCTTATAGCTCAGGTGTGTGTGTGTGTAAAACTGACTGACAGTTGGGTTCATAACTCTTGGACCATTGACAAGGATTTTTTTTTGGCATTTTGCCTCTGTACACCACCACATTGAATTTAAAATGAAACCAATGAAAACCAATTCGAATTTAAAATGAGCCAAGCGGTTTAATTCAGTGGGTTTGACAAAAGTGTGGCATTAACCATTCAGGAATCGCAGCAATTTTCATCCACACATACCCATTGTGGTGGCTCATAAATAATGGAACAAACTAACATAATTACAAACTTAAGGATTGTCTCTAATACTTGGATGAAAATCCTTTGTACTTAATGACTGCCCGAAGTCTGGAACCAATGGACATGACCAAATCCTGTTTTTTTCCCTTGAGATGCGTTACCATAACCTTGCTGCAGCTGCCTTCAGCTGATGCTTTATTGTGGGTCTTTTTGTCATCAGTCCTGTCTTCAGTACATGAACAACGTGCTCTGTTGGGTTGAGGTCAGATGACTGACTTGGCCAGTGAAGAATATACAATTTTTATGCCTGGAAAAACTCTTGTGCAGCTTTTCTTGTATTTTTTGCCTTATTATACATCTGTTATATGAAGTGTAAAGCCCTTGTCGACATTCAGATCGTCAGTTAACACCAGTGACCGAGTTTCAACGACAGCCATACATCAGCGTTACATGCTTATGTTTTGGATGTGGTTCCTCTCCTTTCCCATAGTCCAATTAATCTTATTCTAGAACTGGACATGTTAAGGTTGGTGTCTAAAAGTTGCATTTTAAAATCAATGCGAAACTTTACAGGGAGCCAATGCAGTATGGATAAAATAAAAGTGATGTGCTCATATCTTTTGGTTCTAGTAAGGACACTTGCTCCTGCTTTCTGGACTAACCGGAAGTTGTTTATGCATCTAGTGCATCAATGCATTTATGCATCCATACAGTAGGGCATTACAATAGTCCAACCTAGAGGTGATAAAAGCAGAATTTTTTTTTCTGCATGTTTTAGTGACAATATATTCCGTATATTAGCAATATTTCGACGATGAAATAATGCTATCCTGGTAATAATATCTACATGAACTTTAAATGAATAAATGGAACCTATAATCACCAAAAAGTCTTTTACCATTGTACTTGATGAAATAGAAAGGCCATCCAGAGTAAATGTGTGATAAAAAAAAAACTTACTTTTTGCTGCATATGATCCTAGTCCCAGTATCCGTCTTGTCAGGATTAAGCAGAAGGTAGTTAATTAACATCCAGTCTCTTATGTCCTTTACACATTACTCAGCTTTATTAACCTTGCTATTCTCATCAGGCTTTGCTGAGACGTATAACTGTGTCATCAGCATACCAGTGAAAACTAATACTATGCTTACAAATTATGTTGCCCAGAGGAAGCATGTAAAGAAAAAATAGCAGTGGGCCAAGAACCGAACCCTGTGGAACACCAAACTCCACTTGAACAGGCAGAACAGTCACCATTGAAATCTATAAACTGATAACTATCAGTCAAATAGGATCTAAACCAGGAGAGGGCTGTTCCCTTAATTCCTACTACATTTTCAATTCTATGAAGAAGAATACCATAATCAATGGTTTCAAAAGATGCATTGAGGTCAAGTAACACATTGATAAAAGGTCATTTACTACTTTAACAAGTGCTGTTGCTGTGCTGTGCTGTGATGTGGCATAAATCCTGATGTGTACAGTATGCTATTCCTACAGTATGTAGATATGAACATATCTTTTCCAAGATCTTAGAGGTGAAGGGAAGGTTTGATATCGGCCTGTAGTTGGACAGCTGACAAGGATCAAGGGTCAGGTTTCCTAATTAGTGGTTTAATAACTGCTAATTTAAAAGATTTTGGAACATACCCACTGCTAAGTGAAGAGTTTTAAGCAGGGGTTCCTGCTGAAAACTCTTCACTAAGAGATATCTCTTCACTAAGAGATATCTGTTTAATAAATAAGAAAATGAGAAATGAGAAAATGTGTCACACAAGTGGATGGTTTTACAG
>JAOTRS010000008.1:10144510-10154999 GCA_028565755.1 Dinotopterus cunningtoni
CACAAATTGTTAATACAGTTAACAATATTGCACTTGGAGAGTGGTAAGGCCCAGTAGTATTGGAAAATGACAAGAGGAACAAGTATTGTATTAATGTAATATTGTATCATTACAGACAGTTAGCATTGATAAACAACCGTGGGGACAACTATTGTATTAATGTAATATTGTATTATTATAGACAGCTAATACCCACATAGTGTCAACGTTACAGAGAAGAGTTGTATAATTTTATGGCTATTGGTAGAAAAGATCTCTTGGGGTGCTCTGTAGAACACTTAGTAATAATTAGTCTCTGGCTGAATTTGCTCAACATACTGTACAGTATGACCAAAGAATCCTGGTTCTCTCTGTCCAGGAGAGCTGATGCTGTTCTATCAGAATGTTCAAGCCTGGTTGGCAACCCACCTGATTTGTTGTTATAAAGAAGTGAAACTCAAATCTGCCGAATTTTTTAAGTACAACCAGAGAGGTGGCTTAGTGGTTAGCACTGTCACCTTGCATGTCCAGGTTCCGGGTTTGATTCCCGCCTTAGGGTCTTTGTGCATGGAATTTACTTGTTCTCCCTGCACTTGGTGGGTTTTCTCCGGGTACTCTGGTTTCCTCTCACAATGTGTGAATGTTGACCAGAGGTCCTACCACAAGTGTAAAAAATGGGAATAAATACAATGGTCATCACTGACCTCCAATGGTCACTAATGGCCTCCACTGACCCTAGTTGGACTACAGAGGTCCCTAGATGGATGGATGGAACCAAAGAGGTAAAGTAGACCCATGAAGACTGTTCATAAAAAAAAATGAGTCCCAGGCATACAACAGGAAAATAACATATTTGCTTAGTCCCGTAACTCTTATACATACAGGTACAATGGAAAACACACCAGAAAGAGTCTGGTCCAAATTGGTGCCACAACTAGAAGCTCTGACCATAAGATATCCAATAAGATGTTGAAGAAATTTTTAAGACCACACTGGTATAGGGATTAAAAATTGTATTTTGTCATTTTGCTTTTTGATCGAGACAACCACTCAACAATCTTGGGATAAAATGTCAGTGTTGATTATTGACTATGTCAGAAGTGAAGAGATTGAGGCTGTTAACGCAGTGTGATGGACAAGCATGTCTGATTTGCCTTGATCTGGTTCTGCACAAGAACCTGCACAAATGTTTTGTTTGTTTTTTTCCAGGCAGTATGGGCAAATTCATTAAGAACTACTGTTAAGAGTCTGGCTTGTGCGCAGACTTCTGGGTGAGATGTCATAAAGCATCAACAGCAAGGAGGTCAGGGTAGAGTACTGTTTACATAAGAGTGAATGTTGGAGCATATGGACTGAAGTTTATTAGACTGACTTTGGAATCAACAGAGACTGCTGTGGGCTGTGTTTCAGACTGCTCTTTCATCTTTTGGTTGATTCTTTTTTTTGGTTTGACTTTTTCTTTTGGTTTGTTCTCACCAGTCCTTTTCTTTTCTATTGCATTTCTTTTTTTCTATGAATTTTCTATAATGCTTTTCTAGTTCAATTTTTAAAAATGTTTTTACTTTCCTTAGTTGTTGTGTGTTATGTTGTGGCCAAGGATCCTCAGAATCTTTACAGAAGAAAGATTTAAGTTAAAACTTTTGGTAGTGCAGCTAGAACACTAAGAGGAGGTATCGCACTCCCAGATTGGACTTTTGGCTTGTTTGTCCAGGCCATCATGAGTGAACACTCTCAATTTTTCTCTGCAGACCAACATGCACTTCCACCACCAAAAATAAGCAAACCAGTCAGATTAAGCAATCCAGTCATATTGATCTTTTGCAGACATGTGACTACCATGACATCAGTTTTAACAGTGGATGGTAGAAATACCATTAATCGACATTGGGCTTCGATTATTGAACATGCTTTGCTTTACATTTCATAAAATGATGTCAAGGTTACGTTAACTTATACTGACATTTTAAGCTTTCTAATTAATAGCTAACTTAACAGTTCTGAGGTTAAACCCCAAATAGTGTAAAATAAAAAAAAAACTACCAAGTAGTGCCCTTAATCAGGGGTAAGAGAGGGATTTGAGATTCAGGATTGTGTTAGAAACTAATTAGTGTTGTAACTTGAAGCACAACACGGGTGGTTCAGAGGCAGTTCAGACTTCAAAGCGATTACTAAGGACAATGTTGTTAACAAGAAGTGTTGGGTGTAATGCGTTACAAAGTAACGCGTTAGAGTACTTATGTTACTTTTTTGATGTAACGAGTAATCAAACCCGTTAGGTCCGCCATTTAAGTACTCAGTTATTTAGTTATATTTTCAAGAATGTAATACGTTATTCAGACAATTTATGTAATCCGTGAGCCAGACAGCAGTCATTCCGTTATTGTGTGTGTGTGTGAAAGTTGCCCTACAAGCCCGCCCCCTGATAACCCGCCCCCCCTCTGTTATTCCTGCTGTTATACCCCTATTTCACCTATGCGGTTTGTTTAGGCACCTTAAGCCTCCACGAGTGACCGCCCGACGTTCCGCGAAATCCTGCAAGGTTTGCGAGGACCGGCACGCGGAAAGATGAAAATGTAATCACCGCGCCAAAACTCGCGGTGAATCATGATGAACCGTACTTACGGCCACCGCGCGAAACCGCGTAGGTGAAATAGGGGTATTAATAGTTAACAGATTATGGGCCAAACTTCGCTGAGTGATGATGTTAGAATAATTATAAAGGTCTTGACTAAATCAACATGCATGAGGAATCACAAAGGAGTTTTCATTTTCTGCAATAAAAAAGTACTCGAACTAGTTACTTTTATCAGAAAGTAACGCTATAATGTAACTGAGTACTTTTTAATAACATTAACTTTGTAATGTAATTAGTCACTTTAAAAAGTAACGTCCCCAACAGTGGTTGCCAGACACCACAGCACACCCAGAGGTCTTGTGGAGTTATTCCAATACTTAATAATACTTCATTGAAAATAATCAATAATTTAATGACCGGATTTTTTTTGGCTGAATTGTTCCATGTAATTTTTGTTTAATAATGATGTTTTATTAATATATGAAGGTGGAATGGTGGCCTTGGGTCTTCCTGGGTCCGGGTTTGATTCCCGCCTCGGGGTCTGTGTGCATGGACTTTGCGTGTTCTCCCTGTGCTTGGTGGGTTTCCTCTGGGTACTCTGGTTTCCTCCCACAGTCCAAAGACATGCAGATTAGGCTAATTGGCATTTCTAAACTGTGAATGAGTGTGAGTGAGTGTATGTGTGTGAGTGAGTGTATGTGCCCTGGGATAGGCTACAGGCTCTACTGCAGGGTTATGAAGGCTTTACAGAGCATAAGTAGCAGACACATCTCAACATTACCTGTTCAACGTAGATTATTGCATATTTTGGACGCCTTCAGCATGGTTTTACAATGTAGGAAAAAAATTAAAATCAGGAACAACCATGTAGTTAAAAAGTGATCCCAAATGTTTGAGCAGTGGTGTACTGTATATATAAAATGTTTTGTTGATATCCTCTTTTTCTTTTCTTTTTGCAAATGTAGCTATCCATGAATGTTCAGGCACTCACGCTTTGGAAGGTTTGTCTTGTTATTGTGTTTTTTATACAGTAGTAATTATTTTGTAGTTAATTACTAATGCCTCAATGCCTCAAGTATTTATTTTAGTAGACTTTTTAACTTTACGTCAACCAAGAGAACAAAATGTGTTTTAAATGACCACTGCTAAGATCCATAGAACTTCATGAACAAGTACATTATATCGTTCATCACTTAACACTTTCATATTTCAATATTTGGTCTAAAGAGCCGGATTTTTCTATTGTTTGACTTTTGCTTATGTGTTCTACTTCTCCAGTGGCAGAGGCTACAACAGAGTCATCGCTGGATGGGGGAAGCATGGCTCTGGGCATATTCATATTAGTACTGTTACTATCTATTTTTCTTGGAGGCACCTATATTTATATTAGAAGGTTAGCAAACTTATTTAAACGGTTGAATAGATTACAGTATAAATTGTAGATCTGACTGGTGTCATTTGTTGAAACTCCTCAAATCCTCTATTTCCTGTTCCTCCATAACTTCCTACACCCTATCATCCCTTCCAGACCCTGACCTTACTCTCTACTGTTTGAGATATATACACACAGACCTTCCTCTCTTTTTACACAGAGACTTTTTTATCTCTATAAACCGTGGAAGATTTCTTTCCCTGCTCCGTAGCTGTCAGATATGTTGTGCAGCAATCCAAGGATTAGGAACAACAAAGAGAAAGTGGAAGAAATCACAACTCAGCATGGGTCACATCTCCTAATGCGCTCTCCTGTCCAACTTTTCATTGGGTGACAGTTTTGCTAAGATGGCTTTCTGTATGGAAAAGTTGGAAGCTTTTCCCAAAAATCTTTGCAAACTTCACAACATCTTTTCTTCACTTCTTAACCCACAACTCCTCTCTGTCCTCTCTGAGTGCTGAAGAATTTGCTATTGTTCATGATGGGACAATTTAAAAGACACTACCATCACCATCAATGGCTTTGTAATAACTGATCATGCACCAACTACATTTGAATGTACAGTCCCATTCTAACCCATGCAGTCCTAACAGGTCTGACTTTAAAGCGAAGCATTCCACAGAAACTACTCTTGTGGCCGTTATTCAGCTAAACTGTCTTTAGTTCTCATCCTCCTCAACCTTTCAGCAGGATTTGACACAGTTAACCATAAGACTTTCTTGTCCATTCTTACGAGTCTTGGAATTTGTGGCACAGCATGGCAGTGGTTGCTTCCTAGCTGGAGGGTAAAGTTTTATGATGTTGCATTGATGCTCCATGCAGATGGTGTTTCACAAGGATCAGTACATCTCTTCTGTTCTTCCTATATTTAATCTCTTGGTCAGGTTCATATCCTCACATGGGTTTTCATACCGCTGCTGTGTGGTTTTTTTCCTCCCTCGGATACTCATGTTTCTGCTTAGATCTCAGCATGTGTGGCAAACTTCTTATTAAGGATAGCAGATCTTCGACTAAAACTTAATTCCAGAAAAAAAAACTGAACTGCTGTATATTCCAGGTGATTTATTGCCATGTCAAGATCTTGTGGTCTCCCTGGAAAACTCTTGCAAATCTGACACACTAATACTGAATTCTTTGTTACAACAAACAATATCCAGGTTTATCCACGCAGGCCATTAAGGTGCTGTTCCCTATTTATTGAATCATTGATGGCAAACTCGTCACCATCGCTACGTTCATTGCACAAGCATCCTTGTAAGTGCATCTGATTTAAAACACTGATGCTTGCCTACGAACATGGACCAGCACTCATCTGCCTTAAAACACTTACAGTATCACACCCCAGACAACACCATGCTTCCTCTGATTTTCTAGCACTGACTAGTCCCATCATCTTCTAGGGAAAGAGGAAGGCATCCATAACCCTTTTTTGTCCTGTCTTAGATGTAAGTAGCATAACAAACTTCCCTCAGATGTCCAAAAAAATGAGCCACTGGCACCTCTTTATGGAATACTTAAATCATTACTTTTTTTTGACAACAATCTTGAACTGAGAAAAAAAAAAACTGTGAGTTTTACTTACTATATTACCTCCCCAACAAGAGTTTTGTTTTTTAGACTGATACTGAAAATGCTGCGAATGTAAATGCCTTAGTATTTGAGAAGTAAGATCAAGGGATTATATACAGAAACGTGGCTGGTATGCACAGTTATGAAACCCAATGCTTTTACTTTCTGTTCCAATGCTTAAACTTATTCTACTGTTGTTATCCAGGTGTCATTCAAACCTGCGCCTGCCTCTCATGTACCCACACCCATACAGACAGATCACTGTGGAGACTGAGTTTGATAATCCTTTGTATGAGACCGGAGGGGTGAGTATGATTCTGTAAAGATCACACCTAAAGACTAGTGTAGCAAATATTATGTAAAAGTGAATAATCTTATTTGCATAAATATTAGCTGTTGGTTGCATTTGTCATATTTTGCAGGACACAAGAGAATATGAAGTGTCAATATGAGCGGGACCTGTTGTTGTGGATACATTTTCAAATGCACTGGAAGTGATGTATATAGCTCCTGACAGTTCCACCCCACCTCCCCAACCTCTGAAATCTACAAATCTGCAGGATGCAATGCAGCCAAATCAGGTTAGCAAGAGAGAGAGAGAGAGAAAGAGAGAGAAGGAAGTCACACAAAAGGGTGGCTGTGAAAAAGAGCTAGAAGGTGAATTGAAAAAGAGACTGTGGTTTTACTATCCAAATTGAGCTTTATGCATTCACAACAGGAGTTTTCTTGTTTAAAAGTGTGTGTGGGGGGGGGGGGGCACATGTCTGTCCGTCGCTCTGTCTGGTCTGGGCCCTGACTTCTTGTCTGTCATTTTAAAGCTTTGTACACAAACAAGTTTGTAGAAGTTTGTAGTGGAGGTTTGAAAGTAATATTTTTCTCATGCAAGTGATGTCATAGTACAACAGAAAATGTATTTATCTCACACTGTGAGTATCTCACACTGTGTATTGACTCCTCCCTCATTTCTTCATATTTTGCCTCCAAAGAGCCAGACATTCTTGAGTTTTTTTTTTATGTATTCTTGAGGAATAGTTCTCCAGGCTTCCTGAAGATCCCTTTTGGCTCTCATTCTCAGTCAGGTCCTGTACCTAACCAGTTCAAAAGTATAAAATTATTATTATTTTTTTATTTCTTAATGTTAAACCACATAGTGGCCTATTAATCATTTAAGCATAAACAAATATATAACTTAAGGTGGTCAGAAATGATGACTGATGATCAGGCCGGTGATGCTGAATGCTGAGTGGTTGGAACAGACGAGAGGGAAAAAGAGTTTGCTGCTGAAGTTATTACATAAACCACTTATTATTAGAAAACATTTTAGCCACTTTGCGCACTAAAACATTTGTTTCCATTTCTTTAATTTACTTTTTTATTTTATTATAATATGAAGGAATGAGGAGTGGTTCAAGACTTCTATACAGAACTGTAAATATATATATATTATTAATGTACATGTAAACAGAATATTGTTGAAACCATAGAAATAAAATAATTGGTAGCTTGTATAACTTTCGTAATAAACTTGTGTTATTTATTAAAGCTTTGTCAACATAGTGCATTTTCAGTAAGTCTCTTCTGTTTCCTGTTATTTAAAAAAAAAAAAAAAAAACCTGCCTGTCGAAACACGAAATGAAAACGTTGTTGTTACAACCCGCCTACTTCCTGAAGTTGCTTGTACAGTATGTTATGTGAGCTGGTATATTTCACGTTGCCTTCCGTGCTGCTTACAACAAAAATGGCTGAAGAATGTATTACTATGATTACTAAGATAAGGAAGTTGCAGTTTTAAATACACAATACCAGATTTCTGTCTCGAGTAAGTTGCTAAAAAATTTCTTTGCCTTTTTAAGGAATATTGTAAATAAACAGGTTCTGTGACCTCTTGTGTCACATTATGAAATATTATAAGAATTAGTACTGTATTTCACATGCCCAACAACACTTATGCATTTTATCTCCTATGTTTGTTTTAAAGAAGGTAAAAAAATAATAACAAGCCTGCTTATCATATGACGAATCTGTTTCAGGAAGTGATTTAGCTAAGATGTTAGAAGTACAAAAATGTGCTCATTTACAGATTTCAAAGCAGGCCTTTTTTCACACTTTTGGTCATTATTGAACTTACACATCATTTTGGCTGAAGGGCACTCGCTGTGTAAATAATGCAATGGAGCAGTGCTTGCAGGTTGCGCTTTTTACTGTTGCACATAATATGGCATTTTTAGTTCTGCAATTAGCATTGCTGGTTACATAATTGCATTATCAAAACAACTTGTATACAACATACAAATATGATGTTACTTTTATATGATGTACAGTTCTGGGCCACTATGATCATTTTTAAACACTTTAAAAAGAATGCTGGAAGACAGATTATCTGTAACTGACTGTAATAGAGGAAGTTGCATAAGTTCCTAATTTTCACACATTTTCTTTTTTGCTCATGTGTAAAACTGCTCACACTGACAGGTTTCTGCTGTCTGATGGCTTTTCTGAATACAGTGGCCATCAAAGTGAGTGATGCGGCTGTCTGTACGACGGGGATTCACACTGCTGTTGTGTCTGTTTGGAGTGTATGCCACTGTGAAAGCTTTGTACCATATGCTTATGTGCCAGCATGGATATGCTCGTAGCCTTAGAGTATCAGTACTAGTTAAGGGCAGCAATCAGACCCTATACCACTATAGCCAGGACTCGCCAATGGTGTTTGTTGGAGGAGTACCTCGCTCAGGGACTACGCTAATGCGTGCCATGCTGGATGCCCATCCGGATATCCGCTGTGGAGAGGAGACTCGGGTGATCCCCCGGATTTTGGCTCTGCGCCACGGCTGGAGGAGGTCAACAGAAGAGGGCTGGGCCCTGAATGAAGAGGAGATCACTCAGGAGATACTGGACTCAGCTACAGCAGGTTTCCTGCTCGAAATCATAGCTCGTCATGGTGAGCCTGCACCGCTGCTCTGCAATAAGGACCCGTTTACACTGAAGAGCTCAATCTACCTCTCCAAATTATTTCCCAAGTAAGAGGTTTGAATAAAAGCTATAGTGTATCTTCAACAACTTTTTAAAATAGAGTTGTGATAGAGTAACCTGACAATATTCAAATACCTTTTAGTATTTCTTTC
The DNA here is from genome assembly GCA_028565755.1 of Dinotopterus cunningtoni. Taxonomy (NCBI): domain Eukaryota; kingdom Metazoa; phylum Chordata; class Actinopteri; order Siluriformes; family Clariidae; genus Dinotopterus; species Dinotopterus cunningtoni. Next base: position 10,153,191 of record JAOTRS010000008.1, read on the forward strand.
ATTGTAACTTTACATTATTTAAGTGTTTTCTCTTGACATTTTCATTTGATTATAATACATTTGTCACTATCCACCATAATTACTCTAACAAGTTTTTTTATACTATGATTTCAGCTCAAAGTTTGTTCTCATGGTACGTGATGGCCGGGCCTCAGTGCATTCTATGATCTCGAGACAAGTTACAATAGCTGGTTTTGACCTTTCCAGCTACAGGGACTGCCTTAGCAAGTGGAGCCAAGCAATAGAGGTTATGTTATTTCAGTGTACCCTGGTAGGTTCTTCACGCTGTTTGACCATTCGCTATGAAAATTTGGTCCTGCAGCCACGAACCACAATGATGAGAGTGCTGGAGTTCTTGAATGTACCGTGGCATGAGGGGGTACTTCACCATGAGAAAGCTATTGGACAGCCTGGAGGAGTTTCTTTATCTCGGTCAGTTTCTATTTTTCGCAAGGAATGCAGAATACATAACTAAATAATAAGACGATTTTTGATTTTGATTTATGTAATGGTATTTGATCCAGTACACAACTGTGACTCTCATTTGTTACCGTTCAATTTTTGTGATTTTCAGAATCGAGCGCTCCACTGACCAGGTCATCAAACCAGTCAACTTAGAGGCGCTCAGTCGCTGGGTTGGCCACATTCCAGCTGATGTTCTAAAGGATATGGACAATATTGCTCCAATGCTTTACAAGCTGGGCTATGACCCTGCTGCCAATCCCCCAGACTATGGCCAACCAGATCCTGAAGTCATTCTTAATACAGAAAAGGTATTGACAAGTCTTTCTGTCATAGCTCACACTATAGATGTTTTATGTACTTGTACAACACTTCTAACACTTCTTGGTTCAAGTTCTAAAAGGCACAATCCTCTTCTCCTTGATTTTACAGGTGCTCAAGGGTGATTTTAAGACTCCAGCAAGTTTGAAAAGACCATCACAAGAAAGTATGACATAAAACTCTTTGTATATATCTGGTCCTTCTGTATATTTTATAGGATGTGCACAAGGATCACACCTGCTGACGGTTTTTGTGAAAAAACCCACATGGACGCTATGAGATTTTGCAAAACTCCACACATACAGTAAAATGAGTTCAGGGTCAAACCAGGACTTGAAGTTTGTAGTTTAAACTATGCAATTGCATTTTGACAAATGAAGGGAAAAAATATGTTTGAATTAATAAATATAACAAAATTACTGTTTCCTGATTTTTTTATATGAGAAGTCATATAAACCATAATACATTCTAGGCCTTTCACACACATAAACAGTATTCTTCTCTTGCAAATACAGCTCTGGAAAAAAATAATAATCAGTTTCTTATTATTTTTTTTTTTTTCATGTATTGGGTGGCACGGTGGTGTAGTGGTTAGCACTGTCACCTTGCACCTCCAGGGTCTGGGTTCGATTCCCGGCCAGGCTTGATTCCCATCTCTGTGTGCATGGGGTTTGCATGTTCTCCCTGTGCTTGGTGGGTTTTTCTCCCACAGTCCAAAGACATACAGATTAGGCTAATTGGCATTGTAGTGTATGTGTGTGTGCCCTGCGATGGATTGGTACGCTGTTCAGGGTGTACTCCGCCTTGTGCCCTAAGTCTCCTGGGATAGGCTCCAGGCCCCCCATGACCCTGAATACAGGATAAAGTGAGTGAGTGAGTTCATGTACTGGTGAGATGAACAGTTTTGTTCAATTTTTTGAGAACTACTGACAATATTTCTCCTAAATTCAAAATATCAACATTGTTATTTAGAGTGTATATTTAAAGGAAATGAAAACATCACAACACATAAAAATAACCCAAGAT
>JAOTRS010000008.1:10182879-10194346 GCA_028565755.1 Dinotopterus cunningtoni
CTCCAGACATTTATGTTTGTGATTGTAGGTGAGAAAAGGCTTTTTCCTTGCATGCCTCCCAAACAGCTTGTTGGCATCTAGATAGCGTCTGATGGTTGTTATGGAGACTTTGTGACCCCCAAGATGCCTCTTTTTGATGCAGTTCTGAGTGAGGTTTGGAGATTTTTTTTACTTCTCTTACCATCCTCCTCACTGGGCGTGGTGGCAAGATAAACTCAGGTCCTCGTCCAGCCTTGTTTGTCACTGTTCCAGGTGTTTTAAACTTTTTAACGATTCCTCTGACTGAGGGTCATCGCCTTGCACCTCCAGGGTCCGGGTTCGATTCCCACCTCGGTTCTGTATGCATGAGGTTCTCCCTATGCTTGGTGGGTTTCCTCCGGGTACTCCGGTTTCCTCCCACAGTCCAAAGACATGCAGATTAGTCTAATTGGCGTTCCCAAATTGCCCGTATTTTGTGTTTGTGTGTGTGCGTACCCCACCATGGATTCACACCCCGTTGAGGGTGTAGCCCACCTCGTTCTCCAGGACCCCACGACCCTGTATACAGGATAAAGTGGGAGAGATGGTGAGTGAGTGAGTGAAATGCTATGGAATTGCATTTCTATGTATAATGTCTGCATACATAGAGAGCTGTATCTTAACACAAAAGTACATTTTCTTGAATGTGAACTCAGTACCCCTGCCACAGCAAATCTACCACCACCCCGAGTTCTCGAACTTTCGTTCTTTCGAATTGAGACTTTCTTTGGCTTTTCCTGGTCGGTTGCCGGAAATTACGAGTTACGATCTCTAGTTGAACGCAGCATTAACAACCCACAAGTGATTACATCTTAACTACGTCACTTGGCGCGCCTCCCGCGCTCTTATTGGACAAGAATTCCATTTCCGGTTGATGGAACAGCAATCGTTGATGGTGGAGTAGCGATGGGGGAAATATTTGGGTTCGCGAGCAAATTTAGTTCCTATTCGATGACACAGCTAAACGAATTACTGGAGGACGATGACAAGCTCAGTGAAATTGTTAAGGAACTGGACGAGGTAAGAGACCGCTGGGGACAAAAACAACCGCCTGAGTCTCTTGCTTGCAAATCTCCTCTCCTTTGTCACGTAATTATCTCGCTACAAACAGCTTGGCGTCATTTATTATCGTCTATATTCGCTATTGTTTAACAGCACGTAGAGTGTTGACAGGAGTCGTGAAAGTAATGAAGCACAGATTGGAGCTTCTTCTGTGGCTAAAAACTCGGTTCTGTTATGTAATGCGATGGCAAGACAAGACGACTTTTGTATTGTCCTGTAGAGCCAAGCGTCTCAAAGTGGGATGACTGACTGTATTGCAAAACAAACAATGATTTTACTGTGAAATAGTGTATGATTATTATTATTATTACTAGTGGTTATTATTCAGTCGTCGTACATGTCAGCTGGGTACGTTAAAACCGAGGGTAAGAACTAAGTTAATATCGAAAAACCAACTGTATATTATGTAACTCTGCAAGGTGCTAGGGACGGGGGAGGGGGGCGGGGTGCTGGGGTCTCCTCACACACACACACACACACACACACACACACACACACATGCAGTATATACACGGGCGGGGAATCACCAGGCACCTCTCGATTTAATATTATAATTGCGATTCTATAAATATCACGGTTTCATAAAAAGCAGCCGAAATACCAACAACAGCCCCTGTTACAGTCCCTGTAACATTATTACATTTTTCAACAACAGCAGCCAAGTCCCTATAACATCACAACGTTTCTCATTTAAAAGCTAAGTGCAGCATTTAAACAATACAAACCTACTTTAAATACGAGATTATTTAATGTTTGTAATTAAAACAAACTTGGCAAATAACTTGCTAATTCACTCAGAATTTGAAGAAAAAGACTAATCAGAGGCTTTTAACACGCATGGCTTTTGAAAATGTAATGCCATAAAAATGTGTTTCTGCTGCGCCACTTGTCAGCTTCTGCACTCAGTACAGAATAATTTTATCTGAGGCTGATCGGCCAATCACCGGTCATGGCCAATTAAACTATAAACCAGCAGATTGTGGTCCCTCACTGATCGACTGATTTATTTCTATTATAAACGTAAAAATGTTGGAGTCAGTGTGGCAATACGTGAATCTCCACACAAAAGAATCATAATACATAACTGAATCGACCCCCTCCCCTCCTCTAATGCATAAATTTTTTTACAAAAGATGCACACACAGTCTCGCTTTTGCCAGCGAGTTATTTTCCAGCTTCTTAAATTTACGCTTGTGGCATTTAGCAGATGCCCTGATCTAGAGTGACTTTCAGAAGTGCCATGTATTAGTTTAGATTTTTTTTTAGTTTTCCAGTATTATACAATGTCTGCGTAAAGTGCAATCATATTTAAGGTTTAACATACCAAAATTATATCAATCACTGCACTCGTATGATAGTGGTACACTGGGCATTAAATAAAACAAAAAAGTGCATGAGTAGTGTCATCTTAAACATTTACCCTAGCACAAGCAAGAGCGCACAGCCCAATGTCATGTGCTCCCTGATCTTCCTTTTCCATTCAGATGCAGGAGATGCAGCAGACTAAAGAGATGACCATCGCCAGTAACCGCAGTCTCGCAGAGCAGAACTTCAGCCTCCAGCCCAGTTTGGAACAACAAAAAATGCAGCTAACCAAGCATTACTGCCGTTTACAGGAGCTCTATGAGGCCTACCAGCTCCGCAAATGCACTCTTGGTTAGTTAATCTCACTTGACTTGAGTTAATCTCTCATAACTAACTGTGTGCAGCACTTTTGTCCAGTTCCCCTTTTCTCCCAACAATGTTAAAATGTAAAATATTTAATTTAATTAGTCCTGATAAACCAAACTACTCCTTAGAATTCCTTGAAGCCTTCAGGGTATTTTGCTGGCTTTAGATGATGTTTTTCTGGATGTTTTACACTGGTCCAGAAGTTTAAATAAGCAGCTAACATGAGAATAATGGAGCCATATCAGTCTAATTTATTCAGCTTCAAAGTTGGAAAGTTGTCTGTTGGACGACAGTCCACCACAATCACTATTTGCATGAACACTTTCTCTCTTGCTCTCATTTATTCACACATAGGGACAGTTCATTAATTCATTACTGGCATGCTTTTTGGGAGATGAAAGGAAACTGGACGACAACTCTACAGACAGTAACTCAAACCCAAACAACGCTTTGTTGAGTTTAAACCATTTAAATCATGGTCCACTACTTTAGATGTTTTGTAATAAGTCTCTTGGTTTTATTTCAGTATTTTTTCTGAAAAACCAAAGTAAGTGTCAGATAAAAGGAAATTTCACCAAGTGTCAATTCTATACAGGCTAATCGGTTTGTCCTCTGTTAAATCTATTACAATCTATTACAGTGCTGTTGAATTCTAGAATCAGGTTGGACAGAAGGTGCTATTTTCTTAAAACAGCAGATCTAACAGAAGTTAATGTACACTGTCTTTCATATCACAGCTTAGTAGTATGATGAGTTAAACACAAACCGGTGAGGGAGCAAGTATTTTAAAGCCCAAATAACAAAAGTAACCAGAACTAACAGAACTAGCTTAGTGGATAATCAACAGCATTAAATTTTAAAACGGATTAATCACTAGGAAACAACATATTTTAAATAAATGATAAACTGTAACTACTGGCAAAGGGAAATAAACACTTTTGCCATGTATTTACAGGAATAAACTTTGAGGTGGTTACAGTAACCTCGCTTGAGACTTCACAAAAGTCTACACAAAATGAACACAATTCTTTATCTGTTCCTGCTGTGGCCATCCATGCATGGGAGTGCGGCACTCAGATTACTAGATTTATGTAGCTCCTAAACTGTTGTAAAAGTTGTTTGATAATGGAACAAACTGTGTTTTTATTATTTTGGGGTGGTTTCTGGGTAATCAAAATGTCAAGATGTTTCTCACAGTAACCCTGTTATTGACCACACTGTTGTGCACTTGTATGAATGCGCATGCTTGTGACTTGGGAAGTCGTGGTGCACACTGCAAAATGGGGCTCATCCGAAAGCCCATGTGTAATTCGAACCCTGATTCTGTCTGCCAAGATGCCTAGTTGGAATGAGTTTCACGAACAATGACCCAAAACAAACTGCCTAAACACAAGGATTTTGTCAGGTGAAATGTGGAAGGTTTTAGACCGGCCAAGTCAATCACGAGACCTTACCCAAATCTTGCAACCAAATATGTGATGTGATTTTATGCGCATGAATCATTTTGGATAATGCTTGGTGTTTGTAATTGTTTTTGTGTTTGCTCAGATCACCACTCAGGGAAAAGCTCGCTGGACACACTGTTGGCCCTACTACAAGCTGAAGGTGCCAAAATTGAGGAGGAAACAGAGGTAAAATCTGTTTTAACATCAGTATACATCATCAATATGTAAGCGTTATGAATATTTTAATATCAATATCATTCAATATCTGCTATTGATTATTCAGCATGTGCAGTAAAACTAATAGCAAAGCTTTCATAGGATAAGAGCATAACCCTATGTTCACATTAGCCACCAAAAAAAAATAACACTGGCGACAATTTATTTTCTCTATACATTCATGACACAGACCAGTGATTGTAGTAACAATCCAACAAGTGCCATTTAAAATTGAGCTTTTCCTAATTTGATGGCAGTTTATTTGATCTGACATCTTAATTTTTATAACTATATTTCTATCTGGTATTAATACACCGGCACATAACAATATGACCTCCCACCCAATTTATCTGACATCTTTCTATTAGAACCAGCATTAACATTTTCAGCAGCTAGAGCTATAGTAGCTCTTCTATTTGATCGGACTTCACAACCCAGCCTTTGCTCCCATGTGCATCAATGAGCGTAGCTACTAGCTGTAAGCTGTAGCTATTATTGCTGAAATGGTTAATGCTGGTTCCGATAGCAAGGTGTCAGAACACAACGCATTACTGTTTTGGTTGCAAAATGAGGGATCTCCTTCATATTAGGCAGATGGACGTAATGTTATGGCTGATTGATGTATATAGCTATATATTACCAATTCTCATTGGAACTAAAGAAAAAAAAGTTTTTCAGCCTCAGATCAACCAAAACAGGTCACACAAGTTTACTTGTCACTTGGTAATGTGAATGTAGTATGTGAAATGTTTCTGGCCCCATTAATGTTGGGTTAATCCAAAGCATAGCACCTTCGTATTATTCCTGTCAACATTACTGTTTTTACGTTGATTATTATTCTAAATTACCTAATGGGCATTTTAGAACATGGCAGACTCCTTCCTTGATGGTGAGTTCTCTCTGGACACCTTCATCGAAACCTATCAGAGCAAGAGAAAGTTGGCTCATTTGCGGCGTGTGAAGATCGACAAGCTGCAGGAGATGGTGCTTAAATGTTTCCAGATGCCACAAGCATCCACAGAGCATGGTAATTCTCAGACGTCCATCTCCACTGCACCCTTCCATGACCAGGTTAATGGCTCCCCACTTGCTATGAGGGCAGCACCTTCAACTTCAGCCCATCAAACAGGGCAGCAGATCACTTTACCCTACCCAGCAACTCCTTACCCTCCTGTCCAAATGCCCAGCATGGTGCCATCCTACACAGGTCCACTAACACAGTCGTACACACCAGCATTTCCTCAGAGGCCTGGTCTTCCCCCGAGGACTGGCTTCATCATGCAGTGAAATAATACTCAAGCATTTTTATATGTAAATGAATTAACCTGGGCATTTACCCTGTTGGTAAAAATGAAGTTTTATGTAAGCACTTTGGTCTTGTACAGGTTTATCCTCAAGTGTTGATGGATTATTCTAAACTGTTCTTACTTTATTATTATTATTTTTATTATTTTAAATATTGACCTTTATCCACAAAAGGGACCAACAGTGTCCAACAAAATAAAAAAAAAAAGTAGTCCTTGGATGTTAAAACCAACAAATGATGGATCTAGCTCTGCAAAAAATTAAACATTCTCAAGTCCCCAAGTTTTACATACAAGTTAGATAGTGTGACCAGTTTAAAATGATCAGAAGTATCAAATCCTAAACTGATCATTATATACAGTACCAATCAAAGGTTTGCACATATCTGTCAATGGTTTGGATACAAATTTCAATTCATTTTCTACATTCTAAAACAATACTGGATTTTTTTCAGAACTATAAAATAACACATATGGATTAGGTAATTATGAAACAACAGTCAATTGTTATTTTAAGACAAAAAGATCAGCTCTTCTGGAACAGTTCTGGATAGAACAATATTGTCAAGTGCATTTGCAAAACTAGTCAAGCACCATTCTGAAACTGGCTCTCATGAAGACCATCCCAGGAAAGCAAGACCAAAACTTAACTCTGCTGTGGAGAAGTTCATTAACAGTTACCAGCCTCAAAAATCACCAATTAACAGCACCTCAGATTAGAGCGTTAGGAAGGCTTTGCAGAGCATAAGTAGCAGACACATCTCAATATCAACTGTTCAAAGGAGATTATTGCATTGCATATTTTGAATGCCTTTAGTATTGTTCTGCAATGTAGAAAAACATACAAATCAGGAAGGATCATGAAATTAGATGGTGTATCCAAACATTTGACTGGTAATGTGCACTGTCTGGCAAAAAAAGTGGCACACTCCAAGTTTTCATTGACTTAAGCTATGATTATGGTGCATGGTGTGATGGTAAATTCATATGCAAACATGATTCCCTCATGCTCCCAGATCCACGCTCTCACAACTTGAATCCTGGAGTAACCTGGTCATTCAGTACATTCAGGTCATCAGATGTCTTAATTTTATTGCCACATATCGTTGCTGGGCCTAGCTAGACCTGACCAGCTGAAGCAACCCCAGATCATCAAGATCATCCAGAGGCTCCAGAGGCATGATGGATGCATTGCTTTATGTGCTTCCCTTTTTACCCTGACACACCTTTTGCTTTGAAATAGGATCAATCGGCACTCATCAGACCATATGACCTTTTTCCATTGCTCCAAAGTCCAATCTTTATATTCCTTAAGCACTAACACGTGGTTTTCTTATGGCCACATAACTGTTTAGTCGAAATTCCAGAGCAAAGAAATGCTCTTACTTTCACTATTTCGTAGCTGTAATTTCTACTGTTAGTTTTTTTATCATGCATCTTTTCTAAGCATTTAAGTAATCTCCGTTCATAATTTTTTTTTTCTGACCACATTTCTTCCATGAAGTTAAAGGTTCGGTACAGTCTTTAAAGGTTTTAATAATGTGTTGGACAGCTCTTAACCAGTTTCAGTCATTTAAAATCATGCTTATTGTTTTCGGTACTTGATGCAGACTAATAATTTGACCTTTTTGAAGTGGTGACTTTTTTTTTTCTGCCCGAACAGTGTGTTTGTGTATACGTCTATACTTTCCTTATGTAATTTCCTTATGTAATTTACATTTCCATATGTGTATATATACATCTATTTACATACAGTATTTCTCCAAAGTGAGTACACCCCTCACATTTCAGCAACCACTTTCTTATATGTTTTCAAGGGACAATACTATAGAAATAAAAATTGGATATACAGTAGTTGATGTGCAACTTGTATAGCAGTACATATTTACTGTCTTTTAACAATAACTCAACATGCAGTCTTTATTGTCTAAATAACTGTCAACCAAAATTAGTACACCCTAAGTGAACATGTCAAAACTGTGTCCAAAGTGTCAATATTTTGTGTGAGCTCCATTGTTCTCTAGCACGACCTTAATCCTCCTGGGCATTGAATTTATCATGTTATTGCTGGGATCCTCTTCCACTCCTCCATAGTGATATCACGAAGCTGCTGGATGTTGGACACATGGTGCTTCGCCACTTCCCACTTAGGTGCTCAATAGGGTTCAGGTCGGGATATATACTTGGCCACTGACAAACACATGAACATTAACTATAGGACATGTGACTTTGCATGGTGAAAGATGTACAGCGGTTATCACTTAGGGTGAACTCATTTTGTTGCCAACTATTTTGACAATAATGTTCAGTTATTTTCAGAGGACAGTAAATCTATACTATTATACAAGCTGCACAATGACTACTCTAAAATATATCCAAGTTTAATTTCTATAGTATTGTCCTTTGTCTTTCTTTCTATAACGACATGCCAGCTTCTACGGCTATATTCATGGCGAGAGTCAGCTTTTGTATTCAATATTATTCAATATTAAAATATTTAGTTATTCAATATTAAAACTAGATAAGATGTTAAAGTATTGTCCTTTGAGAAGATATACTAAAATGTTTGCTGAAATTAGCGGGGTGTACTCACTTTTGTGTGTGCCGGCATGCATACAGTGTGTGTATGTGTATATATACAGTATGTGCGTGCACACATACACAAGCATTTTGAGGGAAATGTAAATTATATAAGGAAGGATTATGCTGTACAAGTAAGAATATATGATGCATTCAAAGAAAGACATAAGATTCTAACCCATTTCTGCTGGATCTTGGATTTAACTGGCCAGTAACCAAAGACACTTTACCTGCCTCTCTGAAGCATAAGATATTTTATTTTTAAGTCATTGCCATTCTAATCTGTCTTAAAACTGTAACATTACAATTAGAGGTAGCGGAAAATTCAGCATTAAGCTCTGAACCGATCTGATTCAAATCATGAAGCGTTACATGACTTGTAATGTTGTAAATGGCATTTGTACTATGCAGCTCTTTTTAAACTTCCCCACTCTAGGTGCCTGTACAAAGTCATGGCAAAGTTGTACAGCCTTACATATGTTCTACATCTGGGGAGGTCTCAAAATCTCTATTGAAAAAAAAATACTGTGTGATTCTTATCAGTTTCGTCTATGATGAAATTATTGATAAGGACTAAAGTCTTGCTGCATTCAAATGAACAGCCATAACTCAAGTGTGCCTTGCAGAAAAGTTAAGTTGAAAAAAAAATTTTTTCCTCTCCTTAATATTCAAAAACGAGTTTGTCCTTGGTGTCTGTCAGCTACAGATGGTGTCGTTATAGAGTAATGCACAGTACAATTCTGTGGTACACTACATAGATCACTTGCGTATAGTATATTTTAATGTTTTCTTTAGTGGTGAACTTTTGAAAGTATGTGACTTTTATAAAAATGCTAATTAAAAAAAATCAGTACTCAAATATCTCAAGTCTTTGAGTTAAAATTTGTCAGATCCTGCACAACTGTTGCCCTCTAGTAGAAAATAAATTTTAAAAAAAGGCAAGTTCCAGTTAATGACCTTTTTGAGCAAATATTTCACATATGATGTGATCCTTAGGTAGTCAGACATCACAAATCTCAATATCATATGTTCCTCAACATGTACAAAGCCTTCTGTACTTTATAAAGGTCGCTAGCGTGAGCCACGGTTGGTGAATGAGACTTGATGTCAAACTTTAACCAATCAGTGAAATGCTTTTGCTATTTTTTTTATAAAACAACAACAAAATTTAAAACACTTGATGTTCCTTTGAAAGTAAAAGAAAATTTAAATGATTGTTTTTGCTGCTATATCAGAAGTGTGTGAACAAATGTTTTCTCTAACTACAATAAATACTACCATAAATTACTGTTAACTGTCCTCTGGGCTGTGGATTGCAACATCACAAATGACAACAGACTACTCTTGTACAAATCTCCTGATTTGGCAAATTGTCTAATTTGGTTTACTGTTCATCTTTTAAGCCTAATGTCCTGTATATAGTTTAATGTTTTGTGTTTTGATTTGTAAATATTATCAATTTAAAAGTAAAATGCTAACCTGTAATTATATAATTTTCACATGTATATTGATTGCACTGCTGTCAGGAAAATATATAAGTATGACTGATGTACGATTTACAATAATTTGACAGAAACCATCATCTTAATTAAAGTGATGTGAATATTAAAAGTGAATGTAAAGTCCAAAATGAAAATATGCTGGTAAACAGCAGTCAACATTTACACACAATACAAAAACGTAACACTGCTCTCCAAGATTTCTGAAAGAAGAAGTGTGCTCTTATGCTTTGTGTAGCAGATGTGTACTCTCTATCTTTCTCTCATGTTGTGAAGATAAAAAAAGAAGTGGCACTTTTTTGGACCAATGTACCGTGCCGTTCATTACCTCTGGAGTTTAACAGAAAAAATGGTTTTCCCCAATTAACTTTTTAAAATCAGTTCAGGAAAAATGACACATTATGTTATAAAGAAACCATGTGCAGTGGACCACATTCTCACATGTACATTGTAAAAATGCCTGTTGACACAATTGCAGGTAAACTCACATTTAATAAAGACAGTACTGGCAGTCAAGCCAAACAAAAAGTGTCTTAGCTCAGAACCGGTAAACAGGCAAGGATTATGCGAGCAACAAACCACACAGACATGATACAAAGAATTTCCCTGATTGTATTTAACATTATTTAAGTAGCTAAAAAACATACCTAATGGTAACAAAAGTTAACCATATATACTGTACATACCACCACATATACAGTATCTTGTACACATGTATCGTTTGTGTTTTTTTAAGGCTGAAAAAGCAAGAAGCACATGAAGTGGCTTTAGTTTTTAGTTGTTCAGAAAGAGTACAGCATCAGTGCTCAGTACAATAAAATTTTATAAGTTTAGTAAAAGTAAAGGGTATAAGTATACAAGTAAAAGTTTTAAGTGACTTCGGTACAGGTAACATAGTAAAGGGTTACTATTAATGTCATCCTGCCCCACAAAAATTCTATGATCATTAGCTGCTGCTCAGTTCTGTTCTAACTTGCATATAAAATGATAGGACTGAGTAAATTGCCCAGAGTCCTCAAATGTTCAGTTACCTTGTCATTTGCTGATGAGTAATGAAATAAACATAAAAATAAAGTTGCAATTTCAGTTGTGTAGCCTAATATCTGCTTCATTAAAGCTATTTCCAGTGGTAGACTTTTGCTCGCAAAAAATACCTGTTATTTTTCTACTGTGCCCCATCAGTAAACTCTTAACTGACATAAAAGCAAACATTACTTAGAATGATCAAAGGTACTGTGTGACTTTGGGCTCTCCATAAACCATGTCCATTCGTGTTTTTCCCAGAGGGCAAAGAGCAAGTTTTGTGTATACCTTATAAATACAACAGATAGAGGAATATGACACAGCAGTAAAAGCAATTCACGCACTTTGCAAAGTAATTAATCACGTAAAAATAAAATGAGTGGCCGTGTAGGAGATCTTAGTCCTAACCAGGCTGCTGCCCTGGAACAGGTGAGCACGGTTAATCCATTTTAAACTGCAAATGGTAAGGTTACACCTTGTAAAATTTGTTGTTATTTTGACTAGTTTGGTGAGAGAATTGAAGATGTATATGGCCATCTTCCTGATCAAAGTGACCATTACCTGCTTCGCTGGCTTAGAGGTTAGCAGCCAATTTTACACATTTTTGGTTATATGTGTTTATACATTTTGTATATATTATATTGTGTAA
>JAOTRS010000008.1:10266980-10291009 GCA_028565755.1 Dinotopterus cunningtoni
TTCAAATACCTGTTTGCTGCTTTGTAATGGCATTTCAGCAGCTGCTCTCTTAATCCGATGAATTTGTCTTGCAGAAAGCTTCCTCATTCTGCCTCTATCTGTACAAACCTGTCTGTGCTCTGAATCAGCCACAAAGGTCTTCACAGTATGATGATCACGCTTAAGTTTTAATAAAATATCTAATGTTTTTATACCTTGTCCAAGGCATTGCAATATTTGACGCTTTTCGGCAGCAGAGTGATCCTTTCTCTTTCCCATATTGCTTGAAACCTGTGGCCTGCTTAATAATGTGGAACAACCTTCTGTGTATGTGCACAAACGCGGTGTATGTGCACGGATCCTGCCATAAATATGTTTTTTATTTCAGATATGCATAAAAAGTTAATCCGAGGCCAATTGTTAAAACCTTTTAAGGATAATAGATTAAAAGTAATTATGCTATTAATATTGAGACCAAAGTTTCTTATGTATGTATAATTGTAGTATGCAATATGTATGCAATATTTGTTTTGTTTTTTGCAGACCTTTTCTCTTAACTGCTTTTCTTTTTGTCTGTACATTTTTCAGACTTCACTCTTTCAATTATATCTTTAAGTCTCAGAAAGTTTTCTGTCTGTATGCCTGTTCAGCCAGATTGATGTGACAGGATCATGCAAAACTGACTGGACAGAATTTAATGAAACTTTGCCAGTACTTAAGTACTGTACTTGAATCATAATGTTAAGTAATGGGGAAGTTAGGACGGTTATGCGCCAGATTATAACATGCAAGTTTTAAAATCATACTGCACATGTGTCAAACTGTGTGCGTGTTTTAAAGTGAGAGTTAAACAGAATTTTATGAAACTATTGCAGTACTTAAGTATTTGCCTGAAGTTTAACTGGCACGATAAGTGAAATCAAAATATTGAGTAAAAGCAATGTTATGAACAGTTATGTGCCGGATTTAATAATCTACTTTAAAATAAGGTACTTGTTCAATGTGCACAAACACCTGCACCTATAAATATTAATTAGAAAAGCTAAACTAAATATTTTCCTGCCATTACTTAATATTTTCATTGCCGATATAACAGCACTGAAGTGGTAAAAGTGAATTTTAACACGCTGGAGTCGTTTTAAGACAAAATCTTTATTTGACCAACTTTTTCGATTTCTCATCTGTGATTGACTCTCTGATTAGCGACCAGGGAGTGTATTTGGCTGACGCCGAAAGAAGTACAACTGCGCGTTAACAAGGCATAAGATACTCAACCTTACAAAAGTTTATTTCTTTGTATTAATAAGTTAGACAGAGAGTTTTGCCGTACAGAAAGACAGACAGACATGTACATGTACATGGGCTTCAACTTGAAATAGTAATATTACTGATTAGATTAAAAGCTTCTTTTTTGCTTTAACATTTTAACTAATTCAAAAAAACTCTTACAGTCTCTGCTTGGGTGGCAATATACTGTTGATTAAAACATGAACCTGCATCTATGGAATGTTATTAGTTCGTCGATATACAGTAAAAGACATTATTAAATGATATAAAAGTCACGGCTTCTTCTTTCGGCACGAACTCAATTTCCCAGAATCCTCTGCCACCCGTAACCGGTCGCTTTTGATACGCATTTCATTTCCCACAATGCATGTCTACAGAAACATGACTCATGAAGCTTGGGGTCGAAACACTGATAAACACAGAAAGTCTCTCTCCCAGTTATTCCGGCGAAAAGTTAAAGCCAGTTGTTTGTTTAACAGCCTCCATGTTTCCTTCTTTTGCTTCTTGCTTTCCCTCCATTGTTAGGTTGATCTTTTTATGTCGATTTTGGGGTCGTACATAATAACTGCATACCATTTCCTGTGTACTATTCATCAATTATTCAAGATATAACTGTCAATTAGTGACTGTGATTTAAGAGGAATCATTTAATCATTAAGATGTTTACATGTTGGTTTGTTGTTGCTTTAGCCTGTGCAGTGTTTGAAATGGTTTCATTCCTTTTTTTAAACAGCAGAGGGCGCTGTATTCTGTATTTGTGGTTTTATTTCTACTTCCTAGGATGACCTGGATGTCAGCACTGAGTTGTTCTTTTTTTATTTTTGACAAATTATTTAAAACTTGATGTGACGATACGTTTACGTTTAAATAACATTTTTAACATAAGTTAAACTGTAGCAGTTCGTGTTCCTGGTGAAAATTATTTACTTTCGCTTTCGCTTTTAACGGCAGAGCTGTCTGGGGATTCCGCAGTCAGGTGTGTGTGTGTGTGTGTGTGTGTGTTTTGTCTCTCATTTCATAAAACAAGCTTCATTCATAAACATTTCATTCAAGTTTGCTCATGGTTTAAGCGTTGGTGCGCATATAAACCCTGTTCTTGCCTTTTCCAGCAGATCTCCACATACAGCTGGTGTTTTTGCGTTCTCCCGAGAAAAGCCATGCTGCTGCACTTCAGCTTTCTGCTCATTTTAACGTCCCTCGTCCTTCCACTTGATTCCAAGGACTTAGAGAAGAACTCGATTCCATGGAAACTGAGATTACCAGACACAGTAAAGCCAGTTCACTACGATTTACTAATTCACCCAAACCTGACTTTCCTCAACTTCACTGGAAGTGTTCAGATTCAGCTAGAAGTTCTGCAGGACACCAAGCACATCCTCCTCCACAGCAAGAATCTTCACATTTCCAAAGCAGTTGTTTTGCACACTGATGGTGCTGATACTCTTCATGTCCACGAGTCTGAGCCCTTGGAGCAGATTGCACTGTCTTCCCAGAACTTTGTGTTTATGAAAGGAGCGCATGTAATCCAACTAGATTTCTCAGCTAACCTGTCCAACAGTTTTCACGGCTTTTATAAAGGCTCATACACCACACGGCATGGTGAAATCAGGTAGGAATGCATCCTAAATATATAATCTATGGGTTCTATATGTTGTGGTTTGGGATCAGATTAATCTAAGTGATGGTCACAGTGACACTGTAGATCGCAGCTCTTGGTTTGATGTCCATATTGCTGTTTGCGTGAAGCGTTTACAGACCTTCTTCTCATATCCACATGGTTTTCCTTCTAGCACGTACAATCTACAGTTTGCTCCCACCTGCCAAAAGGTGGATTGTCTACTTTAAATTGCTGTAGGTGCAAATGAGTGTATAAATATGTGTGCACATGATGTCATGTGATGGACTATTGTGAGTGTGTAAATGTGCGCTTGTGTCGGTACGTACCTTTATAGTGAATCATTTATTATGAATTTAACTTTTAAATATACAGCAATCAGTCGTAACAGTACAACACAAATAGTATGGCCTACTGTATATTGTGTAGGTTACCTTTTTGCCACTAGGGCAAGCTATGGCACTAGGACA
The DNA here is from genome assembly GCA_028565755.1 of Dinotopterus cunningtoni. Classification (NCBI taxonomy): domain Eukaryota; kingdom Metazoa; phylum Chordata; class Actinopteri; order Siluriformes; family Clariidae; genus Dinotopterus; species Dinotopterus cunningtoni. The sequence goes on from JAOTRS010000008.1 coordinate 10,270,332, forward strand.
TTCACAGCAGATCATTTGTTTGCTGTAGGTTGTGGATCGAGCCTCTATGGATTTCATTTGTCTGTCCAGTGCATCCAATTGATTCTCAATTAGATTTAGATCTGAGAAAGTTTGCAGCCTAGAGCTCTTTGCTTGGCAGGCAGTGGTCACTGGGTGTTCTGGTGCCTTTCTTTCATGGCCATGATTGACTTTTTTTTTTGCAGGTTTTAAAGGCATTGGCTTTTCTGTGGGATCAGACCAGACAGGCTAGCCATTGCTCCCCACAGGCATAAATGAGCCTTTGGTGCCCATTACCAATTTACTGGTATATAATTGAAAATCAATTTTAATGTGTTAAAGTTATGGCTGATTGGTGTATGACTTTGTACAAAAAGTCCCTGAATATATAAAGAGTGGACATAAAAGTAAATACCTTTGTTTGTTCTTGAGAAAAAAAAAAAACTACTATACCTATTTCTAGGTATCTAGTTGGGAAGTTGTTTAAGAATAGTAACCGCACTTTCTATAGCAAATTCTTTTTTAAATCAGTGGTTTTAAATTATATTTTTAAACATTATGTGCAGTATTTCCTATGGGTGCTGGTGCTGTTACTATTTTTGCACAACTCAAAAGAGTGGGTGTGTGTCTATCATGACATAAAATACTACTGCAACAGGAGTGAACTCAGAGTGTTAGTCCCGGGCCTGAGTTTTGCCCGTTTATGGAATGACATCAAACATGCCTCTGCACAGCGTCAGAAATAAATAAAATAAAGCTTCTTATAAAGCTGAATTACTTGTACTGTATAAGTATGTATTAGCTTTAGATTAATCAACATACATACAGATGCATGCAGTTCACTGTTTGGAGAAAGGGGAAGAAAAAAAAGAAAGAAAAAAATATATACATATAATATACTTAAACTTATAAACTTGTTCATCTGATTTTTCACACCCCTACAAATTCCATATCGCTGAATTGATATTTTAATATTTTGCTGCAAGTCATGAGCAACATGGTGCCTGGTCCTGTGTTCAATCTTGGACTGTGTTCAATCTTATCAGAAAGTGCACTGTATCTGATGTCCTGTACCGAAAGTAATTCAAATGCGTGGTCCATTTACTGGATGTTCAAAACCTTGTGCCAGGCCCCTGCAACCCTAACACAGGATAACTGTTGTAGACAGTGAATGGATGAGTGAAATTAAACTTGAGTTCATACAGTACTTTACCTTTAACTTTCAGAAATTTGGCATCCACTCAGTTTGAGCCTACACATGCTCGTGCTGCTTTTCCCTGCTTTGATGAACCAGCCTTCAAAGCCAACTTTTCTATTCGTATCCGGCGGGAGCCAAGGCATATTTCCATTTCTAACATGCCCAAGGTACAGAGTGCTTCTGTGCTTTTGTTATTTAATACCAAATTGTCACTTTAATGGATTATATTAATTAACTCTTAAAATAAAAATAATTTCGTGGCATACATTTTTGTTAGTATTTGTTACGTGTATGATGCATCAAAGATGATTTCTTTCTTTTTAGCTCAAAACAGTGACACTTACAGCTGACTTGCTGGAGGATCACTATGATGTGAGTGTGAGGATGAGCACTTATCTAGTGGCCTTCATTGTTTGTGACTTTGTCTCCATCAGTAAGAGAAGTCAGCATGGTGTTCAGGTACGTTGATAATATTTTTGTCCTTTTATCACTGTTCACTGGGAATGTTTTGCTCCTTTCCACTAACAACAACATGTTACTTTTGCAGATATCTGTGTACAGTGTTCCAGGGAAGATTAATCAGGCAGAATATGCTCTCAACACGGCAGTAACACTGCTTGACTTTTATGATGATTATTTTGGTATCCCATACCCACTTCCCAAACAAGGTGCCTACTTTAAGTCAGTTGGTGATATCCACTGTGACACACTTACTAAGCATGCTTATTAACAAACAAATAATTAACAATGGAAATCATTACATTGTGCTGTATTCCACTTTCTCCCAGACCAAAATGAATTGTGTTGTTTTAAAAAATAGACACTGGATGTTTGCACTATGAATCATTTGGGTTGGTAATCATCAGTGTTTTCGTGTGTTTTTACTCTTTTATAACACTTTTCCTCGAAGCAATTTCCCTCTGGGATTAGTAAAGTTCTTTGAATCTTGAATCATCATGTTATTTTTTGTTATTTCTTATAAACTATTGCACTATTTTCTCTAGATCTTGCAGCAATTCCAGATTTTCAGTCCGGTGCTATGGAGAACTGGGGCTTGACCACGTATAGAGAATCTGGGCTCCTTTTTGATCCTGAAAGATCTTCTACCTCTGACAAACTGGGCATCACAAAAGTTATTGCACATGAGCTTGCCCATCAGGTTGCGGGTTTTCGTTTTTCTACATTTTATTTTGAAATGCATCATTCTCTTGGTTAACAGAACTGCATAGGAGATTTCTAATTATTAACAATTGTTTTCCTCAGTGGTTTGGTAACCTGGTGACGATGCAGTGGTGGAATGACCTGTGGTTAAATGAGGGCTTTGCCAAGTTCATGGAATTTGTATCCACTGACATCACTTATCCTGAGCTGCAAGTGGTAAGGCTATGTAGTTTAATCTCTATATTATAAACGTTCAAGTAACAGAACATTGCAAGACTTGGCACCTGGACAGCTCTTATGATCATGAAGACAGTCCACCGATCATGCATATATTAGAAGTCTTCAAGATTATAAGGATGGTGATCCAGCCCAATCCTGACCAAGATAAAACGGTTACTGAAAACAAATGAATGAAAAGAACTGTGTTTCATTGGCTTAGCCCTAATGTTTCGTTGTTTGTGTATCTGCTTTAGAATGACTACTTCTTAGAGAAGTGTTTCACTGCCATGAGTGTGGATTCTTTAAGCTCCTCGCACCCCATTTCTACCCCTGTGGAAAATCCTGCAGAGATCCGAGAAATGTTTGATGATGTATCCTATCAGAAGGTACAGAACCAGCTGATGTTCTTTTATAAATCATTAACTTACCTTCCTAAATTACTTTAATCAGCATTGCATATGTTGTCAGGGGGCCTGTGTTTTGAACATGCTGAGAGACTTTCTGAGCCCGGAAGTGTTTAACCTTGGGATTATACGTTATCTGAAGAAACACAGCTACCAGAATACCGTGAGCGCTGATCTCTGGAACAGTCTGACAAATGTAAGTTTGATGGAATAATGTTACATTTAGGCAAACTAACAGGGTTTTTTTCTGATTTGCACAGCGTACACATTGCACTCCCGACTCTGTGTTCCAGTTTGCAGATTTTGTCACCATAATCTGCCGTGTAGCTTCTGCGTGCTAGAGGTTATTTCTGTGATTTGACTTAGGTATAGTAAAGCTGTAAAACTAATATAAATTAAGTTGAGCTTTGCAGAACTTTTGCAGCCACACAACATTCAAATGAGTTTAATAAAATCCATTGCAGTAAAGTAGCCACAAAAAAAAGTTGTTTGGTTAATTCTGTTTTATTGCTGTTTATGTTTGAGTAAAATTTTTTGGCTCTTCAGGTCTGTGACTCAGATGATTTTGACTTTGGGACACGGAACACAGCTGGATTCTGCACTGACAGAAAGTTCAGACCTTCTGCGTCTGTATGTCAATGTGAAAATGCTTTTTTCAAACATATAACAACTTATATACTGTATGTTTTGGACAACCATTGAACCATTAAATTTACTGTATGAGTACAGGAGTTGTATTGTTCTGGCTGCCAGAGGCTTATATCTTTACCTATTAAATTATGTAAGGGATTTCATGAATAATGCACCTCTGATTCTTACCATGAAATTCTAACTATATGAATAGAAATGGTTTTTGGAAGATGATCTGAATGTGAAGGATATCATGGACACCTGGACACTCCAAGAGGGTTTTCCCATTATCACTGTGGAAGTCAAAGGTCGAGAAGTCAGTCTGAAACAGGAAAGGTACCTTAAAGGGGCAGATAAATCAAATAATTCAAGGTAAGATGTATTTCCTGTTTGTTTTTACTGGTTTGTATTATGGTGTGGTGTCATAAATTAATTTATGTTTTACCTTTACAAGCTTCCTTTGGCAAGTACCTTTGACATACATGACCAGTAGCTCCAGCTCTGTCCAGCGTTTTTTGCTGAAAAGTAGAAATGGTATGTACCATATCCTCATGCCAAACTGACAAAAAGAAAGAAAGAAAGAAAGTGATTTTAATAATTATACCAATTTGTTTTTTTTCCTTTCTTTCTTCAATGTTTAACCATGTCATCTTTTCCCCAGATGTATTGTACTTGCCAGCAGAAGTGGAGTGGATCAAATTCAACGTAGACATGAGAGGTTATTATATTGTCCATTATGAAGCTCAGGGCTGGGAGGCTTTGATCAGGCAGCTTCAGCACAATCACACTGTTTTTAGCGGGAATGACCGTGCAAGCCTCATTCATGACATCTTCCAGCTGGTCAAGTGAGAACTACTTTTAATTTCAGTTTTATCATTCCCTTCCAGGCAAGAAAACTATTAATTGAAATGTATTTCAACTGGGCACATATCATGATTTAATTTGTCTTAGAATTGGAAAGGTCCCTCTGGATAAGGCCCTGAGCCTGAGTCTGTACCTGAAGCATGAGACTGAGATCATGCCAGTGACGCAGGGCTTCAGTGAACTTGTTCCTTTTTACAAACTCATGGAAAAGAGAAATATGGCAGCTCTTGAGCACCAGCTGAAGGTGGGATATATGATTACTGCTACAGTACTACTTATCCCAAAACTTCAACCACTACCCTGTACTAATACTACAAACAACCTTTAATAATACTACTACTACATCCACAACCACAACTAATATTATTTTTTTTACCATGACTACTACTACCACTACTGCTACCATTAGTACTACAAGGACTGTAATGCCACTACTACTACTACTACTACCAGTATTGCTACTTCTATCTAAAAAATTATTACTAATATCACTGCTGCGCTACGAGAGCACAGTTCATTAAACATGCTCATTTCCATTAAACGGTAATCTGAACAGATCTGTTTGCAACTTAAACATGTGAACATGAAAGTCATTAACATGGAGCTTGGTGAACCTTATTGGTAAAGACTTTGTTAATGAGATTTTTTGCTAAAAACAATAAAGAAATTTCTGACCAGTCCAGGTGTGCTAGAAAGAGTAGAAAGAAATTAGAAAGAAATGCTTTTCTAATCTTCATAGTAGTTTGTTTGACAAAATTAAAATAAAAGAAATTTACGTCAATTAGTAATTTTTTTTTGAGACAGTGAACTTAGTTCTGAATTCAAAAAAATTGTGAACTATGAACATGAACTGGTTTATTTTAATGTGTGTGAACTGAAAATTGAACTAGCTTCTGTGAAGTTTGAACTTGCACACATCGGACTACTACCACTACTACAACCACCAGGATTTATAGTATTACTATATCTGCCACACACAATGATATTATTATTATTATTATTATTATTAATTATTATTAATTGTTATATTATCAAACCTAATACAATTTTCTTACATGTAAAAAAAAAATACCATATTAACATTTTAAAGTAAAGCGTTCTATTAACAGGAAAATATAGAATATTAAATACTGTTAAATAACTATTAAAGCTAGTGCTGTCTTTCTGTTTAAAGGCATTCTTAGTGAACATGTTCCAGGGACTCATTGACACGCAGACATGGAGTGATGAGGGCACAGCATCAGAAAGGATCTTGCGGAATTATTTGCTCCTCTTTGCTTGTGTGCGCCGTTACCCGCCCTGTGTTAGCACTGCCCAGGATCTTTTCCTCAAGTGGAAGGAGTCAGGTGGCAACCTGAGGTCAGTGTTAGTTTCTTTACGAACAACATGCTCTGTTGATCCATGTGTATAGTCTCTTTAGCCTTATACTATGTAACTGCAGGTTGCCTGCTGACATCCGCTTGGTTGTGTACACTGAGGGTGCTCGCACAGAAGAAGGTTGGGACTTCCTTATGGAAAAGTACCGTTACACAATGTATCCTTCAGAAAAGAGTCAGATTAAAGCAGCCCTGTCCTACAGCCCACTGGCTCACAAGCTAGAGTGGTTGGTGCAACTCTGAATTCTCTCAAGTGCAAATCAAAAATCAAAACACCCATTGAAACAGATATCACATTTTAACAATGATTATAGCAGCACCCCAGTCAATAAAGTTGTGTTTTTCCTTTTCCTCTTTAAACCCAGGCTAATGGTGAAGGGTCTAGAAGGAGATATTCTGAAGACCCATGACCTGCCATCGCTTGTTATTAGTGTCAGTAAAAATCCAAATGCATATAAACTAGCCTGGAACTTTCTGAGGGCCAACTGGCAAGTACTGGTTAAGAAGTGAGTATAAACCTTTTTGAGTATGGACCACTCAAAAAATGACAATATAGTATGTTAGTTAAAATAGACTGAATTATTAATTCATTAATTTTAAGTCTACTTTATCCTGGTCTATGTGACTGTGGATCCTGAGTATATCCCGGAAACAGTGGTTACAAAGTGGGAATACATCCTAGAATACATGCTTCATTTACACACTCTAAGAACAATTTAGTATAGGCAGTGACATAATTTTGGGAGGTAGGAGGAAACCAGAGAACCCAGAGGAAACCCTTTTAGACAAAGTAATGTAAATCTCTTTGTTTATATTTGAAAACAATTTGGAAGTGAAACAGAACAGTCATAGGGTAGAATCTGTTTTATCTTCCCTGTAGTTCTTCAGCTATACAGAGTAAATGTTTTCTTTTTTCTTTTTTTTTTTTTTCTTTTTCTTCCAGATTTGATCTTGGTTCCTCTTCAATTTCACGTATGGTTGTTGGAGTAACCAATCAGTACTCAACCAAGGAGATGCACGAGGAGGTACGTGTATTTCCTGCATTATTATTGCCAACACATTTAAAGTTGATGCAGCTGGCTGCTGGAAAATCATGAATCATGTTTAAATAGTTGAAAATGTATGCAGTATTTCCAAAATGCAATAATGTTTGCAATATTTCCATTTTTTATTTTTCCTTATTATAATTACTTATTATAATTTTTTCAGGTACGATCTTTCTTCAGTTCACTGCATGTAGACATGGGTTCAGGACTGCGTAGCATCCAGCAGGCCCTGGAGAACATCGAGGAGAATATCCGCTGGATGGATAAAAATATTCCTCTTCTTAAAAACTGGCTAAACAGCCACAGTGTATGAGTGAAGCCATGGAGCTACACTTAGCATTCTTGTTCTGGCTTATGATGTGTGTGTGTGTGTGTGTGTGTGTGTGTGTGTGTGTGTGTGTGTGAGTGTGTGTGTGTGTGTGTGTATAAAGTAAAATGAAAGAACATTGAGCACTCCCATGCATTTGATCAAACAAATCTATGGATCTTTCTAAAAAAAAAAAAAAAGTGTTTTAACTTTATTAAAGTTAAATTTAGGCAGCATGGTGGTGTAATGGTTAGCACTGTCACCTTGTACCTCCAGGGTCCGGGTTCAATTCCCAGCCAGGCTCGATTCAGGCATCCCTGTGTGCATGAAGTTTGCATGTTCTCCTCGTGCTTTGTGGGTTTCCTACAGGTACTCCGGTTTCCTTCCACAGTCCAAAAACCTGCAGATTAGGCTAACTGGCATCCCAAAATTGCCTGTAGTGTGTGAGTGTATGTGTGACCTGCGACGGATTGGCACCCTGTCTAGAGTATACCCCGCCTCGTGCCCTAAGCCTCCTGGGATAGGCTCCAGGCCCCCCGCGACCCTGAATACAGGATAAAGCGATATAGAAGATGAGTGAGTGAGTAAGCCAGGTATCACTCAAATGTTAGGTGACATGTAAATATTAGATATGTCATTAAATGCCTTTTGATATGATCAGCTGTTTTATATTAAATGCTGCAAAATTAAAATTATGCAGTTCTTTTAAAATAAAATGTGAAATAATCCATCTTCAGTAACATTTTCTTGGTCAGGGTTCTAGTCAATCCAGAGCATGTCTCAGAAGTATTGGGATTTCTTTGTCATACATTTATTAAAGTGTGTGTAAAAATTTAAATTCCTTCCACATTTACAAAAAGATTACTAGTATCTTTTTGTTGATAAATGCCAATCACCTGTAATTTACCCAGGACATAGGTAGCACAGCTAATTTGTATTTAACAACATTCACAAAAATCTATTGAAGAGTTTTTTTTTTTTCAAATCGATGTCCAGAAACAGCCAGCGGTCTCTGATTAGTACAAAGATGTTACAGCTCACGAGTTTCAGAAATACTCAGACCAACCCGTGTGGCACCAACAACAATGCCACGTTCAAGATAGTGATGTACAGAAACAGCCAGGGGTCTCTGATTAGTTGTTATAATGATGTTACAGTGGTGGAAATTTTATTATTACATTAATTACAGTATTTCCTTCTTTGTTTTAAGTCACTTGAATTTAATAAGTTTAACAAAAACTCAGTAACTAAAAATTAAGTAAGCTTTTAAGTACTTGAATCTAATGATTATTTTAATAAAATCTTTAATTTAAAAAAAATCTCTAGGGCACCAATAAATAGTTATACACATTTAATAAAATTATCCAATTTTAAGAAAGTTTAATGAGCTCAACCACTATAGTATGTTTAACTCTGATGAACTACACTTTTGCCCTAATTGTATTTTTTATTTTTATTCTTTAATTTATGGCTTATTATTGATTTTTCATTTATGAACATGAAGTGATCTAATTTTCTCAATTTTTGTGTGCAACTTAAATAAAATATGTTGGTAAAGTTTGTTTAAATTCTAAAAACCACAGACTCAACATTGCATGCTATACCCTGTTGTGGGATGGCATTCTCTCTCTCGAGGAGTCAATGAAGCTACTAGTCTATTGTTATTTACAAATCACTTCTTGGTAACTTACCAGGGTACCTTTGCAAATTTATTTCTCAAATCCACTCATCTAATTACAAGTTGAGAATAGATTACGTGTTACAATGTTGTCTATTCCATGAGTACAAATAGAGCCTTCTTCCTTAGCTCCAGATACTTATAGCTTACAGAGTAGCTTACAGAGGGTCATTCAAGTCTTGTGTCATTACCAAGGATTTGAAAGTAGTCAAATTTTATGAAGTCTCTTGGTGAATGTACTTGTAATCCTTTTAATCTACATTTTAAGAGTGCTGTGAGAAACCCTTTTCCTGCTACACCCTTTATTTGTATACCTATTTGTTTTAATGTATGTGTGCGATTGCATTATGTTTATATAATTTGATATGGCTTAAGTTGATTTACACTCACCAGTCATTTCATCCTTCAGAACCACGTTATCCTGTGGTCTTAATGCAATGAACTTGGTCAATACTCAGGTAGGCCGTGGCATTTAAACGATGCTTAATTAGTAATAAGGGCCCAAAGTCTGCCAAGAAAATATTTCCCACACCATTACACCACTACCACCAAACCTGAAAAGTTGATACAAGGCAGTGTGGTGCTTTCATGTTATTTACACCAAATCCTGACCTAAAATTGAGACACATTAGGCCAGGCAACATTTTCCCCATCTTCAATTGTCCAAGTTTAGTGAGCATTCTAATTGTAGCCTTAGTTTCCTGTTAATGGTTGAAAGAGGGGTACACAGTGTGGTCATAGTTTTCCTTTTTTAGACCATTCTCTGTAAACACTAGAGATGGCGGTGTGTGAAAAGCCGAGTAGCTCACCAGTTCTGGAAATACTCAGATCTTAGTAGTCCCGTCTGGCACCAACAATAATGCCATGTTCAAGATAACTTATTATTTATATTCTCAATACTGATGCTCGGTTTAAACTTTAGCAGAACATCTTTAGGTCTACATGCCTAAATGCATTGGGTTGCTACTATGTGATTGGCTAGATAGTTACTTTAAGCAGCAGTTGAACAATTTTATCTAGTAAAGTGGCCAGTGAGTGCATGTTGTTCCTTTAACCAATTTAGGGTGGTCATTGGCACCATTTTGGCCAGGATCTCTCTCAAAAAAACAAACAAAAAACAGATAATCTTGGAAGGATATACCTGGTTAAATAATCTTAAAAAATTAAATGTTATCAGAAATTAAAAGATTATCAGAGTACCCTGAAATAATGAGAAATCAACACCGTGAGACTGGAAGACACCAATGATGGACTTTTTAATAACCTTTTGCAATATAAAAATTCTATAAAATACTATTTGTTTACAGAAAACACGAAAAAGTGATTAATAGAATCAGAAACCTGAGATATTTGTATATTTACAGATACAAACAAGTTCAAAAAGCAATAAATGCAACATTATACAATTACAGTCCCATGAAACATATAAAGCATGCGTTCTTAATAACCAACTAAGTTTTTAAAAAATTACCATTTTCACCCCAAAACAAACAAAGGTAATTTTGTATAAATAAGTTAATAGAAGAGGGTGGCACAGCTCGTGTTACAAATAAAAAGCTAATACATTACTAAAATTCTTCAAATGTTGCACACAGACAAAAGCTACATTTATAAAGTGGGGTTTAATCACAGAATCAAAGAGGTCAAAACCGTATATAAAAGCTTATGCAACAAGTGATGAATCTTTTTGAATTATGTGCCATGTAATAACAGTAATTGTCTCCCAAACTTCATGTCAGACACCAGAGAGATGCAGTAGGACGTCTCCCCTGGCTTGTCAGAGTCTCTGAATGCTTTCATCTTCCGCTGTCATAATCACTCACCATTTCCTTGATGTGGCTTAACTTTGCCTTCAGCTCCTTACATCTCTTCTTCTTCATCCTGTAGTCACCGCTCTTTTGACATATAAATAAAAATGACCAATTAATTAACAGTTGTAAAAGTCAAGCCCAAATTTCTCACCATCTTTACTATATTCTTCTAGTTTCCTGAACCGCAGTGGCAAATCTGAATGACAGGTCCCTTCACCTCTATTTTACTAAAGAAACATCAATTTTAAATCATTCTTACCTTCTTCTGTTCCTTCAGTGCATTGTACTCATCCATGGCATTCTATTTCAGGACAATGACAGGTCAGTAAAAGTACGTGAAATTTATATTCCTTAAATGTCTGCAGGCTGATCACACTCAGAAGCATTAAAATGGTGCAATATTAATCACAGTAATATTCATACTTCAATATCTGAAATCAATATCTGTGTCTATGAACTGAGGAATTTTCCATTAGTCTTAAAATTAATAAGGAGGCCCAGACAGAACATCCCCATTTTCTCCTACCAGGTACTGTTGAGTCCCTTCCTGAAGATCATCAAGCTCATGGTCAACCTCAGCAAGTCGTTTGTTAATGTCATCCAGCTCAGCCTGCAGACTCTTGTACACTTGGTGATCTCGGTCAAACTCACGCTTGTAAGCATCCCTTTCATGGTCATCAGCGATAGGGGGGTATTCACTGAACAAAAGGAAACACAAACTTTCAAACTTCCACAAACAAGTTGAAGTCCACTAAACTGTGAATTCAATTCAATTCAATTTCATTGTCGCAAAATAGCTTTCCAGAATCAAAAGAAAGTTATGGAAATCATTTTCCAATGATTAATGTTATTGTCCACATACTTTCGGCCATATAGTATATGACTGAGGTCTCAATCAGCCCCCTACAAAGGAATTAGAGTTTGTAGAGTGTGATCAGCTGTGATGATCACTCGTACAATAGCAATAAATAGGGCGAAAAAAAATCTACTTTTATCACTGTCCTGGGGCATCCATGCAACAAGATCTCCAACCAGAAGCAGGACACCAAGTGGTCTGCCTGGGATGCGTGTAGTGACTGGGGATGGTTCCACTTTTCCACGAAGACGGTCCTGTCCTCGGCTAATGCAGACAGCTGTTCTCTGAGGACTTGTGACTTCAGTGGCTTGATAGTTCAGGACTGGAGTTTCCTATAGTCTACCTGAGCCTCCAATCACGAACTGGACTCAATATTAACTTAAACACATCTCCGGTTATACTGAACTTCCAGTCTCACACAGTATGATGCAGATCAATCCCTGCTATCTGCTTTCACCCTAATGAGGATGGGTTCCCTGTTGAGTTGACCATTTTGATTTATACACGTTCACATTTCATACAAACTTAAATAATTCTTTTGATTGTGTAAAGCTGCTTTGCGACAATGTCAATGGTTAAAAGCGCTATACAAATAAAATTAAATTGAAAATTGAAAATCACAAATTAAATTAATAAAGCACACAGAAATTATAAAACATTACAATCTACATTTACAAGAGTTCGGAAATATTCAGCTTAATTTGATCAGCTTTGCAGCTTTTTGATTCAGCTTTTTGATGGTGCTGGTATTTGGAGATTTTTTATTATCCATCAGGAAAAGGATTAACACAAAAACATACAGACCAAGAGAAACCTAGACCCAGGGCTAAGGTTCAACACGGTACGTAACATACTGTACACTTGCCAACTTCCTATCACTATTTCCCCTTATGTCATTAAATGTCAATAAGTGTCATTTAGTAAATTTTGTCCATCTTGTTATATTAGCCAGCATGTGCTTAATCTGAAAGAGAAAGGTATAGTCTTAAATTATCATCACCAGAGTGATAATAAAACCTTCCATCAGGCCTTAGGAGTAACCTCGCCAAACAAGGCAGAGGTCCCTGAGATCAGTAAAACATCTGATACATTCATACATATTTTACATAAAAGGTGTTTTCACTGGTGTCCCAGTGTTACACTATATGGCCAGAGGTATGTGGACATCTGACCATCACACCGATATGTTTGCCTTCAGCGAACTGTGCTAGAAGCACACAATTGCATTTTATTTCTTTTATTCAACAATGTAAAAGTCATGCTGAGATTAAAATCTATTTTACAAAAGACACCTGACCAAGACGGCATTGTCTAGGATTGTCTGGAATGCCTTTGTATGACACAGCACCAACACTTCCTCTTTACTGGAGTCAAGTTTTCGAAGCCTATTCCACCATGACAATACTCCTGTGAATAAACAAATGATATAAAGACATGGTTTGACAAAGCTGGTGCTTAAGAGCTCAGATCCCTGACCTCAAACCAACTGAAAATGTTTGGGATGAATTGAAACACTGAGCGAGCACCAGGGCTGACATGTCAAGTTTCAATGGAGTGGTCGTTATTATAACAGCAAAAAGGTAACGACCAGCAATCACATATGAGTGTGTTTGGTCACATGTCTACATACTTTTTCCCATATAGTACAGGTATATGACCGAGGTGTCAATCAGCCCCCTACAACGGAACCGGAGTTTGTAGAGTGTGATCAGTTGTGTTGATCACTCGTATGATAGCAATAAATTGGGCTAAATGTCTTTGGTTTATTGCACTTTACACGTATGAGCGTACCTGGAAAAATCTTCATCGTCGAGTTCGTCACCAGATGATGCATATTCGGTGTCGTAATCTTTACCATTAGTACGGCGGGGGCGTCCTGCACGTTTTTTCTTAGGCTTGCTTGCTGAGCTACCCATGTCTGAACTGCTGTAGTAGGGGGGCGAATTCTGCACTGGAATGTTGTGCTCCACATCCCTATACCACAAAAATAAATGAATAAAAAGATAGCAGTGCAGTGTTCACACAACATATCAAAGCTAAAAGTAAATAAATTTTTCTTTTTACATTCACTAATGCCACAATGACAATAAAAGGGGGCCGTCTAGAAAAAGTTCAGGGTGTGGATATTCCATATTTCTTCTGAGATCATAAATAAAGCAAACAAATGTTAAATAGTAACAGTTTTTAAAGGCAAGCTCCCCATATTGGATGCACTTATGCACTCCATACCATCAGAGATGCTGACTTTTGAACTGAACGTTGAGAACATGCTGGAAGGTCATTTTAAATAAGCCTTGGCCAAGGGGACACGACGGCACTTCTGGACCATGTTCGCATATGGCTTACTTTTTGAGTGATAGCGCTTTAGTTGGCATCTGCAGATGGCATGGCGGATTGTGTTTACTGACTGTGGTTTCTGGAAGTATTCCTGGGCCTATTTAGTATTGTCAGTGACACAATCATGCCGATGAGAGATGCAGTGTCGTCTGAGGGCCCGAGGACCATGGGCATCCAACAAAGGTCCTCAGCCTTGCCCTTTACGCACAGATTTCTCCAGTTTCTCTGGATCTTTTGATGAGTTTATGCACTGTAAATAATGCGATTTGCAAAGCCTTCGTAATTTGACGTTGTGGAACCTTGTTTTTAAAGTATTCCACAATCATCACAGATTGGAGAGCCTATTGCCATCTTTCCTTCTGAGAGACTCTGCCTCCAAGACATCCCATTTATAACTAATCATGTTCCAGATGTGATGAGATTCAGCCAAGCTAACTGACTTTAAAATTTCTTGCCTTTTCAACCCTTTGTTGCCTCGTGCCAACTTCAAATTTGACATAATCTCATTTAGTGGATAAAAGTGTAAAAATTTCTCAGTATAAACATTTATGTTCTCCCCGTTCTATCATGAATAGAATATTGGCTCATGTGATTTAAAAGTCTTTTAGTTTTTATTTTATTCAAATTTCGAAAACGTCCCAACCGGGTTTTGCGTTAAAACACAGGAGGGAGGGAAATGAGATCTGTGAAGTTAACCATGACATGGCCGTTGGTGTGAGTTCAGATACTGCTGATCTAGGGTTTTCACACTGTTTTCACAACCCACTGTGGTCATCTCCTATCGTAGCCCACCCACCTCATAGTATGATGTTGCCCCATGGCAAGACCAAAGTCACAGGGAACACGAGTTTTCTAAATTTCTCGTGTTTGATTAAGTAAAGATCTTAATTTGCATCTGCATGATTTTTAACACTGCTGGCACATAATTGGCTGATTAAATAGGTGCATAAATGTGCAGGTGCAAGAAAAAAAAAGGAAAAACAAGAAGTGTTTACAGTAGTACCCAAAGTACTCGGAGTACTACAAAGTGCTAACTAACAGGATACATCTCACTAATAAAGTGGAAGCTGAGTGCATATAGAAATACCTTTTCACTAGAGGAACTCAAGTGACATTTTAAAACTATAAACAAGCATATCTTTCTGGTTCCAAGCACTCAATATGAAACTCAAATTCCAACATGTAGAAAACAGCAGAACCACATGCACATGCTCACGCATGATCACACACCCAGAAGAATACCTGTGCATGCATGAACATTAGGGGGGGTTAGGGGGGGGGATGGAGAAGTATTTCTCTCTCTTTTGCTCTCCTTTTAGTTTACTCTGAACTAGCAGAATATTAAGCCATTATCTCTGCCGAAGAACACACTATTTCTTATAAAGGTTTATGCAAAGTTTATGCAACAAAAGGGAACAAAATATAGATTAACATCTTTAATTTCCCTTTTAAAAAAACAAACAACCTCAGACATACACAAAAGTAAACACTATATGAGAGTGATAAAAAAATGAACTCACAAAACACTGTTATTGCCACCATAGTTTGAGTGGTAGTCATCTAGATGTTCCCTTGAACCTCCAAACTTCTCAGGAAACCCACTATTTACAAGCTCTGGCTCACCAGAAACATTATTTACCTGGAGAAAGACAGAATTTTATTGGATTTTGTTTTGGTCGGGGCTCAGTAGAAGACAAGTTGTAACTTGCACTTTTCCAAATGAAGGCGAAATGCATGTAGCATACCACTGTTGATCTCGTTCATCTAGTACTGATAACAAATTATACTGATAACTTGTGTTATGCGTATGAGATGTACAGTATACACAGACTTTTAAAGCAACTTTTGACACTTAAAAGCAACTTAATGTAGAGCTTTTTAAATACTGGGAAAATATACTTTTTTATATTTGACTGTATCTGTAGGTCTGTTCCAGAAAGCATCCAAGTGAAACTGTCACCACAAACCACACCCAGAAACCAGTTAGGAGAGTTCCCTCCCCCATTTTCTATTGCACAGAGAAACCAGTCTTTCCACCTGTACCATGTTAGCAAACATCAAATGCATGTACTTCAGCTGCCGGTACAGACTTTAGTGTGGATCACTGGTTAAAAATACAGAAACTAAAGCAACCGCTGACTCTCACATGACTGTGTCACTACATCATTCAAAAACAATTTCTCTGCAATTGTTAGGAAACCTACTGTTTATGGTCAACAGAAAACAATTCAACTGAATTCAAAACAGTCACTTAATTAGAACCAAGACACTTTAACCAAAACACGCCTAAAAGTGTGAAAGTTTTTTTTTTTTTTTAATAAACAGGCATGGATGTTAAGAAAAATCCATTTACCCAATCCTCTACATCTGGAGGAGCATTGGGATCTTCAACAGGTTTCTCTCTACGCCACAGGATATTCTCTTTTCCATAAGTGTTCATTTTTCTCCGGGTGAGGATAGCAAAAACCATCATGATTATAAGACAAATGAGGACGAGGAAGCCAAAAACAATGGCAACTGCCTGCAAAGGAGGAAGACAGGCTACTTTAATTTTAATTGAATATACGAATGTTAGTATTATAAACTATATATAAAATGGTGTGTATATATGTATGTATATATACACACACACGTACATGTATATATAAACCACCACATATAACCACATATAGATATAGTTTCCCCATACTAAACAAAAAGCTATTATTAGAAGCTGCTATATCTTTCACTGCAAAACTTTTAATTGTCATGTCACATTAACAGAAACTGCAAGTAAGCAATGTGCTCACCTCTTGTGGATCCACCACGCAATAGTGATACAGATACTGGTTGGTCAGGAGTTGTGCAGGCTGAGGACCCTGGTACTGGGCACACAGGGATTGTACCTGGTAATACTGCACCGAGCCCGAGGTTTGCGCCATGGGGTTCACCGCAACCAAGTAAACCATAGTGGCCACAAGCATGAAAAGAGCCAAGATGGCTGTAATGATGATGACAACCAGGAAGAACTTCCTGCTTTGTGCCCACCGCTTATGGGAGATTATAACAATGAAGATGCCCATCACAGTTGCAAAGGTAATAATGGCCATTGTGATCATAAATGCCTTTGCTTGTCTTGGGTCGTTTTGTGAGCCCAGAATGCCGTAGGCATAGGATCCACCACCAAAACCTCCACCGAAGGAAGTCCCACTGTAGCCTCCTGCATAGCCTCCTCCATAGCTGCCCGAAAAGCCTGTCACACTTCCTGAGGTGTCCCAGGCTAAAGTAGACGCCACACAGGCAAAAATACCAACACATAGGATGATGCAGATGACCGCCATGATTTTTATGATACCTGGTGGCGAGTTCCATCGATAGAAGTGTTGGAGTTCATCGTCTGCATAATAGGAGTGTGCCGGTGGTGGCACCACATCGCTGTGGATGGTGAGATTTAATATTCTTAGAGACACACAAACAACAACAACTCCTCATACACTTTAATCTATTTATGGGATCTGACCAGGAAGACAAAAATTAACGTGTTGTGAGGACAATAAAAATCATTAGGCCTATGTGTTGAGTCAGAACAAGAAACTAGCAAAATTGCAAAAAGTGTAATTAATAATATAATGTATATAATTTAAGGATTTATGATACAACGTTACATAGACCTACTATTCATGGTCATACTCATAGGGAGGTGGACTCTCCTTCGGATGGGAAGACATGGTTTAATCTGCAACAGAGGAGTAATCATTAAATACAACCTTGATTTTATATATATATATATATATATATATATATAAATCGGTAAGTGCTTTTATTGCAAGCCTATTCAAGTCCCGGAAACAGACCAAAACAATCAATATAAAGCTAACAAACTCCGATTTACCCGATAATCTCCTTGCTCTATTATCTCAAACCTAACGCCATCGAGACCCACAAGAAATCAATTTTCATTTTTTAAAGAATATAACGCACAAAATACGAGCTGAAATAGTTTGCCATAACAATGTTGTGTAGACAAAGGTACACTCAGCTCACCTGTTTTTCCCTAACGCTCCTCCTCACAGTGATTACGCTGCACTCTCTGCTGGTTCTCACATCTGTACAGGTATTCTAAGCTCCTCCCCCAGCAACAGCTCGAAAAAACGTCAGCGTCCCGCCCCTTTGGCCAAAGGGCTTATCTTATTGGCTTTTGAAATCTTTTTTTAATACCAGGTGACAGTCAATTCTATGAAGTATTTTAAAGTATTCTGATTCCTGCAGCAGTGTTTGAGGAAACTTAAAACGTGGGTAATTTAAAACGTTTTAAAAAATAATATTAACAATTTAATGTATTCAACGATATTATTATTTCATGTTGAAGCCCACGAACATGCCTGCCTGTCTTTGTGTATGGCAGAACTCTATAATTAACTTATTGCTACTAAGAAATAAAAAATTGTAAGGTTGACTCTTACAGCTTCCTTACACTAAGTTGTACTTCTTTCTTCTTCAGACAAATACACTCCCTGGTCGGTAATCATAGAAAAATCACTGACGAAAAATCGCAAAAAGTAGATCGGATAAAGATTTTTGTCTTAAAACGACTCCAGTTAAAATTCACTTGTCCCACTCGGCATTGTTTTTCGGTGCTGAAAATATTAAGTAATTCCAGTAAAAATATTCAGTTTAGCTTTTCTAATTTATATTTTCTTATTAGAGTACTTTTTTAAAGTAGATTATTAAATCCGGCACAACTGTTCATAGCATCGCTTTTACTCACCATATTGACTGCACTTGTGGTGCAGGTTAAACTTCAGGCAGATATCCAAGTACTGCATTAAATTCTGTCCAGGGATCAATTTAAGACCCACAGTTTGACACACGCCCAGTAAGCTGTCAAAACTCACGGTTTATAATCTGGCACATCACTCACTGCTCATAACTTACCTTCTACTCAACATTTTGATTTTAATTTATGGCACAGGTTTAACTTCAGGCAAATACCCTGGCACAGTTTCACTTGTCATGATGCTTTGACAACATCTGCCTGTACAAACAGAAATTTTTCAGAGACTGGTTTCAGGTCCTCCAATGTATGAAACATAAAAATATAATTTATAGAGCAAGCTCTGACCAATGTAGAAACAAAACCTTTTTTTATTTATTTATTTATTTATATAGGTTGCCCTGGTAGCTTATACTTTATGCATAATCAGACTCGTATACATTAGACTCATATTAAAAGTTTTCTCTTGGTATGACAAAAAGTGTACAACCACTGCTGCTCTCTGACTTCTGAACTCTGGTCAAGTTCCAGGCATACAGAAAAATAAGAGGCATACATTCTCTGAAAAAAGGTAGTCTACCCAAATCACCCAAATGAGGCTGGGTTCCCTGATGTGTCTGGTTCCTCTTAATGTTTCTTCCTATTGTCAACTCAAAGAGTTTTTCCTTGCCACTGTCCCCCCTCGGCTCGCTCATCAGGGACAATCTAATTGAATGCTTTAAAGATAGAGCACATCCACCTTTCTAGGCGAAAGAGACATGTACTACTACAGTATATGATGCAAATGACAAAAACAGTGGTTAGAATTGTCGCCTCACACCTCCACAGTTGGAGGGTCAAACTTCACCTTCGCCCTTTACATGTGGAGTTTGCATGCATCTCCTTACTTGGATGGTTTCCTCAGTGCAAAGACATGAAGTGGCTGAGGTTTCCAAAGTTCCCTGAGAGTATGATTGCCCTGAGGATGACCTGAGAGTGTAGGCCCAGAGGTAGTCAATCAGAATACAATGCAAGGCAATTCTAGAGTGTAAGGGTGGGACACAGCATGTATGGTGTACCCTTGATGGCACTGACAGAGCATGCAGGAAAGATTCAGCATTATGTGTAAGAGTAGTACTTCATATTAAAAACCAACTGTTTTTGTTTGGCTTGTTTATACTGCCTTCCACCTAATCATCAGTATATATAATTAGCTATTTTACATATTTCTATTTAATCTTTTTTTTTTTCATTAATAATTTATAAATTAATTAATACAATTTTAAATCTTATTTTTAGTTCTAGATCAGCAGTTCTCAAGCCTGGTTCTGGAGGACCCATTGCTTCAGTTTTCTCAGCTCCCAGCATGTCTTATTTAATTAATCAACTAATTAACAGATTATGTATTATTTAAAGTGGGTATGTAGAGCAGGGAAAACACTCAAATATGAAGGGCAGGGGTCCTCCAGGAACAGGTTTAAGAACCACTGTCATTTCCCACTCTCACAAGTCTAACTATGTAGTTATATCAAACTGCTGAAACTACACCAAATACAACATACTGTACACCAGATCACTGAATAAGATCAGTAAGAGACACGCGGCATGCGGCTGTGAGTGGGTATCCATCTGTTTAGTGTGACTCACTTTGTGAAGTCTGCTGATGTTAGGATAATAAGAATTTAACAGCTAGGATGTAGAATGTAGAAAATACCCATAACTAAACATGCTATATGATACAAAAAATAAACATACTGTATATAAATTTCAAGCCATAAGAAAATGGCCTACTTGACTACCTTCTCAGTAAACACAACAGTCACAACTTGTAAGAATTGATTTATGATTGGTCCGTTTTTTAAGACAGCACAGGACAGTAATACATTTTTTTTTCAGTGTAACAGACAAAAATATTTCAAATATACAAATAATGCATTGTTTTCTATTACAGAATAATTGAACACAGCCATGGCAATGTATTTAATGTCTTAGAAATATATAGTATATATATTATAATAACTCAATAATAGTTAAATCTAGACTTAAACGTTTGGTTACATTT
>JAOTRS010000008.1:10291979-10317124 GCA_028565755.1 Dinotopterus cunningtoni
GTGTTTAAATATATCTTAAACACGTGGTGGTAACTGGAGCAACTGCATATAATATTTATTAAATATTCAGTTTTACTGAATGTAGTCTTTAGATATATAGCCAGATTCATCTTTGGATTTTATTTTTTCACCATGTTTTCATTAAAAGTATTTGCATTGCATCTTTTTAAAAGTCACTCTTTTGTCAACAAAGTCAACTGTCATTTCCTTTCCGGAAAAACAAATGAGCCCTGCCCCTTCCCCTCCCACCCCTCTTCCTCCTTTGGTCACTCACTCTGCTATGATTAAACCTCAGCAGACCAGAGGATAGCACTGTACATACACTGAAACAGGATTAGGATTTTTGGGTAAAAATTAATTGAACTTACATTTTTCTTTTGCTGATATGTCTGAAGGATTCTATTTATGCGGTCAGATTCCTGGGAGAAAAAATACAATGGTTTTAAATTTACACACAAATTTCAATATTTCAATTAAAATAAAACCCATGCCCAGTTATAGCACAGTGAATGCAACTTCCTGTCTGAGTTGTTTAGCAGAGATAACCTTTCGTAAGATTTTTACAATTTTCACTATATACAGTTCTGAAACATAGTTTCCTTTGCACATTTATTAACCGGGGTAAAGGTCTAACATTTTAAGATCTCCTTATTCACAACAGTGAAAGGGAGAAATGTGCATTTGCCATAGCCGCAAAAATAGCTGCCATAGCTGCGCTCATGGAGGGAACAGGGTGGCATGCTTGCCCTCCCATATCAATTACAGCGATGCTAGGCAGTCATGGGTTTCTGCGAATTAACACTGGCAGAAAGGGTGTTACGCTGCCCATAATGATGCGTGAGCAACAATTTTTGGGGAAAAAAGCAGCTGGTTGGCATCATATCTTCTCTGGTTGGTAGCCATTGATTGGCAGAGAGCCCTAAGATGGGGTGGAAACTGACTCTGTGTATAACTCTACAACTAAATTAGGGAGAAAATTTCTTTCTCAAAAAAATAAATAAATAATTTTTGGGAGAAATATATTTATAGGGTATTAAAAGTGGGATATCTATGGAGCCCTGGATTGGAAACATCATATACATATTTTTTAATTCTTTACTCATTTTAGTAAAATGTGCACATGAACATTTTTTTGCAAGGGTGCATAAAATGAGTGACCAGATTAAAAAAAGAAAAGAAAAAAAAAAGGACATGAAAACTCCTGGGTCTGTAGGTGTCAAAGTAGGCATCAATGCTAAAAAATCAACATATTTTAGCTAACAATCAATTTACCAAAAGAGTTTGCAAGAGCATCCCATTTGCCAAAATGCCAGACACTAACATTATCAATATTATATGAGAATACCTGTGTTGAATGCATACAACACTAAATAATTACTAAAATATTTCCCCCATGATTCAATGTGATTCATTACATATTTATGCACATTTCCTGTTAGGCATAAAAGAAATGTATTAATATTACAAACCTCACCCGTGAAGCCCGAAACTGAAATAATTAGATACTGCAACAATATGCAAATAACAGACCTCTTGACTGGAGAGGTTTCGAGGCAGGTTACGCATCATGCTATCCATTTCATTAAACCTTTTCAGTGTTGCATGAACCTCTGCATGCAGCTCTTTATACTCAGAGTACTGGTCATTAAAGACAGCTTTGTACTGGTCCCGTTCCTCGTCATTTCGAATAGCTGGGTATTTACTGAAAAAAACAAAAACAAAAAAACTAATAGAAATATGTAACACCTGCCAATGTAATAACAGTCCACATATGTAATAAACCACAAACATAATACAAATCTGCAGTTTTTAATGCAATAAATCTATAAACTTAATACATTTCTCACAAACATATGACATACAATTTGGAAAGCTGAAGCCCAAATGTAACAAATCTCTGAAAATGTAATAGCTATTTATTACATTTGTTGGATTATTACATTAAAAGCTGCAGATTTGTATTGCGTTTGTGGGCTGTTATTATGTTGCCATGTGTTATCCTGGGATTGAAAACTTGTGAAAAATTAAAAAGCACTCACGATAGGTAGTCAGGTACAATCACAGGTTTGGGAATGTGTCCAGGGGGAATTTGTCCTTTAACCACTTTTGCCTTGAAAGGTGCAGGAGCATCTGTGTGAAATGGTGCAGAGGAGATGAGGACAGGCTCAGAAATCCTTGGTCTAGCCTACCAGAGGGGAAAAAAAGAAACAAAAAAATATTATCGTGGTGATATGAAGATCCTTTAAAAAAAAACAGAAAAGAGAGCAAAGCTTTGGTTACCATAGAATGAGCCACAGGTAATTCTGAGTGCATCTAAGGAAAGAAAATTAAAACATGAGGTAGAATTTCACATGTTGCTATACTACACAAGAATCCCACTCTTCTCTAGCATTTAACATAAAAAGATGCAGCAGTTAAATGTTTAGGCAACTTTTAGCAAACTATACAACCTCTCGCTGCAATATTGTGCTGGTCATTTATTTAACTGATCAGTTTTCAGTGAACAGCACAATGCATCAATACCTTTTTTAAAGCTCCTGACCACAGAGCTAACAGACACCCAGTGAAGCCTGTTCATGTCTGCCTATTATTTACAAATTCATATACACATTGTTTCCATGGAACAAAAGATTAACAAAATTAAGAGGCTTTTAGCACATCACTTTGAAACCCTACTACACAGCCTTACCGAGGATGAATGGGGGTGTGAATGAGTTCATTCTCTACAGGAAAAAACTATTCTAATGTTTAATGGACAGCACACTCTTTCCTCTGTAATGAACTCTCAAAGGAACAGAACCTTATGTAATGGTATAATGTGAAAATATTAAAATTTATAGTTCTGTTTTGGATTTAGTTCCAAAATTTGTTGTTTATAAGTCAAGCTACAGTAGCTAGTTGTTACTTGCTTCTTCAACTAACAGCTTTGCTGTTTATGACATGACGTACCAGACACTGCTATGTTGACCTGATTCATCAAAGACTTTTGATAAAATAATACTTACAAAAGACATAACACTGAAAGAAGGTGGAACAAAAAAGGTTCTTTTAGCTCTCTTGGGGAAATAAAATCAATTAGTCTCAGATTATAAGGAGCATTCACCATACAAATCCCTGGGAATGGCTTTAGAACCAAGAACATGTTAGAACAAGGGCATTTATGTAATCCTATTAATCTGTACTGTATACAGTTATGGGGAAAATACATAAACCATCTTTCAATTTTGTGGTGTAGTTATCAGGGCCTAAATAACAATTGTGTGGTCCCTAATAACAGATAACCTCAGGTGACAACAAAAACACAAAAGATAAACCAGAAACCAGGTGAGAAAATGTATAAACTTGAATATAATTTTTTTTTTAATCAATTGCTTCAATTCAGTGATATTTAAGGGCATTCTGCTATATTGTTTTTGGAGAAATTTAACTTTTCCTAGCCATGCTCAATTTTTTCTGATTGTACTGTCCAGAACTTAAATAATGGGTTTTCAAAGACCTGTTGGGATTTTCTTTATATCTCTAAGCATTAAACAATCTCAGTATAGAATAAATTTGCTGGGATGCCCAATTCTGAGGAGACAGATGACTGTCTTCAAGTCTTCATTTGTAAACAATCCTTCTTACTGTAGAATGGTTAATTCTAAATAGTTTAGAAACAGTTTTATAATGTTTCCCAAATTAATGACCCACAAAAACTGAGACAAATAATAAAATCTGGTTTGTGTTTGTTTCTATATAATAGTAAGGACCACACAATTGTCATTTAGGCCCTAATAAATAAAAAGTAAAAGTAAAAGAGGGTGTACTTTCTTGTACCAGCCACCACTGATCTATATGAATGTTACTAAAAGGCAATGAGTGGAGGAAATCTGACTGATGTGCTCTAATTAAAAAACGAAAAATCAAATCACTGTGTGTAAGTGTACCGACAAGTTGATTATTTCACAAATTTGTAACAAATCAACAACTATGATTCACATTTTTTATCTGCATCTGCTCAGCTGAGGTTCACATTAATCTAATCAGTCTCAATTTACATAAATGTATGTAAACTCAGGAGTTCTCGTGTATGTTGAATTGAATTTAAATTGAATTTAAATTGAATTTTTTTTAAAGTTAAACATGCAAAAAATGTTCAAAATACTAACAAACCCTTTCATAATGGTCTTACATAAATAAAAAAAACCTGAACAAATGATAAAAAATTAATAACAAATGATGACAAGTGTATATTGCCCTCATGCACAGTTAGGATGGATAGATTAAAAGATTCCACCTCAATGACATCAAACTATTTGTAAGAAAGCTTTTTACAAGTTCACTAGATGCTGTTGGAACCAAGATTCCTGGTCAGGTGAGACCATAAAATTTTTATTAATTAATTAACAGATTTTTCCAATACCTTGAATTGTTTTTGGGGCCTAATTAGCAGTTACACTGTATTTCACAGCTTTTTGTTTCAGAATATTCTCCTCAGGGGTCTGAATTTATTAATAATTTAATTAATGTACATTTATAATGCTGAATCTTTTAACCAACCGACAATGAAAGTTGAAACTTGTGTATGGTTACACCTATAATACACAGGTATAGAAATAAGTGAGCCCCAATAAACATTATATTGCCAAAAGTTTGTGGACACCTGACCATCACACCTGTGTGTGCTTTTTAAAAACTGACTAGAATTTATTTCCTGCTTTACTCCACATCTCTTTAAGGAAGGCTTTCCACTACTATTTGGAATGTGGATATGGGAATTTGTTCATTCACCCACACAAACATTAAGCAGACTAAACGCATACTAAGCAAGTTTTAGTATGGTTGAGCTCAAGGTTCGACGCAGGTCACTCAAGTTCTTCCACACCAAACATGGCAGTTCATGTCTTTATGGACTCCGCTTTGTGAACAGGCACAAATTGTCATGCTGGAATAGGTTTGGGTCCAGGTTAGTTCCAGTGAAGGAAAATTGTAATGCTACAGCATACAAAGACATCATATACAATTGTGTGCTGCTTACTTTGTGGAAACAGTTTGAAAAAGAACCATGGTTATGACTGTTAGGTGTTCACAAATGTTTGGTCAAATAGTGTAAATCTAAGAAATGCCACAGTCTCACCTCATGGCCGTACTTCTCTCTGTAGCGGCGTGCAGCTTCGTGTCTCCATAGTTTCAGGCATACAATAGCTCCTATCAGATACACCAGCATCCCCACGAAGAGAAAAATGATAGCTGCTGTTTGCCCAGCTTCGGTGCGACAGTAAGCTGCGTTGATGACATTGTTGAAAACAGGGTAATAGCACAGTCCACCTCGTGTTGTGTCCCTTACATACACAATACCAGCAGCCATGTAAAGTATAGCAAGAACCAGGTTGATCACAAATTCTGTAACAGGCCACCAGTTTGAGTCTAAAAGGATAGCACGATAGTACATGGTCATGCCCAACACAAGTATAATCACAGTAACTATCCATGCCAGGCCCACCACAACAAGAATAAACGGTGTCTTGGGCCCAGTGTAATACGTGTCCCCATACATGCCATACACACCACCGGACATTTGGGGCTGTGAGTAACCAAACATATTAAACCACTCATTGTCTTTGTGAATGTATGCACAGACACAAGCAAAAACAGCTGCCCCTAAAAGCAATTCAATGCAACCAAGAATTCTTAGCAGCCCTGGCCAGGACTTCATGTATGCGTAACGCTGGTGGTATTCTTCAACTCTTTCACTGTAGGTCAGAACAGTGTGTGCAGTGGTGTGTGCAGTGCGACCATCCATTGACTCTGGATGCTCTCCTAGCATAGCTTCATGCTCTTTGTGGGAATTGTAGCTGCCTCCAGAGCCCCCAAACTTATCATGATATGACTCTGAGACTGAGGGCGAATGAGGAGGAGAGCACCTAATGCCCTCTGTAGTGGTGTTCAAATTAGCAGATACAGGAGCTGAGCTATTGCTGCTTCTGTTGCTCCCACGAAAGAAGTTCTTCCACGAGTCAGGAATGAAGCGGTGAACAGGTTTGATGTCAACTGATGGATTTTTGCAGTTTTCATTGTCACTAAGGTCAAACTCTGGTCCAATCGGTGGCTCATCAGGGAGAGGAGGAGGAGGCAGAGGGTCCAAGCTCAGAGCCAAATCTGATGACTTCTGATGTCGCAAACTAGAAAGGCCATTACTCCACTGTACTGCGTCTGGTGGTTCATCGTTATAGTGAGGAGCAGTTCGGGCACGCCCAAAGCGGCCAGGAGAGCCACCATTAGAGGACATCAGAAAATGCAGAAATGCAGTTTGACCTAGACGGACATAAAATTATCTAACTGTTAATATTCAATTAAACTAAATTACATACATTGAAAAAATGGGAATACATTTTACTGTAACAACCTTCAAAGTGCCTAAAGATACAATCAATAAATTGGTTGTTTATTTAACAACCTCATTAATCAACCTCATTTCCCCTCTTGACTGTTCCACCCACTCAACATTCAGCATCACCAGTAAACTAATCACCTGCCTGATCACCTGTCATTATCTGCACGGTTCTTACTGGTCCAAGCCGAAAATTAGGTGTCGTTTATGCTCGAATGATTCATAGGTCACTGTGTGGCTTAACAAACAAAAGACATTCCTCTAAAACTGGTAAGATACAGGGACGACTGAAAATGAGATTCAAAAAGGTCCTTCAGGACCTTTACTATTCATTAAGACTATATTAAAACTGGGTCTTTGAAAGTAAAATTGACGGGTGGCATCAAGACATGTGTAAAGTAATGTACATTAGAATTCAGTGACATCCGATATACACCCCATGTCCAAAGTTACCCTTGGCATTTTAATTCCAGCTACATGAATTAAAGTGATTTGATTTTCAATCATTCAGTCTGTTTTTAGGAGTAGTAACTTTTTTCTGGCATTGTAAATACACATTTTACCACAGTAAATTCTACATGTTCTCTTTATAAATCCATGAAAGAGAAAAAAAAACAATAACCAAAGTTTCTGGACTATGTCAAGAAAATAGTTTTTTAAGGCTGTGGTGTCTAAAAAAGAATTCGCAGCTTGGGGGAAAATCTGGTTCCTGTTTGCCAAATAGTGACTGTATGTGTTGATGGGAAGTTGGAAAAACTCTTTAGTAAGTAGTTCCTCTGTTTAAAAGAAAGAATTTCATGTTTGTGTTGTTTTCTGATCACTCAGTAAAATTGATCTTCATTGTATATATATCACCTACAGGATGTAATGAGTTTTAGCGAATAAGACCTGAGGATCAACAGTAAGACAATACTGAAACCAAGCTGTTCATGAGGATGGCTTGTCACGCTGTGTAACATGAACACGGTTCTGATACTACTGTAACCAAACCCTGTGGTTCACTCTCAGAGAAGACAGGTGAGCCCGAGCAAGTACCGCTTGGACATACAGTATATTGTCCAGGCAGAAAGTAAAAGAAACCTTAAGTCTTCAGTTTCACCAAAGCTGGGGATATAAAAAGTGCATTCATGTTATTTTTGGATCTAATGTTGTAAAGGTATTTATTTAAATGTTTGAGTTGCTCAGGTTGTTTTATTGGTAGTAAATGTATTGTTTTTATTCTTTCAAGGGCATGTATATACAGACGTTGGGGAGACACACTAATAGAAGATAGATCAATCTATTGGTGTGTCTCCTTAACTTCTGCATATTCATGCCCTCGTGCCATTACCAATAAAATAATAACCATAGGTCAGAGGACATTCATAATAAGTTAGAATTAGAATGAGTGAGACAACATGCCTACATTTTATTGCTGAAGTATGGACTACCCGTAAAAAATTTAGAAATGCACTTTAGAAACTTAACCAGCAACGATGAAAAGAAAGAAAGAAACACAAGTAACGTTACCAATACAATACTAATACATAAGCATTCAAAATAACTCCATACCCGTTATCAGGGAGATACACACAAGCGCAGCCAGTCATCATACAGCGCGCGCCATAATAAACAAGCTACCAGGTAGCAGTGAGTCGCGCTGGCCCAGAGTCAACCTTTCCTTTCTCCTGGAGAGTACTTAAAAACAAACAACAGACTCGCAGAAAGTCCAGCTTAACTTCTTAATCTTGACCGGAATACGAAACCAAACATTAACTGTCCTGGCTTTCCACCCTCACGACAAACTTACACGGACTTTCACGCCTTCGCATTTTTTTTCCCCTGGACCCAGCGGTTTGGAAACATACCACGTGACCAAGCCTATCCCAGCGCGTGACGTCAGGCATTGAAATTCGATGCTCCGCGAAAAGCAAGTGAAAATTCTCACCTTTTTTTTGTGTGTGGTACAATCGACTCGAAAAATATATTCTAATTTTTATTCATGAATCTTATACTTTCACTTTAAATTATATAATTATCTTTGCCATATTAACAAATCATTGTCAGATTTACTAGATTTTAGCTCCTGTAGAGTTAGTGCTCGCCGTTGACGGTTAAAGATTCTGCTGTTAGAAATAGTTAGAAGGTTAAAGTTCAAAGTAAGCTGATCAGCTTTAAGGTAATCAGTGATACTATTATTTCAGGTTGAAGCCCACGTACATGTCTGCCTGTCTTTATGTACGGTAGGACTCTCTGGTTGCACTCTTAAATCTTATAAAACACACACACACACACACAAATCTTCTCTGTTACTGTCACACTCGTGAGGTTTTGACAGATTTATACAAGTTGCAGGTGAGACTCTATTTAGAGTGCACTCTGTACAGTGGGGAACAAAAAATCCTATGTTAAAAATGTAAATAAAGCTGTGGCAATACAAATTATATGGGAAGGACTATCACAACCTGCTCTATGTTTAAGATATTATCTCATCTCAGACTGAGAATCATTTACAGACTATTTTTAATTAGCATTGTATTTTCACAGCTCCAGTATCAATCCAAAGATCTCCACCTGTGCACATTCTCCCTATGTCCCTATGTCCCCATGTCCTCCTGTCCTCCCCAAAACATTCCAGCTGGATTGGCTATGGTGAATGTGTGTGCATGGTGCTGTGTAATGAATTATCATCATGTCCAGGATATATATTTCCAACTTACAACCCGTCCTCCCGGCTTTGTGTTGGCAAATCAGTATGGTTTGGATGAAACCTCATTGCATTCAGTCTATAAACTGAACTTAAAAAGACTCATCAGTCAGCAGGGTTAAACAGGAATATATATGTTGCTTGTATGACCTAATGCTTATATTTGTCTTATACCCATGTTTTCTCCTGTCTTTCCATCCATAACCAGAGGCTTGCTTTCTCTGATAGATTCTCTTCTGATATATTCTTGGTTGTCATTTGCAGTAAGGCTCCCCTGAACCTTGAGGAGGCAGGTTGTTTGCGGCTCCCATGAAGCCTCTAGCTCCCAACCCCTCAGGTTAGAGCCACATTCTCCTCCATCCACCTTCCCAGCCATGGACTACAAAACCATGTCTAGCTGCAGTATGGTGCTTGTGCTTGAAAGTAAAGAAAGACAGCGGGTAGCATTGTTGGCTTACAGTTTTGGTCTTTTTTTTTTTGGCTGCATATAAATGTACAAAACCATGTTTTTCATTCATTAAATTTTAGACTTCCCGTCTTTAGCACAGAGTGGAACTTGAGAAGATGCCATTGCATATGATTATATGAAATGTTAGGAACATATGCTATAAATTGCATGTAGGTGTGGTTGCATAAAACATAATTGTATAAACTGTACTGTAATTAGACCTTTCTATTTCCTTTCTGAGTTTCTATTTTCTAAATTCATATGTGTGAATACACAGAATATTGTCTCAAATACTGTAGAGTATTCTTTTTCTGAATGTTTATATTTGCCATTATCAGTGCAAAATCTACAACTGATTAAAGAACAATAAGGTCACATGCAACAAGGTTCTGTCATATATCTAATAGGTTATCAAATGTTGTTACACTATTCCAACAGTGGGAAAAATTGATATAATATGATTATGATATGATTTTAAATGGTTTACTAATTTTCTCTTACTAATTTGCATATACAATAAGTAATAAGGGGATATAATGCATGTCTAGTCAAGAATTCATTTAAAAGATTTTATGTAAAAGAAAACGTTTGTAACATTACACACACAGAGGTGGCATGATTCAATTTAATTCATTTTTTTAGTATATAGCACTTTTAACAATGGCATTGTAGCAAAGCAGCTTTACAGAATCTAAAGAAAATTATGGAAATGTGTATGAAATGTGAACAAATGTGCGTGAATCAAAATGATCAGATTGTGAAGAGAGAAGAAGAGAAGGAGATATAACAGTTAGGTATAATCACAGTCACATCATGTATAAGGTAAATGTGTATTTAGTGCAGAGTGTATGCAGGTACTCTGGCAGGTCTAACTATGACAGTATAAGTAAAAGGGAGAGCCAGAAAAAAACACAGATATGAGGGCTCCCTAGGATGCAAAGCAACCATTTACTTCACCAAGAAACCTGAGTGATCAATGAGAGTGAGAAAGACAGCATCTAAACATATCACTTCACTATAATACTCTATATCCATGAGTCCCCCGGATCTGTTCCTTTGCCTAAGGCAAATCTATTCACAAAAATGCTTGGCTAAATAACATGCTTGGCTAATAATGCTTGTCTAGGTTCTTGTCACCAGTAGTTACAGTATGTGTGTATGTGTATTTATTTTAATGATCTGTTCTCAAGATTGGGTTGAATCATTTGTGTTAGTGGTAGTTCTTAGACAGGGGTGCTGGCACTGGGGCATACTGTATATAACAGGTGTTCTGCATAATCTGGGGTTGAATATAAATGAATTCAAATGTATTTGTCATTTGCTCTGGTTTCCTACGACAGTCCAAAGACTGATGCTGATTAGGCTAATTGAAGTTTCTAAATTGCCCATAGTGTGTAAGGGTGTGCATGATTGTGCCCTGGTTTGAAATGGCACCCCATCCAGGGTGTAGATGGATGGATGGATGGATGGATGGATAGATAGACAGACAGACAGACAGACTTTTGAACCTGACCACACCATCCCCCTTGAATTTTTTTTACAAGGTGTAGTTAATGAAGTGGTCTGTGGGTGTACACAGTGATCGATGTGTACACCCACTGACCACTTCATTAACTACACCTGTTCAACTCTTTGTTAATGTGAATATCTAATCAGCCAATCAGATGGCAACAAACCAGATAAAGTTCAAACCACAAGAAATTTGATTTAAGTGACAAATAACATGGCATTACAATGTAGGTATGCCAAAGATATGCCATATGACACACATCATATCAAACCTTGAAGCCGATGGGCCACAGCAGCAGAGGGCCACACTGGGAGCCACTCTTATCAGATAAGAACAGGAAACTGGGGCTAGAAAATAGAAGACTCAATTTCTGCTACGACGATTGGATTTTAGTATCTAAATTTGGTGTAAACAACATGAAAGCATGGATTCACCATGCCTTGTATTAACAGTTCAGGCTGGTGGTTGTGGTGTAATGGTGTGGGGGACATGTTCTTGGCACACTTTGGGCTGCTTAATACCAACTGAGCACTGTTTAAATGCCACAGCCTACCTGAGTATTGTTGCTGACAATGTCCATCGATTTATGACCACAGAGCTAAAATCATCTCAAACTGGTTTCTTGAACATGAGAATGTGTTCAGTGTACTCAAATGGCCTCCGCAGTCACTAGATCTCAGATCAATACAGCACCTGCCACAAAGAATTAAGGCAGGTCTGAAAGCAAAATGTGTGTTCCAACCCAGTACTAACGATGTGTACCTAATGAAAGTAAACGTTTCTAGTTTTGTAGAAAACTAGTTTTATAACACGCCAACAGGTGTCAGCACAAGGTTGCATGCACATAAATCACAGTCACAGTCACGACCTTCATAAGTCAGTGTGCCAAAAGACATTGTCCCGTGTACATCAAGACTTGTGCAACTGGTGCGATTTTGACCACGTGCAATACCACATGTACTATTTTATCATGGACAGCAAGTTAGAACAAAGAGCGAACATGAAATTCTGCGTGAAACTGGGCAAATCTACTACAGGGACGACTGACATGATTCAGTAAGTTTACAGCGTTGCTGCAATAAGTCGTTCGAGGTGTTTTGAGTGGCATCCTCACTTCAAGAGCGGAAGAATATCAATGGAACACAATGAGTGATCAGGAAGACCTTAAACAAACTCAACCCAAAAAAATTACGCAAACATTCGGCAACTTCTGCATGATGATCGTCTGAGAACAATCCACAACAATCCTAGGAAATCCTAACATGTGATTTGAACATGTGCCGTGTTGCTGCCAAGTTCGTCCCGAGGCTGCAGATGCAGGAGCAGAAGGAACATTGCGTCGAAGTCTGCCAAGAACCGTCAGCCTCCCCGTGGATGATCCCTCCTTCATGCCGATGATCATTACCAACCAAAGTTAAGCGTATGGGACAAAGCAATGGTCTTCACAGTGGAAGAGCCAGGTTTAAGGTGACTGACAGAGGACGTATGGCAAAAGCAACATTCATTCTAGCTGTCATTTTGTCCTACCCAAGCTAACTGCTCTTATTCGTGAAAAAAATACCGTATGTTTCGCTGGGGTACCGCTGGTTTGATAAGTAGTACTGAAATGTTTTTAATATTTTTTTATTTATTTCAGCTAACACAATGTTAAATCAATGTGTCAGAAAATACCACCAGTCTTAGGGATTCACTCACTCACTCATTCATCGACTATACTGCTTATCCTGTATAAAGGGTCATGGGGGGGCGTGAAGCCTATCCCAGGAAACTTAGGGGCACACACACACACACACACAAACACGGTTATTCACACACTACAGGCAATTTGGGAACACTAACCAACCTAATCTGAATGTCTTTGGACGGGAAGAAACCAGAGTAGCTAGAGGAAACCAATCAAGCACGGGGAGAACATGCAAACTCCATGCACACAGACCATGAGGCAGGAATTGAACCCGGACCCTGGAGGTGTTAACCACTAAGCAACCGTGCCGCCTTCCAGCTCAAAACTACAGCTAGGAAATATTAATGAAGTAGCAAATCCTGATATAACCATTCCTTTTTTTCTGTCAGTAGAAACTTCTGACAGGGTTGGAAAAAATGACAGAAAACCCTGGATCTGTGACGCGAATCTCTAAACTTTTTGATACCCCCTGGTAACTTTACGACCTATTAAATGTCAAAATAAATAAATTAAAAAATTAAAAAATGGATAAACACATACATAAATAGAATAAATAGAAATCTTGTAAGCAGTTATTAGAATATAATAAAGCAGAATATATAGTATAAAGAAAGGGATCTGCTGAGGCTCGGTGAAAGACGTGCACTGTCCCTTTAAGAGAGTTTTTCCTGTTCCACACACCGGCGGTGGAAATGGTCGCACTGTGGAATTTATGGGGAATTACTGATAGGTTGCTTGATGTAATACTGAAGCCCTTGTAAGGAGAGAAACAGCGTAAATCCCTGAAAAACGAGAATCGGGACTATGACGCATTTTACGGTACCTAACTCACAAAATAAAACGCGGCTAATTATCTTACTAGGTTTTGTTTTGTTGTGTGTGTGTGTGTCAGTAAACGGTTAGCTAGCCAGCTAACGCGTAAACGGACTGAAGAGCTAGCAAGCGTCCAAGAAAGATATTTCTCTGGACGGCTCGCGTTAGAGATATTAAATAACAGCATTATAATATGTATCGATTAGAAATTTTATAATGTCTGATCTGGTTGTTAGCCTGTTATCTACCTATTTATATGTGTTACTCAGATAGAACTGACTCGCTAACGAAATGTTGTTGCTAAGGGCTTATTTAACAGCGTTAGTGTTACTGTGTGACAGGGGACGGTTTAAAGGGTTACAGGTAACACTAGACTGCTTAGGAATGTTGTTAATCGTATTAATCCGTGTATATATTCTTGGTCATGTCGTTTAAAGCAACTAAACAGTACAATATCCCTTTAATGACAGTTTGACACTGATCAATCTGTCATTAAAGATCAGGAAATTACCATGTTAACTTTACAACACTGATCTGCCTAGCTGATTATACTGACTTGATATATGATGTAGATAATACTCCATTTACATTTAATTTAAATGTAAATCAACTTAAACTGTTTTCACAGGGTTGAACAAAACAGACTCCTTCCCTAGGATGGACAATTACTTCAAAGCTGCTGTATGTGACTTGGACAAACTCTTGGATGACTTTGAGTTAAACACAGGTTAGAGGATTCACCTTGTTTATGAATCTCATGATGACAAAGAGAAGTGCACCATTTCTCTCTACTTTGTTCCCTGTTTGCTTCTATTCAAGACACAGTTAATTTTGTCTTCTGTAAAAGCTAATGAAATGGAACAAAAGACCAAAAAGGGAAGCTAGAATACAGTTGGTGATGATGTGATCTTTAAAGTGTTGTGTCTAATTAAAGCAAGACATCACGGAAAGAGAGAGGTTTTTCATAAGCTTGGAGATTCCGGTGCGGATTCTTTGTTTCATGCTGTATTTTTATTTTTCCTGTAAGAAGTTTGTGGTTGAGTGCTGGTCCGATGTGGCAGGGGACAAGGAGCTTCTTTCCGCATGTTCCTCCACATTTTCAGCAGTGTTAAACATGAAATTAATGAGAAACCCAGCAGAGAAATAGCAGAGACTGAAAGCTCAGCTAGTTGGTGATCTCCAAGATGAGAAACACAATGGCACTTGCTGAGCTGATTCATGTTTTCACCTGCTCAAAACGCTAGACCAGGGGTACCGAACTAAAATGTTTTAAGGTCCGGTCAATTATTATAATTTCTTTTCCGCCAAGGTCCGAATTTTTTGTCTGTGGTTGGATTCAAATTATATATGCAGTCATTGTAAATCTTAAATAAGCAATTAAAAGTTTCTATAGCATTTCAATCATAGTTGTCAATTTTAGTAACTACTTTAAACATGTGGACAATATAAACTTTAATAGCCTTATGTATTTATTTGTATTTGTAAGGAATACAAAGAACAATCTTTGACCGATCTTTAGTGAACCTTGATTTACATGCTGTTGGCCAGTAAATGACTGTGAAAGGACTCTGGTTGTTCTGTCATGCTGGGATCTCAGTTTGAGTATTTTACATGCCTTTACCTTGGACTGTTGCGGCTATGTTTGCTTAAACGACTCGTGTTTTGCCTCATAGTGGCACTTCACGTCACTGCTTTTTATTATCACCACAGTTTTGGAACGTATGAGGCAAGCTGGTTTTAAACTTCATATAGGAAGAATATGCATATATTGATTTGTCTATTCATATTTGAAGGTACAGTTTTTATAGTCTACTTTCTTTTTCTTGAAGTAAGCCATGCTCTATCTCATTTTCACTCTGTTATCTTCTGCACACTCTGTACATGGGAAACTATCTTAATTGGCTCTGTTGAGTGCCGCGGCCACCTTAAGGAAAAAAGCACTACATTACTGATATATTGTTATATTCTTTAATACCATATAATTTATCAGAAAAGCATACGGGTAGAACTGTCACTCGGTTTGGATTTAGACCACGGTCTGCCATTTAGTGATGCTTGGACTAGACTATATAGTCAGCGATATAGATTTAACAAGTATATATGTTAGTATGTTGCTTGATCAGAAGCAAATGGCAGTATGAAGCTTGACACTTTTAAAAGAAAACACTTTGTTCGCTGTTGATGCTGTGAGCAACCATGTTGATTTGATTTCATATCCGTTGAACTCCATTACGCTACTCAGTTTCCAAGTAGGAATTCTGAGCTTTGTTTCCTTTATGTAACTAACATCCACAACATGTTGCAGTTATTGGAAGCCTGTTATTGGATGAGTTCATCCAGTGTAGACAATGAAAACAGCACAAAAGCCACATTCATGAACAGAAAGCATCTTAGGAAATACCGCAAGTTCACACTTGAGAAATTTCCTTGGAACTTGGACAAGGCAAGAGAAAGACAAAGGGG
This sequence comes from Dinotopterus cunningtoni, assembly GCA_028565755.1. Classification (NCBI taxonomy): domain Eukaryota; kingdom Metazoa; phylum Chordata; class Actinopteri; order Siluriformes; family Clariidae; genus Dinotopterus; species Dinotopterus cunningtoni. The sequence goes on from JAOTRS010000008.1 coordinate 10,307,954, forward strand.
TTTATTGAATGTATTGATCTAAATGACCAGGCAATCTTTGTAGTAGAGAATGTACTGTAGGTAGAGAAGAGAAACCATCTGTCAGCTGACAAGGAAGAGATGCCGATCTTCCTCAAAAAGAAGCCTCAATTACCAGTGAGCATTTCACTCCAAGAGAGAATTAAAGACAATGTAGAATCTCTACAAACCGCGAGGTTTAGGAACTAGTTCTTCATAAGAATGGTTTTCAATTAAGTCATGTGTCTTTTTTTCCCCTCTTCTTAAAATCAGTTTTAAGGCAAGCTGTGATTGTAGTAATTTCTTAATGCAGACTTATTTGAGCTTGCGCATATGTTGCCCTAATTTGACTGGATGTACTAAATTAAATTATTTTAAATCTTCTTGTGTGTAAAAGTAAGAATTGCTTATAGAATTAATATCATAGATCAGTCTTGCAATACTTATTAATGAAGTACTCAGAGCAAAAAGAAAATCTGGATTTGGACATTCCTGGTTGGCAGGGAGTCAGGTGGCATTGTGGGTAATAAAAGAAGCTATTAAAACAAAAACTGTCATATAATGAATCCAAGGTCAATTTAAATTTCATTACAAAATAAATTTTAGACTGTACTAAAGATCAAATTAATTGTAAAAATTATTGTGCATGTTACTTTATTTTCTTTAAATATTTAATTGCAATGAGGTAAGAGATTTTTTCCTCTAAGAGATAAATATACAAGTAAGCAGTTTTTAGCCACCACAGAATAGATGCTATAGTAAACTGTTTAGTAATTTTAAAATAGAGTCATATGGATGCACAGCAATTTATATCATAACCTCCTTTTTTCTCTTTCCAGAGGAGGGTGAGAACACGTCTACGACGTTCATAAATTCTGCATGCCAGGACCCAGCCCTCTTTTCCCAGTGCTTTATACCTGAGCCATCCACAGTTTCACATCCTCTCCCTGATGTAAATTCTCTCCATTATGGTCCATCTGCACCTGTTGTTGCCCCTGACCAAAGAGATCTAGATACAAAAGGGAGGGTGTTGACTGGTGTTGACCTCCTTTCTTCTGTTGATAGCAGAGCTTCCAAAAGCTTGACTCCTTCTTGTCCAGATAGATCTTTAAAACCTATATGCGACCTTGTTAATGATACAGGATCGGCTAGTCACCCACGCACAAACAGTCACAATGCCTTCAAAGAGATAGACGTTGCTGAGAAACAGCCTGAGGAGGGGCTGCTCGTGGACTTTGATGCTCCAGCTGTTTTTTATCCAGAGAACATAAAGTCTGGGCATGATGACTTACAGGGGCTGGTTGATGGTGGCCACTTTGATGGTCCCTCAAACTGTTTCAGTTTACTGGATATTATATTGCCTGCGGCTGTGGAGAAGACTGCTGTACCTCAGAATATTTCAAATGACCTAGAGCCTTTAGATAATAATGAGGTTGAGGTGCCTCAAAGTAGCTGTCCAGAGGTGTCTAATTCATCTGAACTTCAAAGCAACTCCCAGTGCACTTTAGAACCTGAAAAAACCTCCGACAGCCTAATTTCTTCAAGTGTAACAGAGAAGGACACTGCAGCAGTTGCTGATATTAGTACAAGTTTGCCTAATTTACCAGAAAAGGAATACTCTGTGGACAGCAGTGATGGGGACCATGAAATCACGACAGCCATTCCCACCAGTGAAAGGACATCTTCACTATCCTGCCTCCCCATGACCGTATCCATTTGTGGATCTCTTGTGGCCTCTTTAGATCAGGAGACGATGGTGGTTGAAACCAAAGATAGCACAGAAATCCCTCCTTCTGAATCTAAAGACACCCCAGTCACTGAAGTCACTGAGGAGACTAAGAACTTCATTGTTCCATCTGAAGAAGTGGAAGCGTCCCTATGTCTTAGCCGACCGGATTCCTCACCTGAGGATGATCCTGAGCTGGTGCAAATAATGTCAAACCCCGCAGGGTCAACAACTCATACGGCTTCTCTTTCTAATAGAACGTTTGAATGCAGCTTAACACTTTCAGAGAATTTAACGTCTAAGGATTTGCATGAGAGGAGCCAAGCTTCCAGCAATCCACAGAGCCCCGATTACCCTGTAGAATTTGATTTTGCCAGTGATTACCTTCCTGAATGTGAGCAAAATATGATGATGGTAACTGATGAAGAACTAGATGCTTATCTGATGGGTGAGGGGCAGAGAAACAACTCTGAGATTTCCGCTGAGAAATTTGTAGATGAAGGCTTTTCAGAATTTAACGGGGATTTAGGGGGAGAGTTACGAAGCTGCCCAGTTGATTCATTTGCCTCACCTGAAAGTGACAGGTCTCTACGGTTTTTAGACGAGAGCGAAGGTTCCAATGTTTCTTCTTCATCACAGGAGAGTAGCCCCCTGAAACCAGAAACCACACAAATGGATAATACAGTAGCCACGCCAAGTTTGACTGATGTTCAGTCAGTCGGCAATGCAAACCAGTCTCCGTGTTATGGTGGAGCCCGACCAAAGCAGCTGTCCAGCCAAAATGTAAGACCATTTCCACCACAAGAAGGGCAGAATAGCCGATCTGAAGAGAATATTTCGAGTTTGGAAGAGGAGAAGGTCTCGTCTATTACTCCCATATCAAGACAGCCTTCCAACCATAGCAACAGTACCTTTGAATCTACCAGTAATAATGACAGCTGTGATTACATTTATGGTCATGATGAGCTTTCCGAGCCACCACCTTATCCAGGGGAGATTTCTGAAGAAGCAGTGGATCAGTCAGGAACAGAGGAGAGAGGCCTTGGTTTGAGGCAGCCGCCCTGGGTCCCTGATTCTGAGGCACCTAACTGCATGAAATGTGGCCAAAAGTTCACTTTTACCAAGAGGAGACATCACTGCAGAGCATGTGGCAAAGTAAGTCACTTTCTATTACCAGGTATTTCTAGATTCTATTCTGTGTTTCAGATTTATATTCTAAACTAGGGTGTGGAACATAAAGTCTGTGGAGAATAATTGGTCCAGTAAAGGCTTTAATCCAGCCCATCAGTTGAATTTTAAGTGATTGGGGGTGATGCAGATGAAAATAATTTTTTTTCATTTTTTTGTAGCTAAATTAAAATGTGCCTTGGTAGTTGTGGGTATTTGGGGATTGACTGAGGAGCAGCTGGAGACATAGTTTGTGAAATTCCACCAGGGGGCAAAATTGTGCAGTTCAGTGTGCTAAACTCATCTACATATAAAAGGTGTTAATGATAAGTATAGTTTCATTAGCATGCTAAAAGTTTAACATATCTGTTAAGTCTCATTTCATATAAAATTTTTGATTTCTCTATTTTCTTTCTAGATATTGTGACAATGCTGGTTGAACCTAATGTTAAATAAATAAACAAATAAATAAATGTTAAACCCCTGGTAGAAGACTAGTGTTATTGGTTATTGGTCAATGTAACTTGACATTGACATAAGTGTAAATAAAAAGCATTTGACAGCCCTGAAAGATCAGAGGCAGATGCTGTATTGTGCCCATAATAAAAAGGCATTCCATGAGTGCTGATGTAGAGCATAACAGCACTGGGACAAATACAGTTCATCAGAGGTTCTAATAATCGTTAACTGTACTAACTGTAGGTCGCCAGCATAGGTGAATGTAAGTCAGGAGTCTGCATTACTGGAAAGAAAGGAGATCAGCTGCCTGCCAGCTCCCACTTTCAAAACCAGTCACAGAAGCATCTTCAGCAAAAAATACATCTGATAATGTTATGTCATCTTAAACAACACTTTTGTTTCCTTAGTTATTGCTTCTGTTGTTCCCCAAAACCAATGAACCATCCATGCTGTTCATGGCTAACATAAGCTACTAGGCTAAATAGCTTCTAGCATGTGGCTGAATCCCAAATCCCTCTGTAACCCCTGATCTAAATTTGGTGTCTTGAACAAGGAATTGCACACCCTGTATTGCTCACAAACTGTCACTCATTCACTCATCGTCTATACCGCTTTATCCTGTATACAGGTACATGGACGGGCCTGGAGCCTATCCCAGGATACTTGGGGTATGAGGTGGGGTACACTCTAAATGGGGTGCAACGTTTCCCACAAGTGTGAGATATTCTTGTGGCGGTAGCCGGCATTACCTGGTCAGCATAAAAAGTGGTCAGCACAAAAGTGGTGTACTACTCACAACAAAAAATAAATTAATATAACCTTTAACACAATATTTTTATTTATTTGATATTTCTAATAATTTCACATTTCAGAATCCAACCTACAAACCTTATTCTCCATCTTACTCCATGTTAAGAGTAAGAAATAAATTTAAAAAGTCAATAAGTAAAAAAATTAAGAACTAAACACCCTTTTATGTATAAAGATGGCACTGTTTGTCAGAGGTAGCCCTTTAAACCAGTGCATTTTAGCCATTTTTTGCAGTACTATAATATCAGGAATCAAACCCGGCCCCTGGAGGTGCAAGGCAACAGTGCTTACCACTAAGCCACCATGCCCCCTTTCATTACCTATCAATTTAGTGCTATTTGGGATTCAACCCAGGGACCAGAAGTTAGTTGATGTTCTAAAGTGGAGTAAGTGAAAATATAAAGAGAACCTTGTGAAATTTACAGGTCTGTCCACCACCTCCATGTTTTATTCTCCTCACCTTTTGGCTACATAGCACCGGTAAGAATTTAAAACTACTTTCCCTCTGTCAGTCACCAGCTCTGCTAGTCGCGGTTAGTTAGTTCCACTCCCTCTTGTGTGATGTTACTTAATTATATAATTAAAGCAGTTATTACCTGTGTTGATCTGTGGCGTGTGTAAATGCTAAGCAGTAACCCAGTTGACTTCACGATGGCAGGAGTAACTAAAGTTTTTTTTTTTTTTTTTTTACACGGATGACAGCTCATCACACTATGTTTTAATGGGATCAGTTTCATCTTTATTTAGAATTTTAAGGGGAGTTTAGGAATGAAAGAATGTGGTCAACTTTGCAGAAAGGAAATCCAAAAAAAACTGTTTATGTGACTGAGAATGTCAGTGCATTTTAGCCATTTTTTGCAGTACTATAATATCAGGAATCAAACCCGGCCCCTGGAGGTGCAAGGCAACAGTGCTTACCACTAAGCCACCATGCCCCCTTTCATTACCTATCAATTTAGTGCTATTTGGGATATAATCAGACTGACAGCAAGGCATTCATCCAATATATTAAGAGGGATAATATTGTAGGGCTTACAGTTCATAAACACCTTGTCATGAAGATAAATGCCTATTCGAGAATTCAGTTTGAACAAAAACCATAGGCACTGGACGATAGACATGTTTGTGGTTCTGCACTTTTATATTGTTGACTATTATTGACAAATATAAAAGTGCAGAAGTTATTCTAGCTGATCATCTCTAGGAGTTTTTTTTTCTTTTCAGGGAGAGAGTACTTTCATTGAAAGTGATTAATGACAATTTAAATGATGTAAATCACATGTGTTGTCAAAATACCTCAACCCAATTGAGCACATTTGGAGCAAGGGGGTTATTACAGTGCTCTTCCATTCCATCCGAACTATGTTTTTTTTTTTTTTTTTCATTTCTTTCCAGTACAGTTAATGAAATTTGTATAATTGATCCCAAGGGACATTGAATCTGTTCTGGTGGCTTCTAACTTTTTGGGTTTTTACCCCCCTTAATTAGATAATTTACGAGTCAGTGGATATTATTAATGGCATTTTTCTAGATTTTCCGAAACTGCTTGACATTGTAAAATTGTTCTTAATACCTTAAAAAAAATTCCAGTATTATAAGCCTTTGCTCATTGACATGTTTGGTTATAGGTATATTGCGCTATTTGCTGCAACCGTAAATGCAAACTGAAGTACATGGAGAAAGAGGCCAGAGTTTGTGTGGTCTGCTATGAAACTATACATAGAGGTAAGTGCTATTTCTTATCTTCACCATTTACATTGAAAAGTTGTGTCGTTTACAGTGTTCTTTGATTTTTGATTTATGTTCATTTAAGTTGCAAGTAGCTCATGAAAATAATTTTTACCACAGGAATGGGTGAAGCAGGTTATGTCTGGTGAGATCCAGCTCTGTCTGATCTAACGTTTACAGTTTGATTAGGACTTAAAACAGCAAAGTAGATATTCTTCAATCAGTTGATTTGGTTGTTTAAAGGTGTATATACTAGTGTGAAACTAGTGACTTTGTGTTTTGCTGTTGGTATGTTTAGTGCTGGTTAGGGGGTGTGGGGTGGGCTAGGGGGTGTTTCTCCGATTTTTCTCCCTAATTTAGTCGTATCCAATTCCTCCCCGTCACTAGGGGGCTCCCACATTAAGGCTACTGCGGCCATTCAGTCGGGAGGGCCGAAGACTATCACATGTTTCCTCCGAACAACGTGACGCCACCGACCGCATCTTTTCGAACTGCTCACTCACGCACCGTTGAGGGCAGCGTAACACACTCGGAGGACAGCGCTATCTGCTCCTTTTGCTTGCGTGAGCTCACAGATGCCCCTGATTGGATGTAGAACCATAATTAATGTGGGAGCTCTAAGTGCCTCCCATACCACCCTGCTGGGAGAGCTCAGACAATTAGCTCTCTCCAGGCCCTCGGCTGTGAGAAGCTACAGCATCACCCGGGGACGTTGATGGACTAATTGGTCTATCTATTGTTTATACAAGATGTTCTTTCATTAAGGAGCAATATTTCTGCAATGATGAATTGTTTAATAATCGACTTTTCAGCTGGAAGTTGCCCTTTGTACATACATATTGTTTGTAGTGAGCCCCTTTTTATTAGACAAAAGCGGTCAGGGTTGTTGTGCATTTGCGGGGCCAACTAAAATTTAAATCACTATTAAGTTTAAATGATGGTGCCTATGAAACACAAATACTGTTCTCTTTTTTTTAGTCCTGACCACTATTCAGTAGTAGACCCCTAACAATTAATTAAGCAATATCACAGCAGAGGACTCGGGCTGCGCCCTCGTGCTGATATTCAGTACAACAGCACTTCTTGTGTGACATTGCTTAAGTAGTTGGTGGTACTACAGCCGGTTACAGGCACCCTCTAATTTTCAAGAGGTACTGGACATAGCATCTGTATTAAAGTACAGTATAAAACATCTGTGGCACAAATACTGCAGAAATGCAAATGCTTAGCTAATCTGAAACCAAAATTTGGTGTTCATGTCAAACTTTTCTGTCATTAAAACAGACACACATCATGTCTTTCGGTACAGTATACTGTATGTGCATCAGTGTAGGCATTCTCGCACCACATCCGTGAATGCAGCACACAAATATCCAAACTAGTTTGAACATACATTAGCTTTTTGTTTGCTCCAATTGAATGTGCTCCATTAGTAAGTAGAACTTTCAAAGCGTTTACACTTTAATAGATGTGACTGCAGGATAAAATATAGCTGTGTAATGTTTATGGGCTACAAAATATTGCATGAATATTGTATGTTTTATGTTGTTATCTTTCCAGATAGTAATAATTCATGAATGCTAGTTACAACTAATTCTTGATTAAATGTATGTCTGTCAAATATATGTAGATTTGAGAGACCTAAACAGTATATGTATTGTCTCTGATACCTGACCTACTGTACAGCAGTGAAACTATAGAGGGCAAAATTTGACTATTATATAAATGTCGTTAAAAAATTAATTAACTGGTAGCTAGATAGCTTACAAAAGTGTTTTTGAAAACCCTTCAAGGATGCATGTAATATTGCTCGTCTTTTAATAAAGTTGTTAAAAGTTGTTAAAAGTTGTTAACAGTGTTTCCCCTCAGGTCTGAAATATACTTGCGGTTGTAGCCAGCGGTAGGGTCGGCATTTAAGTACTACTACATACAACAAACAACAAATACATATGATTACAACACAACACTTTGATTAATTTAATACGTCTATTCTAGTGGTGTACAATGTTTTAAAGTGGCAATGTTTGTCAAAGCATGCAACCCTAAAAACCAGAGCATTTTTTAGCTTTTTTAAATTATTATTTTATTTCAGCACAACACAGGCAATAACATACCGAATTTTATTTCATTTTAATTATTAATTTGTATATTTTTTAATACGCGCTTGTGAGAGTGCAGTTGAAATCTACTTAATAAATGCAATCTTACACCTTCATTCCGCGCACCTCACGGCAACACGTAAAAATTTTACTTCATTCCAAAATTCAACAGATGGAGCTGTTTTTTTTTAAATGCGCTTATGAGTGCGCAATTAAATTTCATGCAAATGAAGTCACGGGCACGTCTCGTGAATAAATAATATGCACATTATGTGAGTTTTACATTTTACAGGAGCCGTATAGTAGGAGAGGCGCGAGAGGGAACTGTCCGCTGCTGGCTAATTGATCTCTGATGGCATCGATCTCATGGACAGATTTTTAAAAAGGGTGCCCAAATATCCTTAGAGGGCCATTCCAAGTATACTCCATGTGTGGGAAAACTGCTTTATATCAGTTAACTAAGTGAGCTATTTTGTTAACAGTACTTAGCTGTGTTGGGTTACGGCTGAACTAAGGAAACTGGTTAATAACTATGACCTAGTGCCAGCTACCTGTTGAGTATAGCCATAATTAACTAGCGATGGATTTCTACAAGAAAATGTGAAGCGTGGTCGCTCAACAATAGCAGAGGATGCTGTAGTTTACATCCTCTTTTGCACAAAGAGACTTACAAAGTTTTTTTTGCATTGACCGAGAAACAAACCCACATCACCTGCAGAAGACAATCCACTAAACCATGTGTATTACAATGCTGTGTGGGAGATCAGAAACTCTAATAACATACTGAGCTTCATTGTACATAATTTTCACACAAGTATTATGCCATCACACTGTTGTTTTTTCTAAGTTTTACCTATTTATGTTATTATTTTACTCTTTCATTTCAACCCCTGGTTATCAAAGATGTTTTTGAAATGTAATTAAATGATTTATACTGCATAAGGCTACAGTTATATACTGTACTTGGCAGTGCAAAGCAACTGACTTGACAAAAACATAAAATATAACATATTCAACTTAACATACGCATCAAATATTTCAACGAATTACTTTCAGATATTATTTAATTAAATGTTGAATTAAAAATTCATAATGTTAATAGTTTATTAAGTGAAGCATTTGCTTTTGTCACATTACACCTGCCATACAAAACAAGCAGTGATTGTCAGTGCTGAAACAAGCTCC
>JAOTRS010000008.1:10398281-10409435 GCA_028565755.1 Dinotopterus cunningtoni
ATGCCAGAATATCTTTAATCTTTTTTTTTATTTGTAAAGCTTTCATTTCTGTTTTTGTAATTGTAAATAATTTAACAGTTAACATATTCGTTTGAATTAACTAAGCCATTTGTTTATTTAAAATGCTACTGTAAATGTAATCAGTGTAATTGCTTGTTTGTTTTTTTATGCACAAAGCTCTATGTGATTTAATGCACTCATTTGGTCTGTGTTGCTAGTTTAATATAGTCAGCTGCAAACAATTATATCCCTTCAAAAAGTAAGCATTGTATGTGGAATTAAAAATACACTGACTGACTACATTATTCACCTGTACCCCTGCTTATTCCTGCTATTATTCAATCAGCCAATCATGTAAAAGCAAGGTTTACACAGATGGTGCAGAAAACAAAAAACAATCTATGAGCATCAAAGGCTTGATTAGAGCCACAAGTCACAAGGTACTCAAATAACTAATAGTGGTGAAATGGACGGGCTACAATAGCAGAATACCACTTAAATTTCACTCCTTTCAGCCAGGAAAAGAAATCTAAGGCTATACTGGATACAGATCCACTGAAGAAGAACAACTGAAGATTGGAGAAATGTTCCCGTGCAGGTGTGGGGAGTCTGTGACCGCTGTAGCCACTGAACTAGAACTCATTTTCCACTTGATGCTATTTGTGATTTAACCCCGAAACAGTTGCTGTGGTTATTTTAAAGTGGAATAAATTGAGATAAAAAAAACCCTCCATGGTTTATTCTCCTCGCCTTTTGGCTACATAGTAGGGGCAAGAATTTAAAAATACTTTCATCCCTACCTTCAGCATACACAATTTATAGGTTGATGCTAATATCTTCATTAGTAGTATATAGGCTGATGTTGTTATTGGTCTTTCGGCTGTTTCCGTTGAGGGGTCGCTACATCGGACCAAGTGATCTACACAACAACTTAGCACAGGTTTTACACGTGAGGCCCTTCCTGATGCCACTCGCCTATTTCATCCGGGCTTGGGACTGGCACTGCATCCAGTGGCTGGGGTTTGGGCATTGGCTGGGAATAGAACCCGGCCTTTCACATGGTAGACAAGAAACCTACCACTGTCATTTCTGCCCGGGCGCACCATGCAACCTGTGTGTTTTTGAGCATATTAAGAAAAGCCCAAGAAAAGCTTCAAAATGCCCCTGGTGCTGGAAAAAAATTATTACACTTTGAATTTACTAAATGTGACATCACTCAGTATGATTTCACTCAGGATTATTCGTTATTTGCAGATTTTTGCGATAAGAGATGTCACTCAATACGATGCCACTCATATTAAGCTTGTTAAGGTTATTAGCCTTAACAATTAGCCTCTTAGTACAAGGTTGTTGTTAAGGTTACTAAGGTTATTAGTCACTTTTTTAGGAAGTTATTAGGAAGTTATGTGTCACTTTTTGCCATTAGTTCAAGGCCTTGCCACAGCTGAACCATAGGCTGATGGATTCATTTAATTCAAATGTGTACCCAGTGTACCCAAGCACTTGATTGTTATATAAATTGCGAACAATTTATCTGAGGCCACAAGCTAACACTAGTCCCACAATGTGCAGGCCTAGTTGGTGGCATTGCAACAGCTCAGGACAAATAAATCAGGGCATGAGCACCCTTCCAGTTAATGATACCTCAGAACATCCAAGGACTGTTTTGGAATACATTAAACATTCTAAGGTGAAACAATCTCTCTGGCAGTCCATTCCTGATGTAAGATGTAAAACTCAACTGCCAATGTAGACTGCAAAAGTGCAGTTGCTACTACAAAAAGAGGCCAAAAATGGCCTCAAGTTCTTTTAAAGATCTCTGATTCCAAAAAAGTTAGACATAACATGTTCAATTCATCCATGCAATCAAACCATACACTGATCACAAAAAAACTGGCTGCAATAGAAAGATAACAAAACACCCAGCGCACCACAGAATGCCATGAACTGAGCCCAGCAAGAGGCCAAGGCCACCAAGCCAGCCTCCACACTTCCCAGATCAAAATCTGATTACTACCCATGGGATATGCCAGACAACATGTCCATGCAGGTATACCCCTCGCCACAACCCACAGTACATAAAGGATCCACTGCCACGTCCTGACACACAGCAAGGGGCCAGAGGTGCCCCGGTAGCTTTAATGTTAATAGTTTTAATATTATGGCCGATCTGTGTATGAGCAGAGATATCAATCCAGTTTCCTTCTCTTTGGCTTAACTCTAGCAAACAAAGTGTTTGGAAAGTGAGTGCAAGTTGCATAAGAATTTCTGCAGCTCCCTTTTCTGGATAATTGGCTGCTGTTTGTACGGTCCTAACTGCAAGTGATGAGCACGACAAAGCTCCTAATTTATTATATTATTTATTTTTTAAAAATCTATCATGTTTACCCTAATTCAGTATGCCTCAGCTATTGCAGTTCAAAAATATTACATAGACTAGAACCTTCTGAAATGTCCATCTGTTGATTCCACCCATGACTGATGTGGTTAAATGCCAGCTGCCGTAGGTCAAGCTTTAGAGTTGACCAGATATTAGTCATTCATTTCTCAAATTTGTTCCGTTACTGTTTTACATTTTGGAGTTATGTCCAGTAGTTATGTATACAGTAGCTCACTGACAGGTGGTATGGTCAGATGAACTGTACTGTATGTATAACTTAAGTGTTTGAGTTCATCTAAAGGGCAGAAAAATTGTGCCGATGATCAAAAAATGAGTCTGAGAAAAGACTGGAGAGGGGCCAGGACATCAAGGTAGTGACACCATTATTCAGACAGACTGGTTAGTTATGTGCACACACCCTAACACCACATCTAAACAGATGTCTCGCATACACTTGAAGATCTGTAAAAATAAATCTTAAAAACTACAAATGTCATTTTGTTTTTAAATGGAACATGTTGACACTGATTACCTTTTTTTGCCTAAAATTTAGTCAATGCTCTATTGGTTTTAACACCAGAATGCTCCTCCATCCTCTTAATTGCACTTAATAATCTGTGACTTTACATAAGTGACCAGGTCCAAGCTCCTAAGGGACAAAATGTCTCACACACAGCTTTCGTGTCACTCTGACACTGAACAAGCTAAAGGCATTGGGAAGCTAATGTTTAAACCTGATTGCCTCCAACTTACAATTTTTTGTATTGTACATTTTCTTCTTTATCTTTTGCCTGTTCCCTTTCAGTGATTGCCACAGCGAATCCCCTGCCTCCATCTAACCTTATTCTCTGCATCCTTTTCTCTTACACCAACTAACTTAATGTCCTCTTTCACTTCATCCATAAATCTCCTCTTTGGCCTTCCTCTAGACCTCCTGCCTGGAAGTTTCCAACCTCAGCATCCATATATATTTAAAATCTCTCCTCTGAACATGTCCAAACCACCTCAGTCTGGCCTCTCTTTATCTCCAAAACATCTAACGTGGGTTGTTCCCCAAGGTGGGTTGTCGCTTACAATTTTTTCTTTTAAAAAATCCTGTCATACAGTTTATCAACAGTTTATCATACTTTTTAAGATCTTGCCAGATGTTAACATTAAATACAACATAATGATATTTTTATCCCAAAGAATGTTCGAAGTGTTTCTGATAAGCAAACCAGACTATTATTATTATTATTATTATTATTATTACAAGCTATAACGTAATATTTTCCTGGTCCAAGGCATGGATAAAATGGGAAGGTGGCATCAGGACGGCATCTAGTGTAAAACCTGTGCCATGCTGTTGTCTGGATCGAATGGTCCGCTGTGGCGACCCTTGGCGGGAGCAGCTGAAAGACATCCAACGCTATCTTCTTCTCATTTACTGTAATTACAGCCTCTGTCCCTGGACAGATTATGTAGTGGGCCTAACTTCCAGGCCTATAGCTGCTTAGTGAAATACACCACATAATGCTAATCTTTGTTCCATAAAACACCAGGGTTACCTTTTTGCCTAATACCTTAGACCCAAACTGTGTGTTTGATTGGGTCTACTACGTGCAACAATAACAACAACAAAAAGTCACTGGCCACTTCATTAGGTACACAGAGTACAAATAGTACTCTGTCAGACCCAATTTGGCCTTCAGAACTTCCTTACTTCTTTGTAGCATAGATTTAACAAGGTGCTGGAAATATTGGCAAGATAAGGGATGTATTGTCACTACTGTACATGATGCAAAAAAATAGTTTATGCATTTGTCACCTCTAGGTAGAATTATTGTAATTCCTTACTGTCTGGAATTCCACTATTACTTTTTGCACTAAAGCACTAAATGGTTGCACAGTAGTTGAGTGAACTGCTAGTGTCTTATGATCCATCATGCCTGTTGGACAAAGAGTGCAGGCTGCTTGTCAGTACCTCGTATTATGAAAACTACAGCAGGGGGCAGAGCTTTTTCTTACAAAGTCCTGACGTTATGTAATAGCCTTCCAATTAATGTTTGGGACTCAGACACTGTCTCAGTGTATAAGTCTAGGATTGATACGCATTTATTTAGTCAAGCCTTTTGTGAATAGATTAGTCATAAGTATTGGGGCATATCTGGGGAAATCACAAGCATAGAGTTTTATGGTGAACTGGCATGTTAAGATGCTGTCTTCCCCACTCTCACTGATCGCTTAGGTTTGTTCACCCTGAAGTGACGAGTTACTTTTCTTCCCAGGAAACTCTCATGTTTGGCTTTCCTTCTGGCTCTCCCTTTTAGTTATGCTGTCATAGTTAGTCCAACCAGAGTCCCTTGTCCCTGCTTGTACCCTGCACCAAATATACGTTCGCCTTATAGATTATGTGACTGTTAGCATACCTAACTGTTCTCTCTCTCTCTCAAGCTACATACGTATGACACTCCTGAGCTGCCAGTGAACCAGTCCTCCACTTTCCTTCAGACCTGTCTGACACATTCTGTTGCCTCACTTCTGGTTGACGTTCTCATTACATGGAGGCCTCTGGCTTGCTGCTGAGAATGGCCTTAAATTGTCTTCTTGGGATGCGTGTGGTGACTTGGCATGGTTCCACTTGACCATAAAGATGGTCTTTTACTCGGTTGATGACTGCAGTTGCTCAGTAGTTCAAAACTGAAATTCCCACAAACAGTTTTGTACCTGAGCCTCCATCAACAAAAGTGGACTTTATATTAACTTCACCACCTCTCCTGTTATACTGAACTTCCAGGCTCCTAACACACAGTATGACTACAGATCAATGTCTGCAATCTGATATTAGCCAAATGAGCATGGGTTCCCTGTTGAGTTTGGTTCCTCTCAAGGTTTCTTCCTATTGACATCTCAGCCTAACCTGGTCATTACAATTTATACATATTTCTCCACACATTTCAAACCTATTTTCATAATCTTTTCATTCTTAAAGTTTACATATATGGGACCAGTCTTGGTAAAGATAGCCTTCCAGTAATGGTCATGAAAAAGAACTGCAGCATAGAATAAGTAATCTTACACCTCAGCAACATATATGTGCATCTCATAATTTATTTGTACCTTTTAAGTACGATATATGAACATATGTAACTTGTATAAGGTCACATTATTAACTTGTTGATAAGAACTGTCAAGATAAGGGATGTACTGTACATGATGCAGAAAAACTAGTTCATGCATTTGTCACCTCTAGGTAGGATTACTGCAATTCCTTACTGTCTGGAAGTCCACTATTACTACTTGCACTAAAGCACTAAATGGTTGTAGAGTAGTTGAGTGAACTGCTAGTGTCTTATGATCTGCCATATCCACTGCTGGTCCAAGAGTGCAGGCTGCTTGTCAGTACCTCGTACTAGCCTTTCCATAACTGACAGAAAGGCTAGAGTAACTCAGATAACCACTACATATGATCTTAATCACCAAAACTGGAAGGTTGAAGACTGGAAAAGACTGGTCTGATAAATCTAGATTTCTAGTGGCACAGATATAATAGGGCAAGAATTTGTGGCCAACAGAATAAATCAATGGACACAACTTGTCTGGTGTTAACATTCCACATTGGTGGAAGTGGTGTAATATTGTAAGAAATGTTTTCTAAAAACACTGACACTTTTAATAACAATATACTCACTTAAATCCAACGGCCCAATTCCGTCATGATCACAATTTACCCATCTTCTAGCATAAAAACGGTTTTATCAAAAGGTCAATGTGTTCAGTTTCCTTCAGTGACACTTCCCAGTCTGAATGTAATAAAACAACTTGGTAAAACAAGAGATTTGCAGCATTGAGTGAGATCAACAGGCACTGCATGATGCAATTATGTCAGTATAGACCATGATCGCAAAATAATGTGTACAATGTCTTGTGGACTCCATGAGACAAATGACAGGCTGTTGAGAGCAAAAAAGGTGCCACCCACTATAAATTTTACGTTCTTAAGACACTGTTAAGTGATTGAGTGATTTGACTTTAAACCATTAGAATTTAGGAGCCTAAGGACAATGGAGCTTTTTTTTATGACCAGACTTTCCATGGCTCTACCTCATGTAAATAGTATAATTTGCATGCCATTTTTCAGTCAATGCATTGCTCATTCAAATACTTAACACTACACAAGTATAAGTTATCTGAAAAAGATCTTTATAATTCAGAAAATAAGATCCACCTTCTTATTTTGACTACATCAGAAGATGGATTGGGTTTATTGTGTTGTCATTCACCATGTGTACATAAATTAGTTCCACTTGGTGATAAAAATATATCAGACTTACCATATCCTGCTAAATTAAAATATCTCTTGCAAATAATTAACTAAAACAAATTATTCTGGTCCCAGTTGTGTTAATCTGGCACTATGGTATAATAAGCAATTTTGAAAGTTTCTTTCAGAATAAAATGACATATGTATTAAACCATAATCTATTAAAAGAAGCTGTAAAAGCATTCTTAAAATCAGACACGAATGGTGTTTTTTTTCCTTTTTTATAACACCATAAACATTATACGGGAACAGTGAATAAGCTGAAGTTTTGAATATTGGATGAATTACAGAGGTTATGAAGAACATAACACTTCGTTCCACAGAACACAGTGCAACCTAAGCAAAAACAAAAAGAATAAAAAGAAATATAAAAAAAATGTATGCCACACACCTTTATAATTTTGATACGTTAAGTGTCGCCTACCATGGTTTTTAGCCCGAACAAAGACAATTTTGTGGAGGAGAAAGACCGAAAAGACATAACAGAATGAAATTCACTGTAGTAATCTGCTCTGGGAAAAGAAAAAAAAAACAGTCACGGTTCATTGCACAGCAGGTTTTATGACCAGTACACAGCTCTGTGCAAATTAAGAACAAATTAAAAGGAACAGCATTTACCCCCACCCTCCTTACCCAAAACTTGCCATTTTGTCCAAGTTTCCATTTACACATGTATTTGGATCTCATTTGCTTTATACACTATAGAAAAACCAGCCATCCAGTTGGCACCCAGAGGGCATGTAGAACTGAGTCATAAAAGTCCTGCAGCGAGGTCGAAATGCTTTTGGGATGCTCTGCTCCAAGTTCGGAGTGGATGCTGGGAGCTTGGGTGGGAGGGTGACAGGTAGAGGCAGAGGTTTAAAGATCTGGAGAGGTGGGCAAAGGAGAGGAGTGGGAGTCACACTCATCTTATTAGTCCACCGGCCGCTTTTCACCATGTTTCTTTGTAAACTCTTCTGCGTTCTTAAAGAATTTTTTACGGTCTTTCGAGTATTCCTCTGCTAGATCGGCCCTCAGTGGGTGCTCTGGCTGAGGGTCATTGACAAGGGCGATGAGAGACTGAATTACTAATTTGTGGGAGAGAAAAACAGAAGAAAATTTTGTTGGATACGAAAGGACAACAGAGACCTAAATAGAACAGCAGATTATTTACATTTATATTAATTACTCAAGCCTTCGTTGCTTCTTCCTATGCAGAGCCCTTACCTTGATCGGTTTTGGTTGCAGGTTTCCAGTTTTCAGCACTTATGACTGGCAAGCACACCTGACCTTTCTCATCTATGTTTGGGTGGTAAATCTTTGTTTTGAAGGTGATCTTGGGTGGCTTAAAGGGATACTCAGCAGGGAAGATGATTTCAATCCTGAATGCACCTTTATCGTACGGAGGGTTGTCCTGAAATTAACAAACATCCATTTTAATTATTTATAACTAATGTGTGTGAGTGAAAAAACACTTCATATAGTATCCATTTTTTAATGCACCACCTAACATTGACAAACATGTTAATGCTCAATTAACTCAATGCATGACCGAATCATGGTCACCGCACAAAACAAAGGCGTACAATTCATACCCCGCCTTGGAAAAAACTCCATCTGGACAGCATAGTGTAAATATCAGACTCAGTTGGATTACAGGCATTTTTAGGAGTTTTTTTGCCCTTGGGGTGGATTTAAATGCAGGCCAGTACTTTTAAATGCAGGCCACTATAACAAAAGCATTATTTAAATAACACTGCAAGACCCACCCACAAGTTCACCTTGCCCTCTGTGAGCAAGGCCAGAGTCTTAAAACTAGTTTGAATTAGTTAGTATTTCTGCTGTTCAGAGCATTTCCAATTCATAATATATTCAAACCCAAACAATTTTCGGTTGAACTTCTGGCATTACTGAATTGCAGCATCACATAACTTAACACATTGCCTGTTTACTGCAGATTTCTTTCTGCTTTTAAGTGTTATAAAATAAATTTAGTCTAATAAATATATTAAAATCTGAATTACAATAAAACTTATTGTGATGTACAAAATAATATTTTCCATATATATTCAATGAAATACCACTATAATCATACTTACGGGAACAATAAGCCCTTGCCAAGTCAAAATGTTTGACTCGTCAACTTGGATGTTGCGGAAATTTTTCATTCCAGACTTGCGAATTTCATCGAGTTCCTATGAAACAAATTGCACAAATCCAAGAAATGTTTTTGACAAGAGTGGTCAGTTCGAACACCTGAAACTAGGCTCTGAGCTTTACATCACACGTTAGATTATACTGTAACAATGCAAACATAAGACTAATAAAAAAGACTTGGCCAATCAATATTTTTTTAATGGGTGATGAGGTAAACAACTTCACACAGCTATATTTTCATTTCCAGCTTAAAACTGCAGGTTATGAGAACAGGATACTTCAGGAGAACTTAATTGCTGTGTGAATCACCAGCTTCGTCATAATGCTTAGATTACAATCTACTACAAATTATCAAATGTGGGAATAAATTAGGGAGTGATCTCACGTTAATGAAATTAACAATAATAGAAAACAAGTCTCGAGATTTTCAGGGACAAGCGTATCGCATACTGTAAAATGTAAGTGCTTAAAGTCAAAGCTACACCCATTCGACACCTCGGTGACTTCCTGCTTCTGTCCAACTAACACTTTTGCTATTATAAATCCGTGTTACCGAAAGGTATAAAGACACTGAAATTAGGAGAAAGCCAGTCGCCTATGCCAACTAAAGTTCCATAATTATAATGTTAACTAGCTGGTTATGATTTTATCCAGCAGTTACACGACTAAACTGACAACCCATCAGCAATCACACAGCTAGCTAATTTGCTCTTAGGCCATCCGAGTCCTCGGCTAGCTAACTTGATCTCTTTTAACCCAACAGTTTCCTCAAAACCTTTTCAGACCGGTGACACCAGACAGATAATCCCCTTATTTACCTTTTTCAACTCAAATTAAAAACACGACGCTTGCGAGAAATATAAGACACTTTAGCGAAAAGTACATTCGGTTCTTTTTGCCGGCGGCCTTGGCAAGCGAACATGTTCATTCGCTTTTTCACTAGCAAGCGGGCTAACAGGCTAACTACATAGCCAGGCTGTCGGCTAACGTTAAATGCGATGAAACTGGCTAGCTTGTTAGCTTCTCCATCATCATATTTCTCAGACATAAGACAGAATTTACAGGAATATTCCACTTTGAATTTACACCGGCTTCTTATAAGCACGACATAAAAGCGACTAGGCGGAAAGTAGAGTAAATCTTATTTAACAACAATAATTAGGGATTACTCAGGGTATTTACCTTATGCAGCCTCCTGCTTGCCGCCATCTTGGATTTGCTGACTAACTACCCAGAGTGCACCGCGACAGATATAACTATTCTTCTGGAAACCCCCCTTAGCACATACAGTGTGTCATCAGAAATTCAAATGTGAACAAACAATTTGAAGTTACAGAGCTGTAAACTGTTAAGAAATTAAAATGGATGTCTATCTTTTACTGTTACTCTAACTATATTTATATACATTTTTGTGTGTAAAATGATGGTCCCTGTTTTTAGTAAAAAACCCTATACAGTATAATTAAATGTCACTGTGAGTCATCAAAATAGTTCTGTGTAGAGTCATCATTTAAATTCCCTCCTTACAACATAAAGTGTTGCTCTAAAAGAAAAGGGCCATTTAAAACACTAGCAAAGAAATCTTGCACAGTATTCGATACAAGAAAGCATTCTGTAAGGAGACGTTTATGTAAGATTTATAGACAAACTCTCCCATTTAAGAGCTTTAGTCAGTATGTTTTGCTTCACAGAATATTCTACATGAAAGAATTGTGTGCGCTTTCTGATATCTCTGTAACATGACAAGCTGCATATGTCTTATCTTGTTAACTTAAAGAAAGCCGAGTGGTAGAAGTGACTGTTGAGGAAACAACAGCTTATATTAGCTCTAATGTGATGGATAAAAGTAGATCGTCTCACAGGAAGTGTAATCAAAAAAGTTAAAAACACAACGTGTAACTCATTACAAAGAACAGATGGGTTTGCATTGTACCACCCCACTTCTGATTACTTTCATTTTGATTACTTTCATGAATTACTGTTACTGTTATTTTTTATGATTTGATATCAGTGTTTAAGTGATCTCCCTTCATGCTCATTCCGGATGTTTTTCTGACCACATTTCTTCCTCGAAGATGATGGTTCACCACTATCCTTCCAGGTTTTAGTAATGCGTTTTTCAGTTCTTAACCAAATTTTAGTAATTTCATCAATCTCCTTACTTATTGCAGTAATTATCCAATGGAAGGCTCTTAACTATTTGGTATTTAAATCCAAGTGGTGAATTTTTAGTTTAGCCTTTTTATTTTATTTATATCTTTTATTGTGTGTGTGTGTGTGTGTGTGTGTGTGTGTGTGTGTGTGTGTGTGTGTGTGTGTGTGTGTGTGTGTGTGT
>JAOTRS010000008.1:10410851-10426616 GCA_028565755.1 Dinotopterus cunningtoni
ATAACCACAATTTTTTAAATAAAAATACGCCATATATATATATATATATATACAGATATATATATCAGAAACTAATTTTTTAAATAAAAATACGTATTTTTATTTAAAAAATTGTGGTTATTGTAAGTTTCTGTAATATTGTAATATATGTCAGTGAAATATAAATGTTACAATAATTAGTTCTAGATTCAGTAAAACCATTTAAATGTACATTATTACTATTATTATTATTATTATTATTATTATTATTATTATATAGACAGGTAAAAAGAGAGAGAGAGAGAGAGAGAGAGAGAGAAATGTAATAAGTAAAAATAAATGCTAATGTCTCTCAATGTCCTCTGGGTGGCACAGGAGTACACAGCATGACGTCCTGTCTCAACACAGTTAAAGTCCTAGGATTATTAGAACAACAAGGTGGGAGGGCGAACACTGATATCCTTGAAATACTTTCAGTTCTGCTGAAAACCTGCACTGGCACAAACATATGGTTCTGCTTATGAAGTGCATGATAATTATCTAAGAAGTTGGATCAAGTGTGTTAAAACACTGGGAAACCCCTAAATTACTGTATGCATTACACTGTGCACTCCAGAAAAAAACAAATTGTTGAGCTGACACCATCAAGAGCCATGTAAATCTCTCACTCTTTCTCTCTCTCTCTCTCTTATTTTTCATACACTATCGGAGTGATAGGGTAAATATCAAAATAAACTTTGGCACAGATTCTACTGGAACTGTACTAGATGAATGCAGGTAATTCTTTAAAAACATTCCATTGATTTGATCGTGCAAGATCATAACTGTTATGTTTTATCAAAAAAATTTATGGCTGTAAAACCATAGGGTTTACATTATCATCTTATTCATACTCATAAATACAATAAATTACCAAGCACCAAAGTAAACAATGTCAACAATGACATGTGTAGATTCATATATCATGATGAATTTTTGAACCCCTCATTGAACATTAATATGGAACATTTATCTTTATGTTTCAATCTTCTGCCGACTGGTTGAATGCTCTATGCCATATTACACAGCATCTCTGTGTGTAAATTATAAAAACTGTTTGTTATAAAGCAAAGGTGCCTTCAAAAAAACAATTAACAACAACTGTTTATACATTTTAAAAAATCACATGAGGAGCATTAAATAGTGATAAAGTTATTTTGTGTGTGTCAAGAGAGTAGAATGAGGCACAGTTTGTGCATTTAGTTTTTTATAAAATTAGCTGGCAAGTATTATGGAGCAGCTTGGAGGTTGTTCCACAGTTCTTCTGAAAATATTTCTGTTGCTACTCTTTCTTCCTTTATTTTATTCATACAAAACCAAGCAGACCTTATTATGGTTTATTGTTTGCAAAATGTAAAATGTTATGTGTGTGGCCCAGCAGACAATGAGCCCAAGGCCACAGACCTGGCCACAAAATTCCCCATATCCTAATTGGATTGAGCACCCATGGGATGCACCCGACAAACAAGTCCATATCATGAAGGGCCCAACACACAACCCAAAGCACCCAAAGGATCACCCTGCCAACGTCAAACATCCCAGCACACCCCAAAGACCCTGCGGCACCAAGGGTGGCACAAGGGGATTTGTGGGATTGTGGTTTTAATGATATGTACATGGTAATGGTTTTATTGTTTTATAGGCCACTATGCTATAGGATGTACAATGTGAGAGTATTCCCAAATTGCTAGTAGTGTGTGAATGGGTGTATGTGTGTTTGTGTGTGTGTGTGCCCTGCGACGGATTGGCAGCCTGTCCAGGGTGTACCCTGCCTCGTGCCTTACACCTCCTGGGATAGGCTCCAGGTCCCCGCGACCCTGAATGCAGGATAAAGCAGTATAGAAGATGAGTGATATTTATATATAGTGGGCAGTTGCGCCTGGTGAGGGTGAGTGTGAATGGATCATACAACAAATAGCTGAATATAAGCAAACGCCTCGGGCACTGAAGCGAATTGGTGGCTCCCTCTTTTCTCCCCCTCTGCCTTTCTTACCCCCTCTTTTCCTGGCTTTTATTCAAATTTGGGTCAGGGGTGAGGATTCTTCACGTCACAAGCCTGCAAGATGGCGCTCGCAGAGCTGTGAGATGAGAGAGCAGGATGGCTGTGTGAAGAGCTTCGGTCGCTGTATTCAGGTAAACTCTTCTACCTCTTTCTCTCATTTCGGCGGCAGGGCACAACAACACGGATACGGGTTTTTTTTTTTCATAGGAATGCGGGTTTTAAAATAAAATAATATTGCTGAAACTATAGCACGGTGTGTGTGTGCGCGCACGCGAGAGAGAGAGAGAGAGAGAGAGAGAGACTGTGTGTGTGCCCACAGGGGCTTCTCTTGTTTAGTGCTTTACACCAGGACAAGCTTGGCAAGCTAGTGGCAATGTCCTTTATTCACTGGATTTATTTGCTTTTAGGTAAAAATCGCTTTCTTCATCAACTGTAGTACTACTAATACTAATACTACTACTAATAATAATGTGATAAGTCGCTCAGTTTGAAGCAGTTTTATAATGTCAGTATGTTTCTGGTCTGTGTGACAGATGGCGAGTTGTGGTTTTACGGATTTTTAAAAAATCCTGTGTGTGTGTGTGTGTGTGAGAGAGAGAGAGTCCTAGATAAAAGCTTGTTTTGCAGTAAAGGGAAAGCTGCGCGTGCGTTTTGCGTGTACTACTACATATGTCTGTAGTTTGGGATTGTGCACGCGCAGCAGCCCTCTGTTTCTGTTCAACAGTTTAACTAAAAAGAATAATAATTAAAAAAAAATCCTACCAATATGTGCAATGGCATATTTTGATATACTCGAAGAAACCCGACGTTTGCGTTTTCTCTGTTCCGATTAGCTAAGCCGTTCTGATCAGGAGGTTATGCTAAGCGACGAGCTCTGGCGTTTACGGCAACTTTATTCTCCTGGTTCTCTCTCCTTTTTTCGTACTAAACGTGATTGGATTTCTTAAGTGAACCTTTCATCTCGTCTATTTTAACGACTTCGGGGGGAGGGGGTGTTGTTTTACAATGGCCTTTTCTGCACAGAAGGTAGAAGTGTGCATGACAGTTTCCCTGAATGAGAGCAATCCCAAGGGCTTTTTCTCCCACCCATGCACTCACATTAATGTATAAGGTTTTTCCTGCCCAGGAGGTGCACACATTGTGTTTGTGTCATTGAGTAAAAATTTGCACGATAAATGTTTCATTTCAACGCTTATAGAAATTTGGATGATATACATTTTTCTGGAAATGTATAGTGTTTTTTTTTTTGTTTTTTTTAATGTATAACACAACATGTTCTTGAAAAGCAGGAACTGTGTTGCTTTAAGGCAGTGCCATATGTTTGAAATCTTGCCCAGCATGCTTGGCATGTTTGTATGTTGTAACATTTCAACAGTTTTTTTGTTGAAAAGCTGATTGGTTAACAGCTATTCCATTAACGCGTTATGTTTTTGGTAATTTGCTGTCTCAGATCCCTAACACGCCTCACGCAACCTGCGCAATATCTCACTGTTTCATTTTTAGTCATTATTTTAGTAATTCTAGCCGCAGCCAAGTGGAGAGAGAATCTTTGACTCATTTGACGCGTTTTAACAATTTCTTGCTAAACCCTTGCACACAATTTAAAACGACATCTGTAACACTCTGAGGACAAGATGAACACAACCTTTAAATTTTCATCAGATCTAATCTTTTTTTTTTTTTCTAATTAGTCGACTTCAATCTTTTGTCCTGAGTCCTAGTTGAGGCTATCATCAAAGTCATCATTCAGACTCGCACCTGAAAACTGTGTTTGTGACAACCTCAAGAGCGTTTTGTAGGCTGCTTTTTGTATACCTGAGCGGAATTTACTGAACCTTCATGGTTAGGTTTGACAGAAACAAGGTTTGTCTCTGATAGGAAATGAAAATGGGTTTGGGCAGTGAAACAAGGATGTCTTGCATTCTTGAGATAACATGCTCCTGGTTCTAACTGGCATTTTGATTAAATTAGTGTTTATGGAATGAGTAAAGACTGCTGTCTTTTTAAATGCTTGTGGTTTTTTTTTCTTTCTTTTTTTTCTTCTCTCTCTGATATTTCTGAAATCATAAATAAGATAGGGGCTTTTGAGCTAAGGTAGCAGTTTGAGTCAAGGGAAGGAAACTTATTCTCTCTCTCACACACACACACACACACACACACACACACACACACACACACAGGTGAAAGGCTACATTTTTAATATTAGTAATTTTTGAGAAAAATGCCCATTTACTTTATATTTAAACCTATAAACTGTATTTCTAGCCAGCACAATGTTTCAAAACCTTTTTAATCTATGCATAGGTCTGTTTTTATTGAGCACAATAAAAACAGATCACAGGGAGTTTGCGGCTTTGGATGAAATTGTTTATGTGGCAAATCACAACCCACATTAGATTTTGTCTACTACTTCGCTTCTTTTTGTTGTTGCACTTTTTTTTTTCTCCTACAAGCAATCTCTCTGATTAGACCAGTTGTTTCATCTCTGTCCTGGTGCAGGTCTGTTCATGGATAGGAATGTCTACAGAGCAGTAAAAAGAGCCAGGAGCAGCTTATCAATCTGTGGAAAAGATAAATTCTTACAGAATGCTTCTAAAAGAGTGTTTCAATCAGGAAATGTTTAAATAACTGTGAGGAAATAAATGGTCTGGTCTAATGTTATTAAACTTTTCACCCCTTGAATGTAGCTGTATCGCTCTGTCTTTAGGTATTTAAGTTCTATATTGCCATATATTGATATTCTTCTTGCAAAAATCTTGCCTGGTCAAGCAAAGGGCAATAAATTTTGTTGTGTCGGAGTAAATATGTTGGTTGCGTTTCCAGGCAGTTTTGTGTTTTTATAGGATCTGCACAAATGGAAAAAGAAATGAAGTTCTCAATGGTTTGTTGAATCTGATGAATTTATTATAAATTTTTTTTTCAAGGCTAATCATGTTTGTTGCCAGACAAGGTTACCCACTGTATGGCTGATCTGTTCCTCTGCACTTTGGCTTTTTCTCTTGGTAGCAATCTTGTTGATTAGGCCAGTTGTTTCATCTTGGTGCCGGTGCAGGTCTGTTCATGGACAGGAATGTCTACAGAGCAATAAAGAGGGTCAGCAGCACCTTATCAACCCGTGTATGCAATTCAGATAAATTCTTTTCTCTTATTACCTTTACTGTTGGGTTATTTTCCTGCTGGTCATTAGACAGACCCGAGATATTTTTGTTGTCACTTTGGTAATTCTTAAAGTGTGCTTTTATACTTCTGGGCTGAAAACTGAATCTTTTGAGTGATGGTCTTTTTTTAGAATTAGGATTGGCTTTGATGTTGGAGGAAGACTAATTGCAAAAGACCCCCCCCCCCCTACATAAGCTGTTAAACAAAGTTGTTTGTTTGTTTTTTCCACTGCAAAATAATGTGCAGTAATCCACTGTGATCTAGTCAAAGTGGTGTGTTAAGTCAATATGTCAGCAATAAGTCAACATGTTTTTTTGGGAAGATTCCCAAGTTATACCGCCATATGGAAAAGTCGCGCTGGCTGACATCTGAGATACCGGGTGTGTCAGACTGCAGTACTGGATGCCCAAAGGCTGATTGTGAATTATATGTACCCTCTTCTAACCCAAAGGATTGAATCCATGAAGTCCTAGATAAGGAGCTGATGCGTTGAATCAGTTGTGTTAAATGAAGTAGAAGGCTAAACTCTACAGTGTGTGGTGGTTTTCTGGAACTAAATTCAGATACTTCCGATTTCCAGAAACCAGTGTTACGTGGAGATATTGTTAAAAGGAAGGGCTCGGTTCACATGATCTACTTAAATAAGGTCGGTTGCCTAACCATAACAAGGATGTACTATTCTTGTACCTTCTTTTACCCATGAATATACTTCTCCACAGCTTTTCAGTGACTGCCTCTGCTGGCTACAAAAATTCTACAATATAAAGCAAAAGTCTGGACTCTCTGATTGAATCTTTGGCGTTCCCTACTGTGAAAGACAAGCTCATGGTTGACGTTTGTTAAATAGATCATAAATAGTTAAGGTGCCTGTGAAGCCTATGTATATTCTTATTTACAAAACAGTTTAAATGTAATGGCTCCCACGGTACAATAACTTTTCGTTTAGAATTTATACACTATGTATGCTATATTACTTTGGCTTAATTCATTAAGTTCTAGGTGAAAAGTATTATAGTTTGTATGTGTGTGGGTGTGTATACACCTAGATTATAACCACTGTAAGATCTATAACTGTAGATATAAATGGCTTTATTAATACACTTGTGGTTGCAGTTTGATTACTGATGACCATTATTTTTTTGTATTGATCAAGTATTGTGATATCCTATAGATTCCACAACCAATACCAGCACTTGTTGCTAAATGACTTAACCTTTATCTTGGAAATTGCAAAGATTCTGTTACAAGTCAGGGCCTGCTTATCCAGTGGAGGGACTGTTGGCTTACCTGTTCCCACCACACCCTAAGTATCTCCTGTGGCTCAAGTTTCATGTTGTCCTTCATGCAAGCCAGCCAGAAACATCCACTGGTCTCCTTTCCCCAACCCCCATCTTTCAACAAAGAGACTGACCCTGGAGGCTGGCATTAATGAGTGGTGGCAGGAACGTGAAGAAGGCTAAGACGAGAAAAATGTTACTATTGGCTGCACTGCCTTACCTGCTTTGTGCTTGGACTGGTGTATTTGTTTTTACAAAGACTGGAGCTATAGTGTTTTGTGCAGCACAGGTTTCTGCTTGAAAGTCTGTAATGGTTGTGAAATAGTCATTTTTCCACATTGGATTTAGTTTAGGCCACAATATATTATGTCAGAAAATTACTGTACATTGAACAGCATTTTGAGTGTTCTCTTTGTTTCCTTCTTGTTTTTGATCTTCTTATGTATCTTTACAGGTTTCTAGGTGCAGGAAAAAAGCTGGAAATGGAACTGCCAAATCATGCCAAACAATTGCTGCTGCAGCTGAACCAACAAAGAGCCAAAGGTTATCTGTGTGATGTGATTATAGTTGTAGAAAATGCCCTCTTCCGGGCACACAAGAACATTCTGGCAGCCAGTAGTATCTACTTTAAGTCCCTCATCCTTCATGACAACTTAATTAACCTCGACACAGATATGGTCAATCCGTCAATTTTTCGGCAAGTACTGGACTTTATTTACACCGGCAAGCTTTTGTCCTCAGATCAGGTCAGTGACCACAATTTTAATGCCCTCCTAACGGCAGCAAGCTACCTCCAACTCCATGACCTAGCTGCTCTCTGCAGAAAAAAGCTTAAACGCAATGGTAGATCTCTCCACAACAAACCCACAACTCCTACCAATGGAAGAACTTCTAGGAACCAAAGGCTGTCCTCCACACCCGTCACACCAAACCAAATTTCAGGGTTTAAAGACAGTGAAAAAATAAAGAGACATGATGAGCTCCTTAAAGATGAGTTGTCAGAGGATGAGATTTTTGTCAGGAATGCTCAGTGTGCAAACCCAGCCAACTCTCTTAGTCCCTCTACTAGTAAGATTGGGAGCAATGGCCCCATTACAAGCAGTGGTGGACTTTTGGAGCTTGGCCTGGACCTCTCTAAGAAAAGCCCTTCAGGAAGCACGGTCACTGAAGAAGTAAGTCCAAGCAGTATCCCACAAGAATCACCTCAGTCTGCCTCAGAATCCACAGCCAACAGTGCCTCATTCGATGATCTCCCTACTAACCCACAGAGCCTAACTACTGGAGAGCCTATGGAAACTGGTGAAGCAGAGGAATGTGACGAGAACCAGCATTTTCCAGACGCTGAGCAACAAAAAAGCACCCGCCAGATATCAAGGTCCAGGCGACAAGCCAAGGGTGAGGGTCACAAAGGTGAAGATATGGAAAGGTCCACTTTGCCCAACGGAGTTGCCAAGAGGCTGAATGTGGCTGGAGAAAGGCTCACAGGTGGAGGAAACGTCAACTCGGACCTGTCCTACCGGTGTAAGGATGAGGAAGAAGGAATGGAGAATGGCCAGGAGCAGAGTGAAGAGAGTGGCCACAGTGAGAATGAAGGTGGACGCAATAGTGCCAACTATGTCTATCGGCAGGAAGGCTTTGAGCCTGCCCTTGGTGACAACCTTTATGTCTGTATTCCCTGTGGTAAAGGTTTCCCTAGCTCGGAGGAGCTAAACGCCCATGTGGAGACCCATACTGAGGAAGAGCTTTACATCAAAGAGGAGGAGGACGATACCTATCCAAAGGGAGATGAGGCTGAAGCTGAGGACTTGTCATCTCAGACGGTCCAAGTGCACGGCATAGAAGCGCGACGCTTTTGCTGTACAGTGTGCAATAAAAGCTACAAAGATCCTGCAACGCTGCGGCAGCACGAGAAGACGCACTGGCTTACGCGGCCTTTTCCCTGCAACATCTGCGGGAAGATGTTTACGCAGCGCGGCACCATGACGCGACACATGCGCAGCCACCTTGGTCTGAAACCGTTTGCCTGTGAGGAGTGTGGCATGCGATTCACACGCCAGTACCGACTCACAGAGCACATGCGGGTACACTCTGGGGAAAAGCCCTATGAATGTCAGCTTTGTGGGGGCAAGTTCACCCAACAGCGTAACCTCATCAGCCACCTTCGAATGCATACCTCCCCATCATAAGCCAAAGACATTTTGAATGGAATACCTTGAGCGCAAAAAGATTTCGTTACAGTGCACACCTGTATTCTGTAAAGATGATGGCTATGAGTGGGTGATCTGACGGTGCGGTCGTTCTCCGTTTGAGTGACAGGAGTAGTATTTCTATATATTAATGCCCCAACAGTTAAAAGAGAATTTTTTTTTTGGTTCCAAAAATTGGTATGATTCTGTGGCTTTTTCTTTTAATTATTTAATTTTTTCCCTTCCTTCAATGCTGCGAATGTATGCCTTGAGCAATGATGCTGTTTCGAAATTCTTTGGGCGCTCTGGATCGCTTTAGACCAGTCTATGCATTGGTTTCATTATATGTTTCACTAGCTGTTGTCTCCAAGTATACAGTTTAATTTCCTTCGGTCCACAAAAAGCAAGGGACGGGAGTTAAGAAAATGTAAAACACTGTCTCTAATTGATTAACTAATAATTGCTAACCCTTTTTTTATTTTGTTTTGTTTTTTTAACTTTAAAGGAAGATTGAAATATGACTAAGAGCCTTTAGAAATGTTTATAGTGTTATAAAAGCTTTGTGCATCTGACCAAACACATTCACAAGCTTTAGTAACATATGCCCATTGCCTATTTCTAGCCATGAAGGAGACAGGGTCCATAAAAGCGTTCATACAATAGCACACATTTCGTCGGTTTAGATTTTGATTGTTACATAAAACTGACATGCTGGAGCTTTTTTGCTGTCCCTGATCATGGTCCATTCAGTAGTTGCAAAAAGTGGTGTGAAAAATAGGAATTATTCGATGTACCCTTGTGGGCTCCTTCTATGCCTGACATGGGCAAATGGGGGGGGTATAGAAGAGTGATTCCGGGTGTTCTTTTAAGCTCTAATGTTTACTCATATAATATATATCTATATAGGGGTTTACTCTTGAGACAAAAAGCCAAAAGTAATGGTACTTGTTTTAGATAACTTATTGTTATGCTTCAGTGAATGTTTCAACTGGAAGTTCTTTTGATATTTCTTTGGGGTGGGGCGATTCAGGTGATTTGGTTGGGTTTGTTTTTTTGAATTTTGAATGTCAATTTTGTTGGTACTGTTATTCAGTTATGATTGTTAAGGTTTTTGCTTCACTAAAAATCTTTTATTTGTAGTCTTGTCACATTGCTACCTCTTAATTCTTAAGAACAGTCGTTCATTGGTAGAAAAAGTGGGGGTCTGGATGTAGCTGGCCCTCACAAGGTTGTATAAAGTTTGGTAAGGTTTTCAGAATGGTCCTAACCTACCCATCTCTCAACAAAGGTTTGATGTTTGTGTGTTTCTTTTTTTTTTTTTTAATATTTAACATAGTAGAACTAGAACTTAGCTTGTTGGATGCATGTATTTAAGTTTTATGTTAAAGAAATCCAAAGAGAAAACTAGTACTGAGGAAAATAATGGCTTATGAACAAAAACTTTTTTCTGTAGAATGTCACTACCAAAGTTTTTAGATTAAATACAGAAAATAACATTTCAGGAGAAAAAAAATATTAAACATTTTTTTTCTTTTTTTTTTTACTTTTAGTTCTCAGTAAAGATGAATGATGTTAGTTTATACTGGACATTGTACACAAAACCAATGAACAACTTTTGTAAAACTTCTGCTGATTGGTGGGCTGGCAGTTTTTCAATTTTGAAGTTTACATTAGTTTCTCAAGTTGGTCTGTCATTGCTTTTGTCTTCAGACGAACTTTATTGAAGGACTTTAGAAGGACTAATTTATTTTAGTTCAGACCAAAAAAAAAAAAAAGGAAGAAGTAAGACAAACTGAGTAGAGTTGTTATGCCTGTGTTACATTACCACCATTTTGGAGAAGTTCATTCAATGAGGAATCTATACACTGGATTGTCTCTACAGTCAACAGAAATGCTCTTGGGCTTTTTTGTGGCTCATACAGGAACTGATGTTGTTGAGTATTGTATAAATCCTTTGCATAGTTCTGAGAAAGACGAGTTATTTCAAAACCCTAGTCGTCATCCTAGGTTACTGACTTGGGAGTCACTGTTACCTTATCAGCTCAGACAGTATCTCTGCTAGGAGATATTCATATTTCACTGCTGAAATTTTTACACCCTCTATTTGCATTATTATTTTTATTTTTTTTACAGCCAGTTCCAGTGCATCACATTCCATGTGTAACCCTTGTCAATGCAAATTTTAATGGCATTCCTTTTGTTTGATTTTATTTGTTCTGGTTCTTAATCCAAAGCCCAGTGCAAGTGCTTACTAATGATCATGAGATGCAGCTGTTGTCATATACCTTAGAACAATGTACACTGCCTTCCTTTTTTCCTGGAATTTTGTCTGAATTCATCTTATCAGAGACTTGAATCTATATACAGTTCTGTGCAAAAGTCTTTAGCCACACACTATTTCTTCATATTTTGATTCCAAAGAGCCAGGCTTTCTTGTATTTTAAGTGTAGTCATGAGGAATAGTTCTCCAGGCTTCCTGAAGGATTTTTTTTTTGTCTCCTTTTAAGTCCAGTCCCTGTACCTGACCAGTTTTAGAGAAATATTTTTTGTTAAGCCACACAGTGACCTATGACTCATTTAAGCATTAAGAAAATGTAACTGAGGCATGAACCAGTGAGAACAGGTGCAGATGATGATGATGATGATGATGGATGATCAGGCCGGTGATTAGTATACAGGGGTTGGAACCGATGAGAGGGGAAATGAGGTTGCTGCTGTGGTTGTTACATAAACAAGCAAATTTTAAAATGTATCTTTAGGCACTTTGCAGCCTGTTGCAGTAAAACGTTTGTTCCCATTTGTTTAATCAACATAAATAAATCTTATTTAATATGAAGAAATGAGTGGTGGGTCAAAATGTTTGCATGGTCCTGTATATCATGTAACTCCATAAGTTATTACACTGTAAACACTGTTTTGACACTTAAGTTTTTTCCTCTTTCTGCCGAGGATTAAGCAGTTAAGAAGATTATGGGCAGCATCAAATTCTCAGGCCATTAGTTAGTCTGCAGCCCTGTCCATTTGCTCATATCTGGCCTTTCCAGAGCTACTCTTGGTCCAAAATCCTAATTATTTGAATGGTTGCTTCCTTAAGGGTAATGTTGGTTTCCTTAAAGAGAAACTTAGTTATGTTAATTAAGCAGGTCATGCTTGGCATCCACTCTGGTGTTGAAGTACTCATATCTGCTCAGGGAGACATTACTGTGTCCTCCTTGTCACTTTCATAAACCACACAGGATTCCAGGAAAAAAAAAAGCTGCCATTTGATCTCTTGTGTACATATCAGCACTTAACCAGTACATCAGTGTCGTAGCAGAGATGTCTTGCACGGCTGAAGTGTTCAGAGCTGAAACAGCATGAAAAGGATGGCAAAGTTTCAAACTGTGACAATAATGTTTCT
Organism: Dinotopterus cunningtoni; assembly: GCA_028565755.1. NCBI lineage: Eukaryota > Metazoa > Chordata > Actinopteri > Siluriformes > Clariidae > Dinotopterus > Dinotopterus cunningtoni. The sequence goes on from JAOTRS010000008.1 coordinate 10,422,894, forward strand.
ACTTCAGACTTCAGGGATAGTTCTACATATTTTGGAAATGTGGAGCTTTCGACTACATTTGTAAGACTGTGTCAATTTCTGTATTTTAAATGATGAAAAAAAAAAACACTAGTTTCCTACAAAATAGATTTTAAGAGTTCCCATTTCAAATGACGCTTTCGGAGAAAAAAAAAAGGAAACAAATGGAAAGAAAAGAAAAAGTAAAAATCCAGAGATGTACATGAAAGTTTTACTTTTAAGTTTCAAAATGTTTTAGAACTTAAACTATTAAACATAAAGTGTATAAACAAATAAGATAAAGCTCATACCCAAAATTTCAGACTCTTTTCTAAACCAAAGCACATACCGAATGATTGACGGCTTGTCTGATGGAATGATTCTTGTGTATATCTTGCTGTTTACATAAACACTTACAGTCTCCGACCTCAGGAGAGGAGAGGCCAGTTTGAGCAAGCTTCTTTATAGTGGTGTCCTAAAGTCAAAGAAATCCCCCCCGCCCCCACCACCACCACCCACAATCCAGAAATGGATATAAAGTGTGGTATGGAAGAGTGATGGTATGTGTGCCCTTCATGTATTGTCAAAAACAAGTTTTTATTGTTATTCTGCCTTTAAATGTCTACACTGGTATAAATAGAAGCTACACAAACATGACCATGTAGAATTTTTTTTGGTGAGGGATATGGGGGTTGGAGAGGGACAGGGCTCTTGTTATCTCTTGTTGAATCTGCTGTTAATTTTCTAATGACTATTTGTTTTTCTGAGCCATTTGCTAAAAAAAAAAAAAAAAAAAAAAGTAAAAAGCAGCTTCCATCTGACTGGCCTCTCCTCTGAATTACATTGGTGCAAACACTTATTGACAGTGTTCAATATATATATTTTTTAATCAAAGGTCTATTGTCAGTGATGAATGTATTTATTTTTGATCCTGTTTTCACGTTTGTCAAAGATTTCACTTTGTGTGAGACGAGGTGTTCTTGGGGTCTTAATTTTATTGTTTAGAAAGACAACGAAACAATTCCCACATGGATGTAGGCATGAGGAATGTATGTGGTCCCATGAAGTGTTCCTGTTCTTAGCTGGATTGGCTCCATCCTGATCCTTCTCTCACTCAAAGCATGCATGTTCTCTGGATCATGTGTTCTTATTTTTTCCCTGTATTAAAGACTTGAAGGCTGTTTTTTTTGTTTTTTTTTGTATTTTTTTCATATCTGTTTGCTTCCATCTGTTGATACAATATGGGACTTTTATTACTTGTGTAAACCAGCACTCTTGTGTTTGTCTTCTCTATTGAAAGCAATGGTGTTGTCATGCTATCATGGTTCAAGGCTCCTAGTGGATAATATTTCCTTTATTTCTTGGACGGTTGTCAAAGGAGGGTCCAATTTGCTTATGACCAACAAAGCCAAAGCTTTTTTTAAAAAAAAATTCTGTCTTTTTTGCGATCGAACTCTCTCCTGCTCACCTTCACCTCCCAAGTTTGTCAGAAAGCAAGTGACATGCAGACGTGTCATGTGGTTAAGAGATGGAATATAAGCTTTATAAAATGCACTTTGCGATTTGACAGCAAAGGTCCCTTCTTAAGAATGACCTTTTTAAAGAATCGAGAGAACTTGCTCAGTTATCTTAATGATCACTTGGTCAATATTTTGAGACTGAAGATGATTGATCTTTCATTTGCTGCTATGATTTGTAGCCTGTTGCAGCAGCGCTACGTATTTCCTGTGTAGTATTGTCAAGTCTCACACTGCTAATGTTAACCAACCACTTAAACCTCAATTTACCAAACCAACCCCCCCAAGTAAACCAAAGCCAGCTTTACAAGCCTCTGCGTTTTTCACTTATTTTCTTCTTGAGGCCATATTGCACCTAATACTGTGTTCTTGCTGCCAGTATGACTGTTTAGTCAGCCTTTTTTTCCACTGTGGTTTATCCCATCTCTGTCCATTCCAGTGTCTTTATGTCTCTTTGACTTTATAGACATTATTCTAAATATATATCTGTCTGTTGTCCAGATTTGTTTACCTCAGAATGGTACGTTTCAGTTGCAAATATTTGTTCAATTACTGTCTTTTATTACAGTTTTTTTTTTTTAAGCCTTGAACATGGCTTGCGGACAACACCATGGTTTCACGTTTCAGTTCCTCAGAGATCTTGTATTCAGGGCCGAGCTACATGAAGCTTGCAGCTCAAATTGTGTTATGCGAACACAATATGATGTACAGAGGTGAGCTCATCTCCTTGCGGTCTTAATGTACAGCTATGAGAAGTCATTTTAGAATCATTAAAACTTTGATCAAAATACCATATTCTGTTGCCAGTTTTCTTTCTTAACATATGTTTGTGGCTGTGGTGTCTTTTTCTTTTTTTCTTTTTTTTTCTTTTTTTTTTTCTTTTTTTTTTCGGGTGATGCGTCCTTCCCTGGCCTGCCTGCATCATAAGTTTTGTCCCAACGGCTCAGAGGTCGTTATGCTGTAGCGTGTGCCTCGAACTAGCAGTTTGGGGGTTCACTGGTGATTGATGACGAACGGGTGAAAGGGAAGCCGCCCCAAACCAGTCATGGCACAAATCTCCGTCTGCCATCTGGGAGCCCCTTTCCAAGCATCACCAATGAAGGGGGCCAACACTTCACTGCTCTCCACAGCTAAATTCTTACCATGCGCCATTTTCCTCCATCCTCTGCAGCCCATTTAGGGCCAGCCCTCTTCCTTTGTCTCCCCTCTCGAGCTTGCCAGTGTGTGTCAAGAGGCCAGCGAGCACCTCCCTACCCCAGGGGAATAGAGGGTTGGCATTTTTATGGCCCTTGTGTGCCTGATTCCATAGGGCCATTTAGCTCCGCCTCGAGTGGTGTCACATGCCAAATGACCCTGAATAGGGTCAGTTTCAGGCACAATGACTAGTATGTTGATGCTGCATCCCCCTCCCCACTTTCCTTCCATCTGCTAAGTATAGATTAACTATAGTCACATCTGCGAGGGGGGCCAAATCACATGCAGATCTTGCACGAAGCTGCTGAAGGCATGAAAGGCAATTCAGTTGTCAGATGCCCTCGATGACGACGATTTTTGTTGCATCTGCTGCCTAATGCAAATGTGCCCTTCACATCTGAAAACAACCAAGCTTACCAGGTGCTACAGCTGACAACTTCGCTAACACATTAGAATTTTTTCCTCCCCCCCCAAAAAAGTGCGATTTTTGAAACTTTTGGACACAGTTCTTTTTCAACCTATTTAAGCTTGCATTTTTTTTTTTTTTTTTTACAAGCATCATTTCACCAGGTGTCTGCTACATCAGTACAGCAGCTGCCTCTCAAACACTGGATTAATTCAAAAAAAAGGGGGGGGGGGCTAACATGCGAGTCTGTCCAGCAGCATTGAATCTATTCTATTCTTTTCTTTCATCCCTTCTGCGCTGGGCTGAATGTAACGGTCCAGTCTGCCCATGCTGGCTGCCACAGCCTAAAAGAAATGGCACTACAGGTGGCTGGCACAAGGAGGGTGCACATTTAGCATATTGAGCCTTTCACATGGAACAGTACAGCAGCTCTGTCACAGAAAGTGAGAGAGAGAGAGAAAGGGGCCTGTACTCCTCCCTCCTCTATTTGCCCTGTGCCATGGCACTATAGAAAAGCAAGCTTTGGGACTAGGCATAATGGGCTTCTTTTAAGGAGCGGAAGGGACAAGACCAAAAAAGACCAGGCAAAAAAAAAAAAAAAAAAAGATT
>JAOTRS010000008.1:10513213-10529692 GCA_028565755.1 Dinotopterus cunningtoni
AGGGAACCCATCCTCATTTGGGTGAAACAGAAAGCAGGAATTGATCTGCATTCATACTGTGTGTTAGTTGGCAGGCATCATAACATGACTCAAAACAGATTACCTCCATGTTCCTGAAGAACATTGAGAAATTGCCTTATATGATCTTTTGAAATAGTTTTAGTTGGTAAATGCAATACACTCAATTGCCATGGGTGTGTAAAGCATATTCAGAATATTTAAGTGTTTGTATAACTGCATTTATGGCAACTGTTTACACACTTACCGTTCAACAGACTTATAATAATCCACACACACTGATTGAAATGGCAGGCTTTTGTGATGTAAAAAAAAGAAACAAAGATAAATCATGTTTGATCATGTCAAAAAGGGAACCATACAGCAACCAACAAAAGCCAAATGGAAAAAAAATTTACACAGCTATCGGCTAGTACTTTCTCAAAGCGCCATTTACACTCAGTCCTTATGGGTACGTGCTTCTTCTTCAGATTTATTACCTCCTAAGTTGGCTTTTCCTCTTTTGACACAAATACTGCAGGGGAATCACCACTGAGCCGTCAATGCACATTTTTATTACATACAATAAAATAGAATATTACAGGATGGTATATTCAGTTTGTCATTGACACCTACACTAAATGTTAAAGTTCCCATATTTTACTATTTCTGTACCAAGTTCTCAGAGGTTTTTTTTCCCTCCCGCCTTTTTCCTTGCATTTATTTATTTTTTAATTTTTGCACACACTCCAGGCCGATCTGAATGACTTAAAAGTCAGTTTTACATATTATGTCTCCTTTAACATTACTTTTTTTTATTGATGTTTTGTGAACACTAAGAGCCAATGTTTTGATCTTATATGTTTCGTTTCCTAGCAATACTTACATTATTATTGAAATCTTCCTGTGCAACACTTTTATTAATGTCTTTATTTTCAGCATCTAATTCCTTTTGCATAAAGTGTATTATGACCTTATAAAGTGATTTCAGGCTTGTTGGATTGATTGATTTTACTGGTTTTTATACCCACCAGGGGGCCAGTTTACCAGTGATGGACCTGACCGAGCTGCCCAAGTGCACGGTGTGTCTGGAACGCATGGACGAGTCGGTGAACGGTGTCCTCACCACCCTGTGCAACCACAGTTTCCACAGCCAATGTCTGCAGCGCTGGGAGGATGCCTCGTGCGTAACACACATTCACTTTTTTCAGCTAGTCCAGATCACCGCTAAACCAAACAGATCGTTTAACCACACTTTTCCCGAAACTCTCCCCAGTGTTATTATGCACTATAATTACGATTCATTGTCAGCAAATTCTTTCTATTCAGTCCAGCTGTTTTTTTTTTTTTAAGCTTCTTACATACTTACTTTTCCCCCTTTGCATTCATCATTCATAACAATGCACTGATGTCCAAATGCACTGTTTACTATTCTAACATCTGGTATAGGTTTAAAAAAAAAAAAAAAAAAAAGGCCTGCTGGGAATTTTTCTCCATTCTTCCTTGCTCTTTGCAAACAATCTCATGACGTGTTGTTTTTAGGCTATTGTAGCGTTCTAACAGATGACCTTTGACTCACGTGGTGAGCAAAGTGACAGTGACATTTAGGCGTGGACATTTAACCTGCCGCAACTGCTAGAACTTATGACTTTCAGAAAGTGTATTTAAGACTGCCTGTCTCTTTCTAGGTGCCCCGTGTGCAGGTACTGTCAGACCCCAGAGCCCATGGAGGAGAATAAGTGCTTTGAGTGCGGCGTACAAGAGGTAGCCAGATGTTTCAGTTCTTACTCTGTTCTGTTTGATTCATATAAAGGAGCAGCTTCACGTAAATGCTAACGTAGAAAGCAGCAAAACTCCCTGAGGCTCTATAAGGCGTAAAAGGGAAGGATTAAGCTGGTGTTGAAAGGACGTTCATTATGAGCATACACCGATCAGCCATAATAGTAAATGTACTGACGGGTAAAATGAATAGCATTCGATTATCTCTTATATTCACATGTGCCAAGGGGGGGATATATTAAACAACAAATGAACAGTCGCATCTTAAAGCTGAAGTGCCAGAAGCAGGAAAAAAAAACTTTAACAGGGCCACATTGTGATGGCTAAAAAGCTGAGATGGATCATCTTCAAAACATCAGGTCTCCTGGGGTGTTCCTGTTAGTGGTTAGTACCTACCAAAGTAGTTCAAGGGAGGACACCTGGTGAACTGGTGACGGAGTCATGGGCGTCTAAGGCTCATTAGTCTGCATAGGAAAACATAAGGCTGTCCTGTTTGCCAGAAGAGATACTGTAACAATTTGCTGAAAAAGATCATGTTGTCTGTGATGATTTGGTGTCAGAACACACAGTGCTTGCTGTGTGTGGGGTTGCATACCGTCCTTGCTGACTCATGTCCACTGCTAAAAGCTCTTACGGATCATTCTTTCTTTTACGTCATGTGAATGGCTAGGGGGGTGTGTGTGTGTGTGTGTGTGTGTGTGTGTGTGTGTGTGTGTGTGTGTGTCTGTGTCTGTGTCTGTGTGTCTGTGTGTCCGTGTGTCCGTGTGTCCGTGTGTCCGTGTGTCCGTGTGTCCGTGTCTGTGTGTCTGTGTGTCTGTGTGTGTGTCTGTGTGTCTGTGTGTCTGTGTGTCTGTGTCTGTGTGTCTGTGTGTCTGTGTGTCTGTGTCTGTGTGTCTGTGTGTCTGTGTGTCTGTGTCTGTGTGTGTCTGTGTCTGTGTGTCTGTGTGTCTGTGTGTCTGTGTCTGTGTCTGTGTCTGTGTCTGTGTCTGTGTGTCTGTGTGTCTGTGTGTCTGTGTGTCTGTGTGTCCGTGTGTCCGTGTGTCCGTGTGTCCGTCCGTGTGTCCGTCCGTGTGTCCGTCCGTGTGTCCGTCCGTGTGTCCGTCCGTGTGTGTGTCCGTGTGTGTGTCCGTGTGTGTGTCCGTGTGTGTCCGTGTCCGTCCCTCACTGACCTGGGAAATTGATGGCTCCATGGGTTGCACTTTGGGCAGAATACAAGCCAGTGGGAGGCAGTGTGATACCCCTTGCAATGTTCTCCTGAAAAACCCTAAATCCTGGCATTTATGTACAGTAGATGTTACTTTGGCACATAACCTGAAGAATACCTAAATGTTGTCGCAGAGCAAGTACACCTCCTAAAAAACAAAATCTGATCCATGAATGCTGCAACTTCATGTACCTGAAGTATTTGCTGCTAACTCTTTTCTCCCAGACACCACAGCACACCTTTAGAGGTCTGGTGGAGTCCATGCCTTGATTAGTTCTTTTGGTGGCACAGAAGGGTCCTACCCAATCTAATCTAAGGTTTTAATGTTATGGCTGATCAGTGTATAGTAAATAAGAGTCCTGAGATGAGCATGAATCAAGATTAGATGTCTGAAAGCAAAAGTCTTTTGTCTAACAACTAGCTGTGGTATTTGCATACTCAGCAAAAACTAAATTTTGTATACAGAACTTGTGGATCTGCCTGATTTGCGGCCACATCGGATGCGGCCGCTACGTCAGCCGCCATGCCTCCAAGCATTTTGAGGAAACGCAGCACACCTACGCCATGCAGCTGACCAACCACAGAGTCTGGGATTACGCTGGAGGTACGTCTGAGACCGTGCTGCATGTTTTTGACCTCCTGCTCCTGAATAGGCAGATTTTGTCATGAAGTGAATCAAACAAGTATTTTGTTATGTGATTTAAGATAACTACGTGCATCGGCTGGTGGCCAGCAAGACAGACGGCAAAATGGTGCAGTACGAGTGCGAGGGAGATTCCTGTCAGGATGAGAAGATCGACTCACTACAGCTTGAGGCATATGTTATTTTAACTGTAGTTTACCTTGTAGAATTAATACACTGTGTTCAGTTACACATATTTTATAATATTCACCATCCTGTTCCCAGTATTCCTATTTGCTGACCAGCCAACTGGAGTCACAACGCATCTACTGGGAAAATAAAATCCTTCATCTAGAAAAAGAAACGACAGAAGAGGTAAAAGCTTGTTTTGGATGTCCCACCGGTTCATTTTTTTTACAGGTACAGTGGAACCTTGGATTACGAGCTTAATTCGTTCAGGAAGCGGGCTTGAATTTCAAAACACTTGCAAATCAAAGTGAATTTTCCCATAAGAAATAATGGAAACTCAAATTATTCGTTCCACAGCCCCAAAAAATAAATACATAAAAATAATGAATACTAATAACGAAAAGTAGTGTGTGTGTGTGTGTGTGTGTGTGTGTGTGAGAAGCTAAAGTAAGAGGAGAGGAGGAATGAGCCCCTCCTCTCTTCATCTTCTCGTCTTACACTGTAAACCTTCCTCCTCTCTTCTTTGAGTTTCACACACACACATTAACGGAAAGACTGTTTTATCGGAAAAAATAACAAGGAACAACGCTAATGACACTCGCGTGAGCGCACACTAACGGAATCACTGCTGTAAAGTAAAAATAAAACATTAATATGCACTTTACCTTTAAAAAGAATCGCGACAGAGAAGTCTTTCCATTAGAGAGTGAGAGAGAGAGTGTGTGTGTGTTGAGGCGAGAGGAGGAGGGGTGTGTGTGTGCCGAGCAGATTACCCACAATTCCGCAGCGCAAGAGAGAGAAAAAACATTGGCTCAGTTGTGATCACGTGACGCTCGGCGTCAAAACAAGAAGCGCATGTGTGACACATAAAACAAGACTTATTCGTTTTCCAAATCAAAATTTATTAAAAATCTTTGCCTGTCTTGCGGAAGAACTCCCAAACCATGTTACGCGCAATCTGAGGTTCTACTGTACAAAAAAAAACTATAAATATATAGTAATAATGAGTTGTTTGTTTCAGATCAACAACATGAAGGCCAAATTCAAGGAGACAATTGAGAGGTGCGACAACTTGGAGCTCAAGCTGAACGAATTAACCAAAGAGAAACAGACCATGGAGAAAAAGCAAGTCTACGCTCTATTCATTATTGTGATGAGCTGCTAAAGGGAAAACGGAGGAGGGGTTATTATTTGTTTTTTTTGCAAGAACAGTTAGAGTATATTTACATTTATGGCATTTGGCAGACACTTTTATCCAGAGCGACTTAGATTTATCTCATTACACATACTGTATGAGCATTTGAAGGTTAAGTGCCTCGCTCAAGGGCTTAACAGTGGCAACTTGGTGATATAAATTGTTCTTAATTTCTTTGAAGTGATCAATCTGTTAGCCAGCTTTTATTATGTTAGGTTAGTTATACTTCCCTGTCAAATCCTGCCGTCTGCATTATGACTGGTTACAAGAATGTCTTGTTCATGATTAGTTAGATCCTCGTTGCATGTAAAATGAAAGCCAATCCTGGGGCACGAAGGGTGGGACTTTAACCAAGTGGATTTAAGCCCAGTTTAGCTAACGCCACGTTATAAATAAATATTTATCAATCTATAAATTTTTTCCCATCCCAAGTCCCTTTAGGGTTTCCATACTATTCCCTATATTTACTTTTCTGGTATTTGCTGTTGTGATGAGATGTGGCAGGACACACTCCTGTTGTAGGAGCTTTTTTGGAGCCCTCTGCCGCGTCTGAGGGAAATTTCAGTTTCTGAGAAAGGAGTGCACGATAATTGTAGCAAGAAACTCCAACTAGCACGATTGTGCACAAAGTGAGTGTACAGACACCAGTCGGTCAGAACAAGTGTGAGAAGGTAGGCCTGCTAAAAATACACCAGCACACCTAAAGAGTCAGCCTTACAGGAAGAAGACTCGCCTAAAATAGGGTGCCACGTAACATGCAAGCCGGAACAGGTAACAGTAGAGTAACTCGAGCATGCCTAGCTAGACCTGTAAATATGCATACATGCAGAGGGGGGGAACAGAATGTTTTATTATCAGCAGTTAAATACTGAGATGAGAAATCTTACAGTGGTGCAAAAAATATGGACCAAAAAAAAGCTGTATAATTCATGCTACCATTAAGACAAATACATGTGAAAAGTAACTCTAGACACCCGTAGAGTATTTACCCCTATTCTAAAACATTTGTATATTTTTTTAATCAGCAATTGTCTCCCTCTGTACGAGAGTGAGTCAAAAAGTGTCCGCACTCCTGCTACATTAAAAGGTCTGTTGGCCGCATTGTCTTATTAGCGCTTTCTGTTCAAGGCTACTGTCTCCCCAGTTACTGCTGAGCAGGTATGAACGTGTTACATCAGTTTATTTGAAACTGCAGTTCGAGCAAAATGGATGCAAAAAAACGAAAGAGTTTTGTCGCAAAGAAGTGTGTATGAATGGATTAAGAAGTTCAAGCAAGGTCGCACAAGTGTTTGCAATCAAGAAAGAGTTGGATGTGTAAAAACTTTTTACACATCCTTACAGAACTTTCTATAACATTGTCGATGGACTTTGAGGTAGTAATTTAACTTGTATCTAAATATGTTTATTTTAGTTTAACTCCTTATCTCTCCTTATCTGATCTTTTATAACATGTTGAAATGAGTTTGCTGAAATAACAGCATGCACAGTTTAGGATTTCTGTAGTGTATATCAAGTGCAACAGAACAGTCCTACATCTCCATTTCATCTCCTCTCCCCTCATCAGATGCTCACAGTTGAACACCAAGGTGGCCAAGCTGGGCCAGGAGCTGCGTGAAGAGCAGGAGATGAACCGATGTCTACGAGCCAACCAGCAGCAGCTCCAGACGAAGCTGCAGGAAGAGGAGATTCGGGGGAAGGACGTTGTCACTCACAAGGACACCCAGATTGCCGAGCTCCAGGAGCAGCTGCGTGATGTCATGTTCTACCTGGAGACGCAGCAGCAGATCAGCCGCATGCCCGCCGAGACACGGCAGGAGATTCAGGAGGGTCAGATCAATATCGCCACAGCTCCCGCATCGTCCACGCCAGGACCATCTGCACACGGCTCGGGCAAGACCGGTTCGAGAAAAGGACGGTCCAAGAGAGGAAAGTAGCCCGCCATTGGAGTGGGTTGGGGTAAATGACACGGGCGGGGCTTATAAGAAGCGCCACCTTCTGTTTTCCAGACTGGAAAATATTTAGTCAGTCCACTCACTAGTCCCGTACTTTATACAAGACTACAAGAAAAAAATGCACTATATTAAAGATAATGTACATATTATACTATAGGGGTGATTTTAGAAAAAAAAATTTGTTGGTGTCTAAGGTGAGGATTCTCAACAAGTACAAGAAGAACTTATGACACCGCGAGTTGCATGGTGATTGAGGTATTTCTTGTCCTTGTTTGAGTGTGCACTTCTAAATATTTGTTTGTTCCTAGAAAGGACTTATTTGATATTTCTTTAAATCAAAAAAAAAAAAAAAACACAGGAAAGTATTATTAAACATACTCTGCTGCGAGATGGCACTCTGAAAAAAAAACTGCACACAGCATTGTGACTGTTAAAGGTTTCGTGCAACGTGACACTTCTTCATGAGAACACCAAAAACAACACGTCATTATGTCGTACATCTGCTTTACCAAGAAACCTGCGCTGTAACATCAACGCTTACACGCCCTGGGAAAGGACCTGCATCCATTAAAGAGATCATACTGGACTTAACTGCTTTATTTTTCTTTTTTAAACCACGCCTTGTTTAGAACGATAGACGAAGACTTCACCTAGAGAAATTGAAACTATTACTGGCTGCAATTAGCAGCATTATGTCACTTCTCTCTTTAATTGGTCCCAAAGGATTTCAGTTTTAACCAATAGTGAATATCCACTAATCCTGAGCCAGGGGGCAGTCAAGGGCTCTACACAATACTTACTGGTGATTAAACGTTCCATTGCTTTTTCTCTGGTGTCCACTTTATTATTTAATGTATTTTTTTCTCCTTAAAATTGTCTTTATCAGTGTGAATCAGTGGTACTTGTAAGACCTCCTTAAATTCCTCCATCAGTGAGAAACTGGTCATACAGGTACATGGACACTCAAACCTTTTAATGCATGGAATTTGAGATCAGAACTGATCTAAATGTCAGACAAGCAGGTTTTGGTTAGCAAGCCTGTTTAGCAAGTATTTTTTCCCCCACTGGTTTTCAACTCGTACTACACTTCAAACATTTACCACTTAGACACAGACAAAAGCTTCTTGTCATTTGCATGAAGAAACTGAGGAATCCCCCCCAGGCCAAGTCCAAAAAAAATCTATCTATAGTTAATTCAACAGCTAACGTTCAGGCCGAACTCTGCACTTTAGCCCAGGTACATCATGTTAGCATTCCTGCTTCATGTTCATGTGCCCAAGATGTTCAGGTTGAGTTGCATATTAATTCACTTTACAAATGCAGTTTATTAATGATATTTGGTCTTGTTTGTAATTAAGTACCAGAACCTGTCAATTGCAGTTTGCATATTAAACAATAAAGAATATTTAAGTCGTGGTCTTTCTTCTCTTCCAAATTTATATATTTGTTTAAAAAAAAAAAGTCTGGCACATGACTTGAAATGTCAACGCTGTAATTTATGTCAAGAATTCGAACTGGATGTAAAATCCAGAAAAAGTACCTTTGAGTGATAAAGCTTTTTTTTTTTTTTTTTTTAGAAAAACAAATGTTTTACAATAGAAATCTAATTTTCAAATTAGCTAATTTAAACCAGAAACCAGAGTAGTTTTCGAACTCCCTCATCTTATGGTTAAAATACCTTTTTTTTTTTTTTATAGATGTACTGTATAAAATCTTGTGGTTTTTTTGAAAGTTGGCTGAAATGCACAAACTGAATAAACCAAAGCCTGGAGCTCATTTTAAGTTTTACTTGCCTACACACACACACACAGGTTCTACAGCTGACTATGGAAAAAAAAAAGTTTCCGGCTGCGTAGCCAGTGACCAGTTAGCGTCCCCATTGATTAAAGTACCTACAATGGCCATGTGTTTATTGGAACTGGACGGCTATTATTGGAACAATTGACGGTGATGGCTTGGTCTGATGAATCATGTTTTCTTACATCATTTGGCCTTGTCAGAGAAAGCGATGGCACCAGGGTGCCAGTGTAATGCTTTGGAAATTGTTCTCCTGGGATCCATTCACATGGACATTACTATGACACGTAGCACCTGACACATTGCACAAACTGTAAGGAAAAGGTGTTGACACGGTCTCTGAAAGTCCCAGATCTTGATCCTATTGTGTGTGACAAGCTGGACAAACAAGATCGATCCAACTTACAGGATGTAAAATTCCTATTATCCAGGTGACACGACATAGCGCATCATGTCTTGTAGAGTGTGGCACCCGACACCACTGAGGTCATGTAAAGTGCATGCCATGAGTCAGAGCTGTTTTGTTGGCAGAAGGAAGACTTAACATTAGAAACCCCTAAGGCGGTCAAGTGGTCAAACACTCCATGGATGCTGTGTTCATAAGTACTGAGACGAGAATTACCTTCTTCACAGATTAGAGGATACAGCGAAAATAAGTCAGGAATACAGATGCCCTAAATGGCTCTGTCCTTATTGTACCTCCAGAAAAAGGGTTCCATGGCGGGCTATTAAAACTTGTTTTGCCATAGAAGTATGTCAAAAAAGGAGGGTTCAATATGAGTCAAATATCAGAATACTCACATTCTCTACACAGCCCATCCTTCTAGATCTAACTTATACTATTGCAGTCACAATGATGTATTTATTGTAATGAAACGTTTGCATTGCCGGTTTCTAATGCCAACTCAACTGTTCACATTCAATTTTTGGTAAGTTTACATTTTATTAAAAAAAAAAAAAAAACATCCTTTCACATTCCAGTGTTTTTATATTTCTTTTTTTATATTTTCTAATCAAGGGGGAAAAAAAAAAAAAAAAAGACAACAGATTGTCAACCACTTCTCGGCATCTCAAATCGAGCTTTTCAGTCCAGAAATGTCGTCCTGCTAGTGTGTCAGTTCTGAGCACTTCGAGGGTCGAGCGCCACAAAAACTGTTCATTCACACAGCATGATCGCCCCTTACCTTTCATTCAATTAAAACAAAACAACAAAAATTACAGAAGGTTTGACCCCTCTACCCCAAAAACAACTTGAAAGCAGAGCAAAGCTGCAGCACACACTAACCCTCCCCCGCCCACTCCGACTATAAATAAGAAACTTGTCATTTCACTCTAACGCAATATGTAAACAGTTGTTTCACTCCCGTTATTACAGACCAACACATGAACAACCACTTCAGCTGCTTGCGCATTTATAGTGATGATTTCTTCTCCTGTTTTTGGTATGCATTGATTTAAAAAAAAAAAAAAAGAAAAAAAAATCCTCACAATTTCAGGGACCCTCAGTGCAATTTACATATTTTTTCTAAAACAGTATAAACAGTAAACATAATGCATCTTAAAAAAGTGTTTGTCCCCTTTTTAATTATCGTCCAGAACGCAACACAGACAGCCTTGCATGGAAAGCAAAAAAAAAAAGAAATCCAGATTCCAAAGACCGTGTGAGCATTTAAACATGCGCTTTAAATTTTAAACTGAGACGAGCCCCATAGTGAGCGCTACTTCACGTAAACGGGTCCTGCAGTTGGAAAACAAACCGTTACGCAGGAAAGCTACATCTTGCAGTGCTTTGTGTTCTCTCTCTCTCACACACACACACAATATCAGCATTCTGCATGAGCTCAGATTGTAGCAATATACAAGGGGCATTCAAGTCAAACTGGGACTTTTGATTATGTAAAAAACAGAACAGTTATGAGAGTAAAAAAAACTTTAATTCTCGATATAATCCTCTGGTACACTAATGCACTTAAACTCTGTTTCAACTAGTGCTTGGATACCATCATGGTAGAAAGATTCCTCAGTATACAAGAGACATTATCGAATTGCCTGCTTCATGTCTAAAACGCTGGCGTCCCAGGAACTCCTTTAACTGCCCTTTCATTTAATGCCAAAAAAAAAAATTACTGGAACTCAGCTGGGAGTTATTACCCAGATAACCCCCCCCCCACACACACATACAGTCCTGACCACGCTTCAAGCCATTTTCACATACCTGCGCCATTAAAGGAGTTCCTGGAAGGCCAGAGTTTCAGACGTGAAGCAGATCAAGGCTCTGGCGTACTGAGATTACCTTTTACCTTGATGGTATCCAAGCACAAGTGAAACGCTGGAACATATTACTGTAGCAGGGGATTATCCAGAGAAATAAAGGGATCTATTTTTTTTTTTTGCTCTCATAATTATTCTTTTTTATTAAAAAGTCGTTTTTTAACGCCCCTAGTAAAACTGATCAACTGCAGATGAACCGAATCATTAAAGCGACAGTCATTATGTTGCCCAAAGGGCAGTTTGAAGCAAATGCAATCTCACACAGACACACACACACTCAAACTAGACTCAAACTGAAGCACCGTCAGCGGCTTAGCCACTTATCAAGTCAAGCTCTGGTGTTGTCTCCAGACAAGAAGCAGCTGGCAGGGACGGAGGGTAGAGGGGCATCGACTGCTAGATCCCAAAAAAAAAAAAGAAAAAAGAAAAAAAAAAAAAGACATCGGACAGCAACGAAAGGGGGGAAAAAAGAAGAAAACAAAAAAAGTCAAAGCCGTTCACTTTAATTTCAAGTTCAAGTGAGTCTTCACACTTATGTACAATAATTTATAGAGCAGCTCTTCTAAAATTGCTTATCGGTTTGCCTACGTAGCTCTCTAGCATTCTGAGGACATGGGGGTCCAACTTGATCGGCGGCTCAGGGCACCGCGCATGGTTGTGCTGAAGCGGTCAGGAGTTTTGTGTGCCTGTGGAGAAGAGGTGGCGTCAGAACAGGGCGAAGACAAGGACAAGCCTTGAAGGACGACAGGAACTGATGTGTGAGACGGGCTGACGATCAGATCTTCAGGGACTTCAGGGTGTCGCTTCGTTTCCTCAGGAGCTCCCCGACCTCCTGCAGAGAGCGCTGGTAGCTGCTTTGCACTTTATCCATTACGGTCTTGGTGAAGGCGCTCTCCTCCTGCGCAAACCACAAGAGATAAAGTCACAAAAAACAAACAAAAAATTTACAAACACCCGAGTAGATTCAGGATAGAACAATGAATCTCCATACTCTGCTTTTTGCTCAGGTTTACTTTTAAAGACACGTGAACAGGAGGAAACTGACCTCGGTCTGTGTGAAACCCTCCAGAGAGAGACTGTCCAGCTTCAGAGCAGTGAGACTGCACTCCTGATCTTTAATTTGATCCAGAGCCTGGCTGAGGATGTTCTGCAAGCTGCTGGTGAACTCCTGGAACCCAGACAGCACCACAGGCTGAAAGAAGGAGAGAAAGAAAAACAAAAAATAAACACAAGCTTTTTTTTTTCCCCCTCTACACAGACAGCTTCCTCAGCCAAACCGGACTGGCTATATAAAAACACTTACCGTTACGGCGCTGGTGTCCTTTTTCTTTTTCTTCTTTTTCTGTAAGCTAGACTTGAGTGGCCGTAGAGTGCTAGCACAGTAACTAGACACCCAAAGGACAACAGAAATCGTCTGGCAAACAAAAAACAGACCCCGGATTAATGTCATGTTACTAAAAGCGTGAGAACACAAAAGTCCTTATAAAAAGTGATATAAATCAAAGACCTCACCTCAACAAAGTAGACTAGGCTTTCTAATAGAGAAGGGTGCGTCTTACATCGGTTGTCCTTGACTTCCAACAGATCGCCTTTGCATTTATTCAGCATGTCTATTAGAGAAAGGGGCAGAGATTTTTATATGACACAACAGAATTAAATGCAGGATGGAAAAAGACGGGAAAGTAAAAAAAAAAAAAAAAAGCACCTTGAAGCTGTACTGTTAATGATTTGAAGAGGTTTGATATTTGAGCCTGAAGCTCTGTTGACTGATCTGAAACGTAGAAAAACATGGAGATATATGAGGCAACAGCATTCCTGCGTGTGTTTGTTTAGGACAAGCAAAGCTATGTCCCAAATCAACCACATGCAAACGCAAGTTGTTCAAAGCGTCAGTGTCATGTGATGTGATCGTACCCAAACCGGCAGCCTCGAGCTCCTGTAGGTGAAGCGGCAGCTGCAGGACAGACAGCTGACACTGGCAACTCCCGCTGGCCAGAGCCTGCTGCATCCGAGTGGAGGGAGGACCGAGCAACGGGTACTGCTTCTGTACAACCAATAAAAACATGCATTTGAATTTTAAATACCTAATCATTAATATGAACCACATTTACCGTGGTTGCTAGTCTTTTATGGTTCAATAAAACAACAATAAGCATAAACAAAAGCTACAAAAGCTCGTCTGGCTGATCAGAAGTGTGCGCACCGTCTCTCCAGCAAAGACAGACATTCAGATAGTGCTAATGTTAGCAAATAAGATTAATTTTAATAACTTTATATAATACTGTATATTCAATCAATCATTCACCAACACCACTTCCAAGCTATTTCTAAATCTTTTGGTCATTAAGAGAGTTCCTGGGAGGCCAGCGTTTCAGACGTGAAAGCAGGCAGTCCGCTTATGACGGTGTACTGAGAAAAAAGTTCTACCTTGATATTATCCCAAAGACTAGTAAAATGCCCGGGATTAAGTGCATTACTTGGAGATTAAAACAAGTTTAAAACTTTAAACAAGGCATTTGATTGTCATACACGGTCAAAAAAGATCGTCTTAGCTTTTGTTAATTAAAAGGTTCTAATTAGACTAAAGATACAGAACTGTACATTTTTTTCAGAACTCCTTCACCATAACTTACATAAACACGAAATGGTAAAAAAATATCAGTTGCTCAGGCATGAAAAAGGCTGCAGTAAGCAGCAAAGAAAACACTTCGCTTTAGACTGAGGTTGAGAGAGAGGGAAAAAAAGGCTGATGCAAGCAGATGAGTAATTCTGATTGGTATTTTTTTTTTAGATAGCACTGATTTCACCTCTACTAAGTATAATT
This sequence comes from Dinotopterus cunningtoni, assembly GCA_028565755.1. NCBI lineage: Eukaryota > Metazoa > Chordata > Actinopteri > Siluriformes > Clariidae > Dinotopterus > Dinotopterus cunningtoni. The sequence continues at coordinate 10,527,044 of JAOTRS010000008.1, forward strand.
CAGCTCTCTCAAATTAAGCAGAAGAAAACTGAAGGAAAAAAAAAATTGGCAGCAAAATTCCCCCCCAAAATTTAAGTGATCTCTTCTTGTGACTTTAAGATATTATGTCATATTTAAGAATGTGCATGTAAACACAAGCTCCAAAAGAGTTCTAGTGTAATTGTACAAGACTGTATAAATCGTAATTGACCTCACCTGCGAGTGTTTTTCGTTGAACTGGACCGCCTGGCTGAGTGCGCTCTCCAGCAGCGAAAGCAGCGGCTGCAGGGTTGAGGGTTTGGCACACACGCCGTTCTCGGCAGTTTTCTCCGAGTTGTGCAGCGACGGAGGATGGCACAGTGAGGAGAGGCAGCCTACCAGCCTAAGAGTCAGAGAGCGGATCTTCAGCCACAGCAGCTCCTCTTCTAGAGAGTGTTGCCTGTCCTCTTCAGTCAGCTGTCTGCGGATGAGACACGCTCACAGTTACTAATTATCTTCTCCATTAACCATCGGTTAAACTCTATAGTGATGTCAGGGTTAAGAAATGACAAGTATGTAAAGTTAGACATCAAGTCAAACAGCAGCTCGCTGCCCTGTACCGGTCTTTTGGATTCCAGCTGACACACACGGCGAGATCTCGGTTGTCCCTTATGTTGTCCCATGGAATGTCGTCTTCTTCAGGACACAGAGACATGGATTTCAAGCTTTCCTCTAAATTGGATGATCTGAAAAAAAGACATGAATCACAAAATGTACAGACAAACACCCACAACACATTTTATGCAGCGACAACGCTCTTTTATTTATGCTACAAAAATGATGTAATTTTAAAGAAGAGGGTCAGGTTCAACAAAGCACCGTGCTGGTATTGTTTTTAATAGGAGTAAACATTAAATTAATGCTTGCTTCTAGATAATATGAGGGGCATTAAATCAAACCGGGACTTGATTTCACAAAATAACAAAACACCGTTATGAGAAGAAATAAACTCCCTTTATTTCTCGATATAATCCCCAACTACACTAATGCACCTATCCCAGAGTTTGACTAGTGCTTGGACACAATGTATAAAGTTTTCTCAGGATGGCAGAACCATGATCAGGCTGCATGCTTCATGTCTGCAACACTGGCCTCCCAGGAACACCCAAATGTGGAAATGGCTAGGAGCAACGTCAGGACTGTACAGTAGATGTGGCTATAACTCCAAGCTGACGTCCTGTAACATGGAACTGGTGCATGATCGTGAATGATTGTGTGTACAGCTCTTACAAACCGATGCATCTTCTCTGCAAGTTGGCAACAAGTTATCTGTCAATTTTCAAGACCAGAACGTTTATGTAAAGAGATCCGATCCACCTCGGTCAGGATGGTCATCTATGGATGTACCGCTTTCTTTAAAACGTTTGCACCATTCAAATGTTTTACTGCAACTAAGAGCCTCATCACCGTCCCGTGCTTGAAATCTTCTGTAAATGTCATTTTCCATGACTTTACCCTCATTCATGAGAAACTTTACAGGTCCTAGTTTGATTTGAACGGCCCTCAGATTTAGTGGTGCATTTTACAGGAATCATTAAAACAGACTTCACCTGGTCTCTTAAAGCTGTTAAAGTAACCACTGGCCATTTACTTGCCTGTTTTTTATTTTTTTGTTTGTTTGTTTTTATTACTAAAGAACATAACTATATCAGCTTGTGGAACACTAGAGGGTCTGTTTCCTTCGAAAACTAGACTCACATGTCTGCTTCTAGGAAGAGGTCCAGCAGCATCCTCTCAGTGCGCACCTGGGCAAAGTGCAACGAATTGTTCAGTCGATTCCTAAAAGCAATGAACTCCGGGATCTTCTCAAACGCACCATACTTATATGCCTGAATAATGTATTCTGAGGTCTGCAACGAGAGAAAGAGAGTGCGAGTTAGAAACCAGGACTAACGACAGCAGCATGCGAAGGTACAGGTACTTTTCTCCACAAAACAAACAACTTACATCTTTCTGGTTTGAATGGAAAAACCTGAGGGAGAAGTTACAGGACTGAGAAGCAGCAGCAAATTGGCCCAAAGACTCTGCATAGCGAGTCAATAAGTATCTGTGAATGAAAAGAGTAGAGCAGAATGAGATGCTGAAGTGATTTTACTAGAATTCAGATACACCGTGTGTAAGTAATATCCCACCCTATGGTGTCGTGCTGAATGTGTTTGGCATCCAGGCTGGAGTAAAGGTCCACTACAGGCTCAAAGGCTCCCAGGCGGCAGTAGAGGAGCAGAAGCAGCAGCTTGAACTGCGCGTTAGAGGAGCTGTGAGACAGACCTTCCTCCAGCAGCCCCAGACTTTGCCACAGCATGTGCTCATCGCCTGTAACACACAATCCACAGGATAAGGAAGTAAATAAGACAGCAGGAGCAGAAACACAAAGCCACACGTTTTTGATAAATATTACAAGCCAGAATATAGTGATTTATAATACCAATCTAAACTTTTCATAATTCACTTAACAATAATCGCAACCTTTACCTTAAAGAATGAAACTTCACGAGATCGAGTAAGGATACAGCTATACAGATGTGTTTTAGCTTTTTTTTTCTCTAATGCCTAGTACACATGAAGCCAGGCAAAACTAAAACTTTTTAGCAGACATCCCAAAGTTTTTCCACCCACACTGAAACACTAACT
>JAOTRS010000008.1:10529792-10545854 GCA_028565755.1 Dinotopterus cunningtoni
GCAGGAGCAGAAACACAAAGCCACACGTTTTTGATAAATATTACAAGCCAGAATACAGTGATTTATAATACCAATCTAAACTTTTCATAATTCACTTAACAATAATCGCAGCAAATACAGCAACCTTTACCTTAAAGAATGAAACTTCACGAGATCGAGTAAGGATGCAGCTATACAGATGTGTTTTAGCTTTTTTTTTCTCTAATGCCTAGCACACATGAAGCCAGGCAAAACTAAAACTTTTTAGCAGACATCCCAAAGTTTTTCCACCCACACTGAAACACTAACTGAAAACAGCACACACTAGTTTGTCTGACACATTACCTTGACTAGGAGTGGAATGAAACACCAAACTCAGGTTTCGGATAGAATCATGGTTTGAGTCACAGATCAGAATTTTTTTTTTTTTTTTAATTATTCAAAAAAATGGGAGACAAATATAATTTTGCTTTCCATTTATTACTCCTATAACTAAATTAATAAACTGTTTACACATAGATATCCTAAATATTAAATATACATATGTACTGAAAAATAAGTTAAATTTTACAATAAAATATTTTATATTTAATTGTTAAAAAGCAATGACACATGGTGATTTTGTTAAACTATGCTGGACACACTGACCCTTCTATCTGTGAATAACAGTGAATAAAAAAAAATAAATAAAAAAAAAAAGTGTCACAATCATTAGAAATAAATAAATAAGACAAGTCGGTCAACATGGTACAGTGCAACAAATGTGCCACAAAACCAGCCAGAGAATGGAGGTGGGTTACATCTGCTTGACTTTTCTGTTATGAAACAAGAATCAGAGTTTATCTTAATCCAGTCATGTTGCCAGATTAGGTGGTTTTCTGCTAAACTATGTTTTTATCATTTTGGACAAATAAAGAAATGGGATAATTTACATTAAACAAAAAGTATGCACACACAAAATTGAGCTACAATTAGTTCTAGTACTGATGATGTATAATTTTTTTTCTGTTTTTTTTTTTAATTGGAGGGTCTTGAGGGATTGTGGGGGATTTTCTTTTGGCAACCTTGGCATTCACTAAAGTTTGAGAGAGTTTGAGCACATGAATAATGATGCCCAAATATATAAACACCATACAGCATCAATAAAACATTTCACACAAAAATTGTTAAACTATATAACTAACCATGTCCGCAGTTCACATCAAAAAGATCCGAACTGATCACGAATGAACTGCGGGCTGTTACACCACTAACAGTGACACCAATTTTATTTGTTTAACCACAAACATTTATGCAGTCCTGAATAACAAGTTCACTCATATACTATATATAAAGCAGTTAAACATTTACCTGTTTTAACATTTTATTAATTTTACCTGTTAACAATTTAACATATCGGCCTAACGCACCAAATGAAGATAATTAGTTATCAAACCATTTTGTGTTACCCAGGGTATAAAAACCCTACCACGCTGTGGCCAACCAGGACATGAGTCTTATACCCCTGTACTCTGTACTACACAATGAGAGACTAAAATGAATAAACAAATAAATGATTTCAAAACACGAGTGCGCACCTTGCAGAGTGCAGTTTTTAAAAGTTTACTTACAAAAGTAAACTTCTAAAATCATATTGTTCAATTGCTCAGAATGACTGTCACACACTGAATGTTGGGTATGAAATTTTTTTCATTTCTGCCATCTCATGGTGAAATCCCCCCCAACCAAAAATAATTACCCAAGGGTTTAAAAAAATTAATCTTACCAGTCTCTATCCAGAGATCTATGTAGACGTGAGCAGCCATGAGGCAGTACATGTCTGAGAACTGTAGCTCGGTTTTTAAACAGGACTTTCCTTTAAATAGAGAGACAAAACACGCCACTTAAACAAAACAATAGATAGATGGATAAAGAAATAAACAAATAAATAAAGTGTGCAATAAAAAGCAGTACAGTACACAAGGCTCTATTCTCTCGACTCTGTGGTTCTCAAACTGATCCTCAGCTTCCTAGACCATCTACATTTTTTGCTCTATTCTCGCTCACACAACACAAACGTGAATAAAGCAAAAAAGTGGATGGTTTGGCGACTGACAACCCTGAGGACTTGTTTGTAGAACCACTGCACCATATTACAAATATGAAACATCTCTAAAGGATCATTAAATTTTACCCTCTTAAAATGTCAGTGAATTAAAAAAAAAAAAAAAAAAAAAAAAGTATGAATTAATACAATTTTTAATATTTCTTGTATTAGCGAATGTACTGTGTTGTGTAATATTTGTGGTGGAATGTACTGTAGGTCTGATCGAATGGTGAGAGTATAAGGGAGTACAGGACCAATCATGCATAGTTTTGTGCATTAGATCAAGACTGTGGCAGGACATCAAACTCGTTATAACAAAGAATCCTGTCTGAACCTAAACCCATACTGAGAATGAACAATTCACTTTTAAGCAGAACCTTACCGAACTGTAGGCCATGGCGGTAGTGCTGCTTGAGCTCATGAATGAGTGCCAACTTGCGATCAGGACTAAGTGCGTGCTGCAGGCCTAGGCAGCGACCGAGCTGCGTTACACATAGGTGCCTCTGGAGTGAGCGCGTGTCTCCCGGAAGAGCCGTGCCGGCCTCACCCGCAGCCCCGAGGGGCACCGCCTCCATCAGCCTGTTAATGAACTGAGCCATATATAGATGGATTAGAACACGACCCATTGGGACTCATTAACTGCTCTGAGTCAGCTCTCGGAGACCTCACATAACTGAAAACAAACAGCACTTATATATCTGTTTGTCACCTCTAAAAGTAAAGCAGAACTGCATAATGTAGGTTAAACACCGGCAACTAAAAGAAGTGAAGTGTACCTCATAATACAAAGACAGTCCTGGGAAAGTGTGATTACCTGGACATGTTGGTCCCGTACAATAAGGTCCAGAAAAACCTTTAGGTCTGTGATACAACACGGTTTGTCCCCGAATTTTACAAAGTACTGAGACATCAGCTCTAGTGGCTCACCTGCAAAAAGAAATACATGAATAAAATGAGGAGCAAATTTCTACTAATATTACTACAAATATTTTGACTCAAAATCTCAAATTAGAGATAACACACATTTTATATTTTATACATAGATACAGAGGATATCCTTGTTATGACAGCAGTTTGATTTACAATCTTTGACATCTTAAAGGCAGCAGAAGAGCAGGTTTTGTCTTGTGTGCTACAAGTTAGGGCTGCACCATTCTTCTCCATGGGAGCTAGAAACACCAAAAATAGGTACGTTCTGACAACCCGTTTCTAAATGTCTCCTTTGCATGGTCTCTGTGTCCCTCAATGCACATGTGTCAAACCATGACATTTTCTTCTTTTGTTGCGTTTGCCATTGCATACATTAATTTATAATTGGTCAGCAGCAAGTAAATGTTTCACACACGCACGCACACTAAAAACAAAAATATATACTACTTCCTAAAACAGAGAGGGGCATGAACAATTCTAACTGGAGGATAACTTGCTGTATTAGTTTGCTAACCCTAAATGTGTTGATTCTAGCTGTTAGACTGAAAACAAATCGAAAGCAACAGAGAAGTATACTAGACATACGTTAAGATTGAGCAATAAAACCACAAACAACACTTTCCATATTGTCTTTAAATTATGTACAGGAAAAGCTTGGATTGCGAGCATAATTCATTCTGGAAACGTGTTTGTAATCCAATGCGAATTTCCGCATAAGAAATAACGGAAGTTCAGACGATTCATTCCACAACACAAAAATATTCATATAAAAATTATTCATACAAAATATAAAGTACGAATAAAACTAATTAACCTGCACTTTACATTTAAAAAGAATTTTAGAGAAAGTCTTACAAAACACTCAGACTAGGTTACTCACAATCCAAGGTTTTACTGTATTTAATTTCAGACTACATAAACTGACATTTGATGATAAAAATTATATAAACATGCAATGATTACTTTAGTGAGTGTCCAAAAAAAAAAAAAATAATAACTGAAGCAAAATGTCTTTGGTGAAACCGGCAAGACTGTAATGTGCCACAATGCTGAATTACCAAGCTGCTGTTCCTGAGAGCAGCTTCTCTGGCGGAGTCGTTGTATGAGCTCTAGACGTGCAAGATAAGGGCCCCGCAGTGGTCTGGACTCCTTTCCATCCTCTGTTGTTATCCGTTCCTCCACAAAACTGATGGCCTGGGCCACCGAAGAGTGCACTTCACCCTCTATACAACTGAAGTAACAGGAAAGATCCATAGAGATCCTCAGAAAGGACATCAGAGAGTTAAAAAAAAAAAAGCAAAACTCGCCTGCAAAACTAATGACTCTGCTTGGTTTTAAATACTAAATAATATGCAAAAAATTACATATTCTTGCGTATAGACAAATCATAACCTTAGAAAAAAAATATTGTCACCTTACATCATCACTTTAATGTAAAAGATAGTAGTAAACACTAACACTGATATACAGTAGTTAATAGTAAATACTAGTAGACCAGGTTTAACTCCGTACACTTGATTACTACAATACATTCAACACTCACTGGTCTCCTTCCTCCGGAGGCGTCCAGCTCTGGTCGATGAGGTGGAATAAAGAGTCAAAGTATGACAAGTAGAACTGCCAGTCATCAGGGCTGGAGGGTAAAAAACAAAATGAAGAATAGATCATTAATCCATAACTCGCCCTTTTTCTGGCACATCTCCACTTATCTGTTTACTGGAATTTTTTTATTTAACAGACTCTTAAGGATTTCCATTTTTCTTCTGTCAGCAAAGACTCACCTTTACAGACAGAACTTCAAACAAATATATAAGCTAGCTAAGTGTTTAGAGATCTTAAAACATCTGCTTTAATTAATACTAACAAAAGATGGAAATCCATTCATTCATCTTAAATAACCAGTTTATCATGGTCAGGCGTGCACTGGATCTAGAGTGTAGTCCACCCATAAGTTCCGTTAGTCCACGCCCTTTATGAAGATTTAAACAATGCAATTTAGAGGTGGGTCATGAGAAACTGTGTGTGCGCGTGCGTGTGTGTGAAGGCTGTATGTAATCCATGACAAATGTAGAGAGGCAGGCGAAAAAGAAGGACAGAGGACTAATAATATCTACATTATAAAGTACCGATAAGTTTGTTTATTTTTTTTTCTACTATTGCATAACAAAGCACTATTAATGTGTATACATAAAATCATCTCATAATCAGTGTCAAAATCTCACTGGAAATATCTTTCATTATTTAAGCCCTGGCAACACACAAGTTAAGCCAAACCCAGAGTAACTTAACCTCCTTTGCTTAGCGCTATAGCTACGGTACATCACTGAGTTTCACCCTTGGGTAGTGAACTACGGGAAATAAAATGTGGTGGAAACAACAAGTCGAATGTAAAACAGTATAAAAGGCACTGTGTCTTTAGAAAACATTACAACTACCGTTACGAGCACAATTTATTTATAAAGAATATGTATTTTAAGGTAAAGGAGACACTATTGCTAGACACATTGTCTAAAAATAAATAAATAAATTAATTAAAAAATGAGAAGGCATGAAGTCAGCCTAGTGCTGCGCACATAAATGTAATGAAGTGCTGATGCAGAGACTGGCAGTAATTATCTGAAAAAGAGGCTTATTGTCTGTATTTCATCATCATTTCACTGGGAAAAGACAAAACATGCACAGTTTTGGACAAAACCTAACCAAAATTGTGTTGCTAAAATAGCTGAATATCTACAAGCAATCTGAATCCAAAAACATTTTAATTAGTACACTACACATGTATATACTGTTAACTCTTAATATTCATATTATTCATGCTACCCCAAGTACACTATAATCTCTGCTCTTGGTCAGGGCTAAATATTTATGGTCAAGGGAAACTGCTCTTTTGGGTAAAGTAGCTAGCTAGACTTGAAACGAAAGCTGTGAGCAATGTAAAAATGTACCGCAATTAAAGCTTTTTTTTAAGGTCAGAAAAAGCAACTATTGTGTCATATGTGCAACTGTGTATGTTTTGCACAAAATATAATTCACATGCTCTGTACGGCGTATGGAATTACCTCGCTTTTACTTTCCTATTTGAAAATCACGTAGTTAACACTGATGACACTTGATGTATTTCTGGAAAGATCTAGATCACAAGTATTTAAAGCTCATCGCCATTGTTTGCTGTTTCTAATCGGTTAATAGATGTTCGAGACTGAAGTACTGGACTTTGAATGGAATTTATTTTATTAAGCTGGAACAATGCGAGTTATCTGTTAAAACATTATACTAAAAATATGTAGCAAAACGATGTACTATTTGGTGAAAAAAAATTATGATTACAGGAAAAGCTACATTATTTTTAAAATAGTTCTGCTACTGCCATGAAATTACCGTTGCATGATGTTATAATCTTATAATAAGAAGAGTTAGGTCAAGAAACAGATTCAGCCAAATGCAATTTTCAAACTGCAAAAAGGAAGCGTAAGCCACGATTTGGCTCAATAGAAAACTGACAGCGATTTTATGCATCCAGGTCAGATTGTTACAACTGGACATTAAGGCCAATCCAGACCTTATTTGACTTCTATTAGTTTAGTTAATAGCAACAAAACATGATTAGTAAGATGCCAGGACAAAGACAGTTGCTCCGGATGGAGGCTGTTGGTTACTAGAATTCTCCCAAATTTTGCAATTCATTACCACTTGGAAGTTTAATCTGTTACGTATCTGGCCTCTTTTTAATCCAAATTCAAAATACACTTACTTACACTAGCTTTTAGTTTATAATAGTTAGATAATGTGTTTCTTTTATTCATAACTGTCTTACGATTCTGTTTTTTTTTTTAGTTCTTAATGTTCTGTTTTTATCCTATGTTGTTGTATATTCTTAAAGTTTATATCCTTTTTTTTTGCTTTCTGTTTTAATGTCTATCCATTTTTGTATTTTTTTGATTTCTTAATTTTACGTGTCTATTTTTATTTTAACAGCCTTCATATTTTTCTTTTTTTTTATTGTTTGTCTACTTTATTTGCTATGTAAAGCAGTTTGGTCAACTTGAAGTTGTTAATAAGGGCTATAAAAACAGGAAATTGACAAATCTTTTAAAAGGAACTTCAAGGGAAAAAAAAAAATCCTTACTTTTTGAGGAGAAGTTTGCGTGACAGGGCATTGCACTCAGGCCAGCGCTTTAGCTGGCGATACAGCAGCATGCACTTGTTTTCCCGGCTCTGCAGCTCACTAGTGAGCTTCTCTGAGTCAAGGACACAAACACATAACCCAATCACTTCAGTCTTAAACTGATTTTTAGGTTATAAAAAGCAGTTAATGCCCATTTCAGGGCTCCATCCTCACCACCGAGCTGCCCTCGCACCACTTCAAGCGCCTCATTGTATTTCCCCAGACGCTCCAAGATCATGAAATATAACTGCACCTGAAAGAGACGACACCGGACTCGAATTAAACTCGACTCGTCAAAAAGACAAGCCTGAGTACTGCTGGAGCAGGAAGGACACGCTAACCTCTGCTTCGGCCTCAATCTTCTCCTCTTTGACCATCTTTTCCACCATGCGCTCAGCGAGAGGCAGGAACATGGTGTGGGAAAGCTTCTCATCCTGGGCTGAGATGGCCTGAAACACAAGTTAGTAAGAGAATTTTCATACTGCATAAACATCATGAGAAGTCAATGCTATGATGAGTGAACATACCTGCATCACTAGGCTCATAACAGACCAGAAGTAATAGGGGTTTTTGGGAACAATCTTATAAAGAGCCATTCCAGCCTGTTGAAAAGAATCAAGAGAAGAAAAACAGATGAGATAAACGACTAAATGCATGACATGAAAACAGAAAGAATATTCTTTTTTAATGCCATGTCAGCTTCTACGGCTATATTCGTGGTGAGAGTCGTTTTGTTATTCAATTTTAAAACTAGATGTTTTAAAATATTTTTTTTTCCAAGAACTTTAAAACTACATTTGGATTTACTTTAAAACGTTTTTAAAAGTGCCAACAGAATAAAACAAGTTCCTTAAAGGAGTAAAAGAGTTACAGTCAAATAAAATATGTTTGATGGACAGCTGGGTTCTGCATGATAAACATTGTGGTAGATTTTCTCCAGACAGTAAAAAAGCAATTTTTTAATCCAATGATGTGCTATTTTAACTGCAATTTAAAAAAAATTAAACAATAATTAAGTATTTTTTATGATGAAGCATGAAGAATTGCAAACCGATTTTTTGTGCGTGTTTTCTTTAAATCACAAGTGCGATAAAAAGCATAACTATTTTGCCAAAATTGTTTGGGTTATACAAGTGTGAATTTTGTGTGATTTTGCAAAAAGCTCAAGGTCTATCAACCACAGTTTTGTCACAGTAAATAAATCTGCCTAAAGTTTTTTTGTGGTTATTTAAGGGTACAAGTTAGTATTTCAGAATTTCTCAGTATTTCAGATTTAACAAACAAATATGTCTGCATATTGATTAATCTAAAGCTGACACTTGAATATACAGTATAAATCTTTTACTTTGTTCATTTGTGCTGCTGTGCACAGCCATGCTGTTTTAACCTTTTTTGCAAAGAAGTTGACTTGGTGAATTCAGTAATATAGTAATTTCTAATACATTGTGTCATTTTTAAATCCCAATATGAAAGTACACAAAAAAAAAAATCATAATTCACAAATCACTCAAAGTTATTTAAAAAATTTGCTAAGGATTTTACACTTATTAAAAAAAAGAAAGAAAGAAAGAATCACATAAGAGAAGGAAACAAATACTCACTTTTTAGGGTCAAATGCTTCGGCTCCTCCCTTAGACCCACCCCCTGGAGTTCTCCAAGCCAGTCGCTCAATGTACTCATCTGCATCAAAGGGTTCCTACATGAAAACATACAATTACATTAAACAAATGCAGCAGTATTCACCTGGCAGAGTTTTTCCTGCATAGAGAATTGTGAGGCGGCTGCTATCGTCGTCTTAAGCACTTAACAAAACTCAGTTGGGTGTCTTAATCGAAAAAGCAAGAAAGATCTTTGATGATTTCTGTCATTTGTAACTGCCATTGCAACATTATACCCCTAGGGGCCTCAGTATCAATTAGCAAACAGCACTGAGAAAGGCTATACTGAAAGCACCAAAGAGAGAGAGAAATTCACCCTACCATATATAGCTTGCACATATGAAAAATATGGTTTTGCTGCTGTAGTGGCCCAATACCCTTGGGGGGGCTACCAGTATTAAAAGTGCTACCTATATTAAACTATACGGGTTAGACTTTATCAAGCGTTTAAAACATTTAAGATACAAGATAGATGGACAGACAGACTAGTATATCTCAAAATTTAAATATCATGCAATTATTTCTCTTTTTAGAATATAATTTAAAAAGTAAAACTCTAGATTCATTACACAAAGTGAAATATTTTCCTTTTTTTTTAATTATTGATTACTGCTTATACCTTATGAAAAAAAATATTTCCTAAGATCAATCAAAGAATTAAATGTCCAACTTCTGAAAATAATGTTCATTTATGCACTCAATACTTGGTTGGGAGCACCTTTAGCATAAGTTACCGCAACAAAACGGCATGGCTGAGGTGTTACGGAAGACCAGTTTGCTTTGATTGCAGCCTTCAGCTCATTTTTATTATTTGGTCAGATATTTCTCATCTTCCTCTTGACAAGACCCGATAGATTCTCTGCAGTGTTTACGTCAGGCGGGTTAGCTGGCCGGTTAATATCATGGTCAGCAAACCAGTTAGTGGTTGTTTTGGCACTGTAGGCAGAGTCTGTACACTCAATTTACTAAAAATATATGTAAAATTGATATATAATTACCATTCAATTAATGTGTGTGACATGGATGATCCCCTCCATGAATGTAGCTTGTTTTTCGTTGATATGTATAGTGGGGAGATGTACGAGTCTGTACATGATCTTTGGCATTGTAAGTGTAAAATTTGATTTATTATTTTCGACATTATCGACTGTGCCAAATCCAAATTATCACTGTTTCAAAGCGGAAGCTGCTCTGTTAATTAAAAACACGGAGTAGCAATCACCTGCGGAGACAGCATATGAAATGTTCATTAATGGACCAGTCCAAATGTGTTACCCACAAAAAAAAAAAAAAAAGCATCCAATTTTTGTCCAAGTATATCCTTTTTGAAAACTGTCCCATTCAGACAGTTGCACCTCCGGAGCTCTCCTACATTTTAGAAGTAAGTAGAACCAAAATTGCAACAGAATTTTTGGCCACTAAGGAGCAATTTCCTGTTCTTAAGACGCTTAAATTCAGGCCCAGTTCTCCTTAGTGCTGATAGGACACTGCTGATATTGTCTCTGTTTCAAGAGTGGCTTGATCCTAAGAATGCAACAGTTGTAACCCATTTCCTGAAGATGTCTGTGTGTAGTGACTCTTGATGCACTGACTCCAGCCTTCAAGAGTCAGTGCATCAAGACTCTTGTGAAGCTCTCCCAAGTTCTTGAATTGAATTTGCTCAACACCCTTCTTAAGACTGTTGTCATACTGGTTGCTTTTGCACCTTTTCCTACCACACTCTTTCTTTCCAGTCAACTTTCCATGAATATATTTGATAGAGCACTCTGCAAAGAGCCTGAACTGGAAATACTCAAACCCAAAATTAAATATTAGATTTTTAAAAAATTTTCATTAGCTGCAAGTCAATCGTCAAAATAAAAACAAAAAGGCTTGAGATTTCACTTTTTGTGTAATGAATCTAGAATAATACACTACACAATATATATTTATACACTGTTACAAATATATGCTAGCTGCTATACTATACTGATCAACATTTTTTCATCTTACAAAAAAATCCTGCCTGTTTAATATTATCCACATTATCTGCAGACTCAGCCCTAACAACAGGTAAGCCTACATTGCGGGGCATTTAATCAGACTGCAAATTTGCAGCAAGACCACTGCATATCAATTATTTAAGTGTGAGATAAATTTGAGTACCATATTATTGTTGATACGGTAGTGCTTGACACTTACACCCACTATACTACACAAACCCATACCATTGGTTCACCTAAAATAACAGACTGCAGAGGCTTTTTGCACTCTTTATATTAAAGGCTACCATCTCATCTGTCACTGCTGTGCAGATGTGAATATGTTACATCTGCTCATTTGTAAATTGTAAAAACAAGCAAAAAAAAAATGCCTCACTTGTGATTCGCATAGAAAAAAGAGCAGCGAGCAGTGACTAAAAATTTGTAGTCTGAGGGTGTACCTGGTGCCGAAACAACTCACAGAAGAGTATAAACAGAGGTGTTTGGATATCTGCAAACAAACTATTAACCGATTGAGAGTAAACAGCTGAGTATAAAACGTAACCCTTAACCATCAATTAAGAAAAGGTTCTAAGGTCAGCCATCAGCTGGAAAATTGATGCTTACATTTTTCTAAGATTTTCAAGGGCCAGCATTGAAACATTATCAGGAAAAGGGTTCAACAATCAACAGTGTCCATTACAGTGAGAAGCTTATTTATGAGCTTGTGCATTCGTGGCTCGCAGCTAAGAAAGAAAAATAATTTCAATAAGGAAATACAAAAGCCTGGTGACGGATGTACAAAGTGAACTGAAAAGTAAGGAGATTTTGTCAAAAAACGATATTTGTCTTTTCTCAACGTTAATTAAAATTAATTCTACAACCAGCGTGTGGATAATTTTTGACTCATCCCAAAGTGCACTCATACATAATACCTGACAAAGTGACTAGTAAAATTGGAGCTGTAAGATTGATGATTGTGAGCAACGCAATAAGGATTGGCTTAAGCTCAGTAAACATACAGCTTTAACCTTTAGCGTCATAGAAAAATGAGGAATACACAAAAAAAACGAATACAGTACACGCTACTAGTAATAAAGTCAGATATAATAGGTACACTAACTAATGTTAACTTAAAGTTAGTTTTAATCACCAAAGCAGCAAAGTTTAGCTTTTTATCACAGCATAGGACTGTATCCTAAATTGGTCTATACTCCCTACAAAGGTACATTTCATATAAGACGAGATAATGACTTCTACTCCCTTTGTAGTGCACTACAGGTCAAAAAAGAGGGCCATTTGTGATTTAGCCTCTTACAGCTACACTTACTCGCCCTGTGAAATGCTAACATGCTACAGCCGGTCAGTCTTGCACCACACGAAAGATAATTTGAGGACAACGATTAAATCTTAACTTAATTTGAATGTTAACAAAAACCGTAAACTGGTTCCTTTTCATTCAGGTGGGTGTGTTATTTACCAAGCCAGTTAGCAACCAAGCTAACCTGCTAACTAGCTTGACCAACGCATCTTACCTCAAATAACTGTGCCGTCGTAGCCATCGTTCCTGAACAGATAGATGTTGCTCGAGGCAAAGAAAGTCTTACAAAACAGCACGAACCTTTTCTAAATCATATAGCTGATCAGACAGCTAACATTCATTCACCCTGAAGCAAGGCCCTCTGCTTCCTGCAAACAGCTGCCATAGCCGGGCCGGAAAGAGACGACGAACAAAACTTATCCCTTATCAAACAGGTCTGAGATCAGTTCTCTATGTTTAAACGTACATTAAAATTGAGTGCAGAAGTGTCCCTGCTGATCTGACATCAGCGTACAAAAGGCCTGGAAACAAGCCGACACGCCTCTATGAGTCACGTGTTGTTTCAAAACAGGAAGTCTAAACCAGAGTAAAGATGTCAGCGCGTGATGTCTTTGTTGGCTAGCTTGCACATTTAACATTCCGACTTTGAAAGAGAGACTTTTACTAGAACAAATGAGTGAACTGACTGTCAGGTTAAATGCATAGTTAGCTGTTATGCTAAGTCGGCTAGCTTCAGAATCTTCACTTCATGCCAGAAAAGAAGCCGAGGCTCGATGAGTATCCGAGCGCTATGGGTGGTCACCCATGAAAAGGGTGAAGCTGTGAAAGTGCAGTTTTCCAGGTGAGTAAGAGGAAAGTTTCTCGAATGCGACAGGTGCAGATGTGACACTGGCGGATTGGGCACGTGACACCTGTAGCTCATATCTTTCCTCTAATGTTTATTTCTGGTTCTGAACTAGTCCTTTTTTAGTTCCCGTTTGGTAACCAAAGCAACCTTATACGGACGTTGTGGATACCTTCCCAGGAAGTTAGTTTGTAGTTATAAAGAATAATTGCCTAAACACACACTTTTTTTGCCATTGTTCCTTATCACTTACTCATTTATAGTCTATACTGCTTTATTCTGTGTACAGGTTCACAGGGGGCTTGGTGCCTCGCCCAGGAGACTTGTGTCCTAACACAAGGCAGGGGGGAATTGATAAATTTGCATTTACATGGTCACTCAGTTCTGCACGGTGGTGTAGTGGTTAGAGCTGTGGCCTCAGTTCCTGCCTTGGGTATGTGTCCGTCGAGTTCGCATGTTGTCCCAGTGATTGGTGGATTTCCTCTGGGTTCTCCGGTTTCCTCCCACAGTGTGTGTCTGTGTGTGCCCCCTGTGGTGGTGTAGCCTGCCACGAGCCTAAAGTCTCCTGGGATAGGATCAAGGCCCTTCCCAACCCTGTACAAGATAAACAGCATAGAATATGAATGAATGAATGAATAATTGTTCACACAATGACATCACTGTATTGCCTGCTTTGAAATACTCGAGACATTTGGTCCAAATACAACCAAAAATACATTAAGCCAACATTAGTTACATAGGGTTTATTATGTCTGCATGAATAACCCCCTTAAAGGTGTAAGTCGATATTATATAACTCATAGGTTATTGCACCCATGTGGTCAGGCCACTGTTGTAGTCTTGTGCTGTGAAATAAAATATGACATGGCTGAAGTTTTCTACCTGCTATTTTGTCCCTTGTCTTTTTTTTTTTTTATTGCATATCTTTCCCTGTGTTCTTTTATTCAGACGGTACCCCTCAGTGGAGTTTCGTGCTAAAATCTTTTCTGGAGCTCACTATGTGTCAGTTCCTGAAGACTGTGATATATCCCAGCCCCTACTGACTGAACTGGGCCTGGCAGACCCTGACAAGGCCTATGTGGCTGCAAGGGATGACTGTTCACGGCAGCAGCGATCTCCTGCACTGGAGCTTCGTGTTGGTAGCTCAGATGCGAAAACCCTATGGCCAGTCCTAACCATCATTCAGGGTGGACTAATCCTTGCCTGTCTCCCGCTGATTGAAGTCCCACCTGATCCTCGACCTCCCCTTCCCAGCCTGGCTTCCGTCTCTCAAGGCATAGCACTGTTATCTAGCCTACAGGGCTTCCTTTGTGGCACAGCGGGTAAACCACCAGAGCCGGATGTGCTTGCCTCTCGCTTGGCAACCCTTCCTTTAGTTCTGATGCACGTTTGTCCTTTAGGGACCCTTCTGGACACTCTTCCTCAGTCTGGGGGTCTGCCTGCAGCTGTGGCTCCTGGCCCCGGGGGTGCTCAGAAACAGCCCGCATGGAAAACAGGGGTGCATCGAGGAAGAGCAGTGGTAAGCGTTGCCCTTACAGAGATGGTTAGGTCTATGCAATATGGAAACCAGAACAAACAGGATCTGTGGGATGTGCATGGGACAGTAACATGTAAAGTGAGTATAGCCTTATGTTCATATGTAAAAAATAAAATCATATTGCAGTATCACTTAACCAAGATCTTGCTTTTTTTTGTCTATTTTGCTGATAGTGTGAAGTTGAAGGTGTTCTGCCCAATGTCACAGTTACCCTGACACTGCCGCCCAATGGCTCACCCCTGCAGGATATCCTAGTGCATCCCTGTGTGACGTCGCTAGATTCCAGTATTCTTACAGCTACTAGCGTGGAGGAGAACGACGGCACTGCCTTTTCAGGGCCATACAAATTTCCTTTCTCTCCACCTTTGGAGCCTTTCCGCCTCTGTAGTTATACTTCCCAGGTATTTTTGTACAATTATTGGTTACACGTGTTAATTACTTCTTATGGGATACATTCTTTATATCATCAAATTTAAGGCAGCCTCTTCAACAGTGCACACGATTTTTATAACCAGGTACCTGTGCCACCTATTCTTGGTTCCTATCATCTCAAGTCAGACGACAACCAACTCAAGCTCCATGTCGTCCTCAAACTCCACGAGAGTGTCAAAAATGGATTTGAATACTGTGAGGCACATCTGCCATTTTTCAACAGGTGTGTCAGTTCACAAATTCAAAATTCTGAGCCTAACATGAGCATGTGGCAGGATCAAAAGGCATTGTGTTTTACCTTTTTTTTGAGATTATGAAGTTAAGAAGGGGACTATAGCAAGGAGGGTTTCGTCAGCTTCACGGTCAAGGGTTTGATTCTGAGCCCTTGTTATGTGTTTCGTGTGTTTGCTTGCATTTATTTGTAGTTCATTGGTTTGCTTTTACCAAGAAAACATCCCAGCATGTGGATTAACTTCTCGAAAAAGGCCCCTTTGCATAAGTGTGTTTGCCAGAGAGTGTGTGTGTGTGTGAGTAGTCTGCCATGATCCCAACTAGGATAACATGGTTAATGAAAATGCCTAAAGAATTAAATGCACTAATTTATGTTCTTCTAAAATGTGGAAAACACAAAAACACCATTTGGGACACATAATTGAAGTGCTCATCAGCTGACCTCATAAATGAGACACACTTTTGTCTTGTTTTGGTCTGTACAGAAACCTAATGAGCAATGTGGATATAAAAGTCACCTCAGGACAGTTAGACGTTTCCAAAGAGAAGAATCTGCTCATTTGGTTTCTTGGTAAGTTTATACCAGACATGTCTGTCTATATTCAAACTGCTTGAATGATTACCAAATCTCAGTAAGGTTTTATGTTTGTTTATTCCCCCCCCACACCCCCTCACCAGGTCAGAAATTTCCAAGGTCCCGAGAGGTAACTCTGGAAGGTACAATTAATTTCTCAGGGCATCCTCCTGGACCATCAGACCCGATGTGTACAGATCTTACTGCGTATATTAAAGTAGGTGTGATTTCTGTTTACCAATCTAAACAATTCTGGGCTGAAGGCTGACTATGAGATGATTATCGAGCATCTCTTTCTTTATCTCATCCTTCAGTGTTTTTACCAGGCACGTGCAGAGGGGGGG
>JAOTRS010000008.1:10547218-10560467 GCA_028565755.1 Dinotopterus cunningtoni
TATTTGGATTTTTACAACATTATTGTTGAAATACACAGTCCTGAAAAAGGGGCGTTTCTTTTTTTGCTGAGTATAGTTTATTATTTAAGCATTGGTCCCATTCTGATTGCCTTTTTTTTTTATGTAAGCATTTAAAATTGGTCATACACCTGTGAAGGGTACAGAGCATTTAATATTTTTTTTGAATAATGCTTGAAAGAATATTATTAATCAGGGGCACACTGACATTTAACTCAATAAACATATATTCATAAAACAAAAGCAATTATGAAAAGGCACAAACTGCTTTTCATACTGGTTCTCAGTACAGTCTGAACTGAATTTTTTTTAAAATTATTTTTAGAGCTGTTGTATCCTTAAAACACTTATCCTGCTATAAATGCTTAAAGATGGTCTATATATAGAGACATCGACCCCCCCCCCACACACACACACAAAAAACAAACAAACAAATAATAAAAACACCTGCTGCATTTTTTTGTACTCCCCAACACGTGCATAGGCCATGAAGAGATGCGAGTGGTACTCTTCGCTGGTAGGAACCTTCTTGACTGCAGCCTCATACAGCTTGGTCACTAACTCCGCTACAGAGAGAGAAAGTAGCCATTTAATAATGGAAAAAAACAATAACAACAAATGCAGAAATCAATGAACACTAATGAACTGTTGTGTGGTTTAAAAAAAAAGGGGGGGGGGACCCTCACACTGCCTGCCCATTAAAAAAAAAAAAAAAAAAAAAAAAATTGAGACTCCCTTTAGCTTTAATAATGGGACACTCCATGTGTGAAAATGATTCCTTATCCTCCCAGAACCACTTGCTCACAATTTCAGTCCGGGAATATGGCTGTGCCATCAGGGAATAAATGTGATACCCTTATCATTCAGTACATTCAGGTTGTCAGCTGACTTCATTTTATCGACACTGATCCTAGAGCTGGCCATCTGAAGTATAAGCGATTGGTGCATCGCTTCATCCGCTTCCCTTCTCACCCTGACACGCCCATCACTCTGGAGTAGTTCAATCTGATCTCATTAGACCACATGACCTTATTTCCATTGCTCCCAAGCCTAATTTTTATGCTACCTAGCAAACTAAAGCCTTTTTTTCTGATCAGCTTCACTAACAAGTGGTTTTCTTAGGGCCACATAACTGTTTCGTTCCAATACTGTGAGTTCTTGTCACATGGTGTGTGTATAAAAATGCTCTTACGGTCAACTATGAAACATAGCTGTGATTTCTACTGTCTTTGTTTTTAACAATACAACTTCAACGAGTTTTTCAGCAATCTCCATTCATGATTTTTGTTCCAATCACATTTCTTCAACTAGGTTGCCGGTTCCCACTTTCATCTTTCCCGGATTTATTGAAGCATTGTATGTACACCAACGCATTATTCCAGTTGTTTAAAATCTCCTTAGTTGTTTCCTTTGCTTGATGCAGGTCATAAATCCTTTTTTTTTTTCTTTTTTTGTGGTAACAGTAGAAGGAAACAGGATATTTTTATGTCATACAGCCCTAGCTTGAACTCATCCCGCATTCTGCTGTAGTTCACTCACGCCGGTGCATCTCTCTGTAGAGAATAGTGAGAGCCTGGAGCGAGTTATCATCCGTGGGCTCCAGGCTGGCCACCTCTTGGGCCAGAGTGAAGGCTTCATCTTGCTTCCCTGTTCGTTGCAGACCGATAGCCTTTAGTACCTAAAGCATCAAAGAAAAGAAATGTAATTTATATATACACTCTGCTATAACATTAAACCACTGACAGTCTGGTAAATGTATAAACAAGTAGTGGAGGTTAGGCAAGAAAAGTGTTATTTGGTCACAGTGGCAATCTGGAATACAATGAATTTTACTCACTTTGGCACAGTGAAGATCCCTGTGCTTCTTGAGCAGCTTGTCAGCCTGCTGTATGGCCATCTTGTTATTGCCATTATCAAGATAATCTAGAGAGAGATAGAGAGAGAGATGCATTCAGCATGGATCATAACTTTCACTCTGTGTAACAGCTCATTTATAATAGCTGAAATAAAATTATTTCTAGATATTTTATCAGCACTTAACACAGTAATGTTCTCGCATCGTGTCCTAAGCTTTGGTCAGACTGTTCAGACTGATCTTTAGGACACAGTGGTGTAGTTTCACTAAATACACAAATCTGACATTTTGTTTTCAAAGTTGTTGTTGTTGGCCTTTTGGGTCAAGTACATTATATATACGCACACACGATTATAAGCTGTTGCATTACTTTACACTGAGTCCAGAAACTTGCCAGAGGCGGACGTGCCTAGTTACCGTTGCTAAGCTACAACAGATCGAGCGCTTTTTATAGGTGAACTATTTAAAAGGTTCAACTAAGGATGAAAAAAAACAAAAAACAAGCTGTTTAATTAAAAAAGTTTTAATACATGAAAGAGAGAAATGGAAATCAAATGCACAGTGTCACAATGAGGAACTTGCTAACAAATTGTCATACAACATAAAATATTTATCATCATCAACAACAGAAGTAAGAGTGTCACAGTACTACGTAAATGTGTTTTCAAAGAGGTCACCAATTCGGTTCCTGGTGATGCTGTAGCATCTCGCAGCCGAGGGCCTGGAGGGAGCCGACTGACCGAGTTCACTTAGCGGGGTGGGTTGGGAGGCACTTACGCTCTCACATCAATCACGGCTCTACAGCCAATCGTGGGCGTCTGTGAGTTCACGCAAGCGCTGTTCTCCGAGTGTGTTACACACTGCCCTCAAGCAACTCAAAAAGATGCATTCGGCTGGCGTCACACGGTTAGGAGGAAACACATGAGGGTCTTCGGCCCTACCTGACTGAGAAGGTGTGGGAGATCCCGAGCAATGGGTGGGAATTAGATACGACTAAATTGTATTGGAAATTAGGAATTAAAATACAACAATAAATAAATAATAAATTTAAAACTACATTTAAAGGAACTTGATTTATTTTTGATTACAACCTTTTTTTTTTTTCATGACTGAACAGTCAAAAACACATTTATGTATCATTACCCATCAATTTTTACTTGATTACATGCTGTGATATGTTGAACCAGAAGAGTTAAAAATTATGACGTAAAAATGGTTCACGAAAACAAAGGACAAAGCCAAGTGCAGAAAAGTGCATGTATGAAACAAACAAGAGCATGCAAAAGCCTAAGCTGCCCATAGGGAACAAGCAGAGTTTTTAAATATAATATGAGAACTTTAGGCTTGTGCCTCAAAACTGCCCTTAAGGGCAGCATAAGCTTTCGCATACTTTCGATGGTTTTAACTCAAAACAAAAAATATAATTGGCTTGTTTCAAACTCAACCAATACAAAAACGTAAAAAGGACAAAAATAGGAAATGTTCCTTCCCTACGTTTCTGGTTTTTACACGCACAATAGAGACGCATCCAAATGTCTAAAAATTAGTACAATTTAAATTTTGCATAACAGGTCACCATTAAATATGCTCCTGCTCGAGACAGTGCAATGTAAACCCCTTTAAGAGAGATCAGAGCCCCGGTTACACAAAAAGAATCCACGAGGCCATTTCTGATGACAGCTGGCTACCAAAAGTAACCAGACCCCATAAAGGACAAAGACATACAACCATGTTGTCCTTTCCCTTTGTCTTGACGTAGCTACTTACAGCAAAGCTAAAGTCAAAGCGGTCACTACGTAAAGACTGTTCAATAAAGAAAGCTGCATTTTATTTACTGGTAAAACATCAGCAAAATAAAGAAAACAATAGTAGGAAGTGCGATTTAAAATGTTTTTTAAAATGGGTACTTTTTAACGATCATTGTACAGGTGCATACTATCTGACGTCCTTGGAATTTCACAAAGGCTAGATTTATTAACTGGTAAAGGATACAGAAGATATAGAAATTGTCCCTTCATTCATTAAGACGGGTATTAATTCATCTCAAAAATAAACTTGCGGCAAACAAATAATCCCAGAAAACAACTAAGTGAGCGAGAACACAGAGCACCAGTGCTGAATAAACATAATAAAACCAAGCGTGCGTGTATAAAAATGTTTACTTGCAAATTGAACTCGTGTCAGGCTGTCTGAGAGACATATCAGTCTTGCAGACACCACATATGGGACATATTTCTAAGCAATAGAAGCAGTACACACGTCTTTAATAATTCATGGACGGAGCCGTGATCCTAAACAAAGCTCTCAGTGCTCCAAACCAGAGTGCCATCATTAAAAACATACACCGTCATGGATTACACACACAAGCTGGAACACTGCTCATAGCGCTACAACTTTAACAGAGTTATGAATTTTATTCGAAGACATAAGCAGCGTCTGAAATTGCGTACACTGCATACGTTCATTTTTGAGTAGTGTGTCTAGCCAGGGAATGACAGCGAGATGTAGTGCACGATCAAAACTGCCAAAAATGTAAAGTACTCCATGCTCAGTCTGCGTGGGAGGAAGTGGAGGATACCAGATGGCACAGTGGCTTGTGTTTTTCCTGAAAGCCTGACACAAAGAGCACAAACATCCTACATCATGAGCGCTCATTAAAAGTGTACGTGTAAATAGGACGTTTTTCAGAACGTTTACGTCCAAACCTGGAAACCTCCTCGCCAAACCACATACTGGGATGTTTCTGAGAGGTCAGAGGAAACTGGACAATGCAGAGTAAATTCATGTGCAGAACAAAAACTCACACAGAGTAACCAGAGCTCAGGGAAGAATTGGAGACCTGGGAGCTTTAAGGCTGCAATGCTACTCTCTCCGCCATCATGATTTCTTTTGAAAATACCAGCAAGCACTGTCTTAAATCATCCAGCGTTAAAATTTCTTCTCTACCTTTATTGCTCTGTATAATCCCCTGCTACACTAATGTACTCATCCTGGCGTTCCACTAGAGCTTGGATACTAGTGATGGGTCGCTCATGAGTCTTTAACGTGACTCAAAAGAACGAGTAGTCTCGGAGAGTCATTCGTTCATTTTCTACTGGGCACGCATGTGCAAAGCATCGCAAAACCTCCGTAGGTTATGTACAGGAAACAGAAACGAGTAGTTACCTTTGAGTCGTTTGGTCCGAATCGTTTGTTCTTTTGTCACGTGACTCTCATAGATGCTATGCAGAGCTGTAGATTTAAAAGAACGAACGAATCGGTGACTGAAGCGGTGATCCTGTTTGTCATAATATGTCCTTAGCTGCATTGTAATAATGGAGGTAAATCTATAGCCAAAATGTGTGCATGTAGAAGAGTTGGGGGTGTGTTTATTAAAAATGTAACATTTTATTTTATTTCTGATCAAAAGAACGAAATGAACTAAATGACACACACAAAAAAAAAGATTTGTTCATTTTGATGAACGAGATCCAAAGAACCAAGTCACAATGATTCAAACTTCCCATCACTATTGGATACCATAAAGGTAGAAAGTTCTCAGTACTTCGGGGCCATGATCGGACTACTGGCTTCACATCTGAAACGTCGGCCTCCCAGGAATTGCTTTATTGACCCAAACAAAGAACGTACAGGAAACGTGGAAATAAAGTCCCAGTTGCGTTCATAAATGATTTTTCGTACAGCTCACAGAAAGATGCGTCTCTTCTGCAAGTTGGCAAAAAGTTAACCTTTGGTTTTTCTGAATCAAACGTTCCACTCACTGATTGTTAAACGACCGCAGTAGCTACCTCAGCTGGCATCATCATTCACGGGCGTATAAAACACTTGCACCATTCAAATTTAACTACGCATACCGTTACACACCCGATTAACTAGTGATTTAAATTAAAACCTTATTAACCTTCATGGCTCAACTCCAATAGTTAACTCTAGTTAGGCTCTTGTTTATTCATGTATTATCATACATTATTATGTAAATTAAAACACCATCAGTGCACTGCATCTGGAAAGTCTGCATTTCTGCCTTCCTCAGTGAGATACAATACAAGAACAGATGTCTACACCTCTGCGATCGGCCAAGTCTGAAGGTAACATCATGTCCTGACCACCACGCACAGAACTGATTAAAAACAAAGTGTCTGTGTAGCAGATCAATGCAGCGCCAAAGCAAGCTGGCAAGATCGAAAGTCTTATGCAACTGTCGTTCACACTGAACTCACTCTCTCTCTCTCTCAGGGCGGACTGACAAAGCAAGGTTAGTTGATTTCTAGCCAAGGCAATGATGAAGAAAACTTGAAATGCCTCGTAAAAACTTGAAATCTCAACTGAAATGTATCCAGTTGATCTTCATCAAAAAATAGTGCTAGATACGAGCTAGCTTGAACACTACGTGCCATGATAAGAGATTTCACCTCACCACAGGAAGCTTGAAGTGAAGATGTGTGATTAAGCCGCAAAATCAACTCCGGTCATCACGAGACAATTTTTCTGCAAACCTGACAAAGATCATGTCATAACCGAGCACACATCATATCCTTGTTTACACAGCAACCAAATTCGTTAGCCGGAGCTATTAATTATTATAATTGTCGTCCAAGGCTAATCTTAATCCTCCCCTTCAGCACTGGCAGTTCTAGGAACAGTCGGAGTATTCTACACAAAATCTCAAACACGTTGCACTGTATGCAAACTACACTAGACTTTCGCTACTAAATACAGACACACTGGTAACTGGAGGTGCTGGTATACGACGTCCTAGTAATGCGTCATGGACGGTGACATCCTGGAGATCTGCTCTTTTTTAGGTTTACAAAAAACAATTGTTACAAAAAAGCTCTTTGCTTGCTTTATCATTCCAGAAGCAAAATTATATTCTACTAGCTCTTGCCATATTTTTTCCCCCTGCTGTCACGTCGTCCCCCTTTTCCGAAGTCCTGCTGCTATTTTTAAAAAGCACATACTGATCCATATTAGCAGCGCATACAGCATGGGCAGCAACCTGTAATCTACATGGTAACTGTTGATACACATCCTCTGCACACTGTATTCATTTTAGCCCCAAAAAGTAATTTATAATTTTTATATCATCATTTTGGTTAGTGCCACAATTTGTCGACATTATTAACAGCTGAAAAAAAAACATCAATTAGAGCAACGCAGTGCTCCCGTTTTAAAGAGCAGCAGCTTTGTTTAACAGGATGTTTGCATACGACATCACAACAGTGTAATGCTGAAGTGCAGATGGAGAGCAGGAACTCATTTTCTACATATGAAGCACTGCAATAAAATCACAAAGCACCTACAACTGATGTGTTTTAGGGTTGATCAGATCGATCAAACTGAGAAAGCACAAGGAGCTTTCCTGCCCTCAAGTACGAAAGGTAGTTGTTTATAAAGACAGACCAGAAAAACACTGGTAAAATGGCTCGTGAACCTTCGTCTGTGGTCAGGAGGAGCTGGAAACGAATAACTTGTTAAAGGTAACCAAACTTTATCAAAGTCTTTAACCAAAGTCTACAGCAGTTAATAGCAATGATAACTAGCAATAGACAAATACAAAACGTATTGCAGGGTGTTAAAAAAAACTGGACAAACCCTCCATGACGTTATCCATAGGCTTGCTGATGTGCAGTATTGACGCTCAACTGTGCCTAAACCCTGGTTAACCCATAAATGGGCATATGAGCGGGGCGAACATCACCTGGCTGTTGTTCTGAACATGCCTCAGTTACCACAAGCTAGCTAGTTTAGCTATCGTGGCTAATGTTAATTTATATGCTAACATTACTTTGCATTTGATTAAACTCCATCATTCCTACCCGACACGTCGTCCCGTGTCAACGCGTACATTTCTTGTGGTAACTTAATCTACAACAATTCCAGTTAGCTGTTTAGCTAAAGTCATCCATAGTAGACAGCTAGCGGTTAGAGACCTGCAATGGAACTGTCAATCAAATCAGCCACACCTTTAATCAGGCATTATGTTATGGCTTAATATAATTTTAACTGATGAGTTTGTCGGTTGTCATGATTGGGAAATCTAGTCATGGGGACTGACTCACTTTTAGAGTCAGCTCCTAGTGGATGTTTAAGGACCTGCATGTTTCGGCAATTCCAAAATGCCAGCCTCATTTTTCAGAATCTTACTGCTAGAAGCAATTATATATTTTTTTGTCCCATTTAGCCTGCTCTTGTACGTAACATTAACATAAAGAGGCACAGCGGTGTTGAGTGTTTGTGCTGGGTTCCACAAGACAAAAAAAAAAAATGTGTAAAGTGTTTCTGCCTGCTGTAAAGTGTTTAATTTTCTCCAACACTAAGGTTAGTCTTCCAAGCTTTTTCAATTAATCTTACCTCCTGAGTTATGATTGATAAGAATTCAGCCTCATCTATAATTGGTAAGAAAGTTCTGTGTGTCTTTTTTTTTTTATTCACCAAAGAAAATCTGTAGCTCTTCACTTAGGAACGGAGGCTCTCAGAAACAGTTCATGTCACCTAATGTTACGCTCACGTTGTGCAAACATGCACAAAAAGAAAAGATTTCTTACAACAAGAGTGAATCAACCAGATCAACATGGATAATATTTACCTAATGAACTACTTTAAAAGATTTTTACAGTTGCCATAATGAGTCAAAGTGATTTTATAGCACATTACACATAACTATTAATACACAAAAAGTATGAAGTGTGTCTGGAGGTATTCAGATCAGATATTACTTCATGACAAGATTATTTAAAACCTGGCTCAGAGGGAAAAAGAGAGAGAGAGAGAGAGAGCAAAACAGAACAGTGACACCAAATGTCTCGTATGCAGTTCCCAAAAAAGTAGAGTTTATATTTAGTAGAGATGAAAAAAAAGCAGATAGAGAAAATGCAGACTTTAAGTACTGAAACCGATAAGTCTTTTACAGTCAAATGAGCTTGCAACTGAATTTCTGCACCAGACTGGAGCTCATTTGCAAACGCAATACAGCAGACTTTCAGACATCAGCCGGCAGGAATTTCATTCACAGCATTTTAGACTCGCTAATCAGTAGAAAGGCTTCTGAGCCACGACTAACTCACCCTGCTCTGCATTTCTCACACCTCATTCGGATCAAACTCCTCACTAACCAGCTTAACCTTACACCAACACCGTGCTCAGGTCCCCCTTTGGGATTCTTAAGAGGTGCTAGAACAGTCTTCCGTGTCCAAAAATCCTGCACATTGACCTAAATGTCTCACAAGACATCATTTTTAAACGACCTGGTCATTCACCAGGCACGCTAGGAAAGCTCTGGCGTCCTATCTGGCTAACTAGCTAGCTAGCGAGCTAACATGGCTAATTCACCCGACATCCACTAACTAGCCAGCGGGCTAACCTTTATTTAGCTAGAGAAACCTCAGTCAACTGCAAAACTCCGCGAATACTGTGAAGGTGGCGTCATAAACGTGAAGCTTTTCCTAAATATTGATAAGTCAGGGCTAAAGAAACTGGTTAGCGGTTAGCAAACCAGCAGAACCGTGCGCTCGAGCGCGCTGTCATTGGGACGCGCGTGCTAAGCGAGTCCGCGGCCGGAGCTCTGAGGGCCCTTACCGGCTTCCACGCCTCTCTAACCGACCGCGAATACAACCAACGCCTCACCGCTCTTGACTGCACGCGCGAAAAGACACATATTCAAAGGGTTCCGTTACTCGGACAGGAATGAATTCGTACCGTAAATTGGTCTCAGTCTCCTGTCGTTAGGGTCTTGCACATGGCCCCTCGCCGCCATGTTGGAGGTGAGCGAGATTAATAATGGCGCATGCGCTCTTAGTTCGCTCCGGAAAGGAAAGCGAAGGAGAGATGATGCGCGCTGAGCACGCGACCTCGCTACTGCAATAATATGTCGATTTATGATGAAATATTACGCGTTTTAATATTTAATGCCGTATTTCATATTATACACTCGACCATGAAAATTTTTGTAGACACATTACTATGACTCTTATGTGTGACCGTTGACCCAAAGTTAAAAGCACCCCACTGTATGCTGTGGAATTACAATTTCCCTTCATTGGCACCAAGTCCCTCAAGCATGTCTCAATCAAATCTACTGGAAAGCGTCCCAGAAAGGTGGAGGGGATTTCAACAACAAAAGGGGACTAAATCTGGAATGGGATGTTCAACAAAAACCCTCAGGTTTGATGGTTAGTATAGTGTCCACATACTTTTGGCCATATAACGTACTTCACAATTAAATATTTCATAATTTTTTCCCATTATAATTCAATATTCCATATTTGCACCATAATTATAGAGACACATTGAGAGTCTTTGTCTTCGGTGAGACCTGGGTTCGATTCACAGATAAGAAACCCCAGTCACTGGTGGTTCCACAATATTTCATATAATTGCCCCATAAGTACAGAGACACATTGAGAGTCTTGAGAAGAATGATGGAGACCAGGGTTTCACCAAACTGGTGGTTCCACAAGGCAGTGCATCCTCTTAGTGCTGGTCCAAAGCCCAGATAAATGGGAACATCTGCATCAGGAAGGGTTTCTGTCATAAAACAGTCATTACCCATGGCGGCACGGTGGTTAACACTGTCAGCTGGCACCACTAGGTCCGGGTGCATGGAGCTCACCT
Organism: Dinotopterus cunningtoni; assembly: GCA_028565755.1. Taxonomy (NCBI): domain Eukaryota; kingdom Metazoa; phylum Chordata; class Actinopteri; order Siluriformes; family Clariidae; genus Dinotopterus; species Dinotopterus cunningtoni. The sequence continues at coordinate 10,557,705 of JAOTRS010000008.1, forward strand.
TGTGCACAGGAGCATTGTTGTGCTGATCATCCATCTTATCCTCGTCTACAGTATACATATACCTCATTTTATCCTGTATACAGGGTCACAGGGGCCTGTAAGCTTTTCCAGGAGACCTAGGGCACACAGCGGGGTGCCAATCCATCATAAGGTTACATACACAAACACTATGGGGCAAATTGAGAACGCCTAATTTGCATGTCGTTGAACTGTGGGAGGAAACCAGAGTACCAAGAGGAAACCCACCAAGCATGGGGAGAAGATGCAAACTATTTGCACACAGACCTAAAGCGGGAATCACACCCAGACCCTGGAGGTGCAAGGCAAGAGTGCTAACCACTAAGCCACCAATGTTGTTTACTCTTGTTTATGTTCAGGCAACAAACATAATAGTTCACCCATATAGTCTGCTTATTTGATTTTAAGCAAAAATAACCCCACATATGCACCCCCAGGATCGAGGATTCGACTCCCGCCTTGGGTCAGGATACACGAAGCAACTTGCATGGAGTTTGCATGTTCTCGCCATGCTTGGTGGGTTTCCTCCCTCAGTCCAAAGACATACATATTAAGCTTACTGGCATTCTCAAACTGTCTCTAGTGTGTGAATGAGAGCAAGTGTGTACGCGTCTCCTGGGATAGGCTCTGGGCCCCCATGACCCTGTATACAGGATAAAGCAGTACAGTATAGATGATGAGTGAGCAAATAACACCACATTGTATCTTTTATTGTGATTTGACTCAAATGAATGATGCATCAAGTTAAAAAATTGCATCTTCTATTCTTTCATAAATTAAAACTAAGTGTAAAATGTATCCCCATTCTACAACTCTATTTATGCTGAATGTTACTGTTATACTGTTGCTGATTCATGTCAAGCTAGTGGTGATTTAATTATAATCATTATTGCATTTTGTGAACTCTAATCAAAGCTACTGACTATTGTAAATTACAGAAATTGTGTGACGCCAACACAGTTATGCAAACACACGGACATTTATTTTTGCACAAGACATTCTTCAACTGCAACTCAGCCGTGAATGATGCATTCTCACATCCCCCTTTTTTAAACTCGTGTTACAAGAAATCCTCTTTTGAGACTGTATGAAATAATTGGAATCAAAAGTCAATTTCTTAAAAGAGGTTGCTTATAAAATTAAGATTACACACACACACACACACACACACACACACACACATATATATATATATTCATTCAAATATGAAACTGTATGAACTCTTGCCTGTGCTGATACAGCACATTTATATAGAAATTGGAAAAACAGTCCAAGTTTGTGTTCATTCACTGTCTCCTTCTGCTCCGTCCTCATGAGACGGTCCTGCTCTTTTATGCTTTGGATTTTTTCCAGCATTTATTTGCTTATCAAAGTCTTCCTCTGTAATTTTTCCCTTCTTGAGCTTCTTCAGTAGACGCGTGTCGCTCAAAAGTTCGTCAATGTCCTCATCGTCCACATCTGATCCCTAAGACAGAAACATACATGAGGCGTTCAAGTCAAAGCATCATTTCTTGTGAATAAAGGCGTAAAACCGATTGACGTTTACAGAAGACTTCAAGCACAGTACAGTGATGAGACATAAGTAAATAAGTAAAATGGTGCTAACATTTTAAAAAGGCTGTATATCAGAGTGACATACCTGCCTGTGGAAGCCCCAAACCTTTAAATACATCTCATTGTACATAATGACAAACATATAATTAATGATAGAATGGTGTGGTATGTTCGTACAATAAAGATAAAGTATATTCTACTATAACGGCACCTTTATTTGGGTATTATTCCTCTTACACCACTGCAACTTGCCAGGAAAGTTTAGTAATGAAAAGAACAAGCCGTTTTACTTTTTATTAGTTCATAGTTTACTTCATTGTTGTGGACAGTCCACATAACGTTGTACCTTTGTTTACTTGCATTATAACAGCTAGAACTACTTGTTTACCTGTTCCCTTTTTTTCTCTCTTAAAGCAATTAAGTCAAAAGTAGCTTGTCCAGTTACCAAGAAACCAGAAAATGCATACTAGTCTGTCCTGAGCACACAATTGTGGTGGAAAAGAGACAGTTCCTAGACCAATACCGCAGATTCCTTTTTGCAGATAATTCCGATCAGCCATAACAGTATGCCTAATAATATAAGCACCTGCCTAATGGTAAGTAGGTTCCCCCTTTTTTGGCACCATAACAGTGATGGACTGTGTGTTCTGACACCTTTCTATCACAACCAGCATGAACCTTTTCAGCAATTTAATCTACACTAGCGCTTCTATTGGATGGGACCACACGGGTCAGCCTTCGCTCCACATGTGCATCAGTGAGCCCTGGCCACCCATGACCCTGTTCACTGGTTTTCCTCCCTTGGAACACTTTTGGTATGTCCTGACCACTGCAGACCTGGAACATCCCACAAGAACTGCAGTTCTTGAATTTACTACGATCGCAGTATGATGTGTAGGTTTTTGAGATCTTTTAGCATGTTTCACATCATCAGACAGGTTCTATTTAAGTGATTTCTTGATAACTTGATCAGCAGGTCTGTCAGTAATCAGGCCTGGGTGTGGCTAGTGAAATTTTACTCAGCTTTTTAAAAAATGTTGTTAATCATGGTTTATTCTTTTTTTTTGTTAATAAATGAATCATTTAAAAACTGCATTTTGCATTTACTCTGGTTTAGGGCTGGGCGATTTGGCCTAAAATCAAAATCTCGATTAATTGAACATTTTAACTCGATTACGATTAATGAACGAT
>JAOTRS010000008.1:10569401-10581048 GCA_028565755.1 Dinotopterus cunningtoni
ACTGTATATGAATACTTACCCAACAAATTTTGTCTACAGTATTACAATTCAAATCTATTCTTTTTTATTTGAATTAATATTTTACTGTGAAGACACCTTCAGAAGAAAAGGTATTTGTGGAAATATACTCTAATTTAATATAAATAGAGGTAGGAAAATTTAGATCTTTGGTTTGAAGTATAGATGTTTTTTAAAGTACAGTACTGTCCAAAGTCTTGCGCCACCACTCATTTTTTCAGATTGGAACAGATTTGGGAAATGAGGTTGCTACATAAACACCCACTCACTCATCGTCTATACCACTTAATCGTGTATTCAGGGTCGCGGGGGCCTGGAGCCTATTCCAGGAGGCTTAGGGCATGAGGCGGTGTACACTCTGGACAGGGTGCCAATCCATCACGCACACATACACTCACTCACACACTCAATTAGCCCAATCTGCAGGTCTTTGGACTGTGCGAGGAAGCCGGAGTACCCGGAGGAAACCCACCAAGCATGGGGTGAACATGCAAACTCCATGCAGAGATGGGAATCGAGCCTGGCCAGGAATCGAACCCGGACCCTGGAGGTGCAAGGCAACAGTGCTAACCACTACACCACCGTGCCACCACTACGTAAACAACCAATTTAATTTGTATTAAATTTAATTGTATCTTTAGGTGCTTTGCAGCCTGTCACAGTAAAACGTTTGTATTTTTGTTGATCCTATAAGAAATGAGCAATCGTATGCCACAATATCTAGCATAGGTTACACTAACATTCAAAAGGGTGTATATTTTCTCCAATCTCAAGCATACAAGCATTGTTCAAGTCTAACCAGGACTTGTTACTACATTTTTTGTGAATGAAGACATTAAACCAATTTACAGAAGACTTCAAGCACAGTACTGTAATGAGGCTCTTAATTTAAAAAAAACAAAAAAAAAAACCATTGAAAAACATTCAGGGAGTGGAATGGTTGATCCTTGAAAATCAACAGAACTTGTCGCCAACTTGCAAAAGACACGTATCTATCTGTGGGAACTGTACACACAATCGTTCATGCACACCCTGTGCACATTACAGGAACTCAGCTGGGAGTTATTGTCACATCCCCTGTATGGTCCTGACCTCTCTCCAAGCCATTTCCACATGTTTGGGCCATTAAATGTGTTCACTGACATGCCGGCGTTTCAGACACGAAGCAGGCAGTCCGAGTATGGCTCTGGTGTACTGGGAAACCTTTCTACCCTGGTGGTATCCAAGCACTAGTGAAATGCTGTGATAAGTGCATTAGTGTAGCAGGGAATTATATATGGTTCGACACCCCTGGTAAAGGACAATCAAGGTTTTACTGTGAGCTCTGATAAACCAAGAAGAAAGCTTGTTTTTTTCCACGTCACTCTCCATTTCCCTTTAATGAAAAATTCAAAGTTAGTGAAGAGCAAACACTGGATTCAAAGTTCCAGAATGCAATACACAGTTGTGTGGTGTGACAGGAGAGACCCTGTTTGGCTAGTCAGTGAACTACGAGGTGACAAGTATGATAGCGTTGAAAGTCTTTTCATTGAAGTTTAAGCTTTAGAAAAGATGAGGGTGAGAGAGCTGAACAGATCAGACTACTAAAATGGTGCTGCATGACTCTATCCAAGTAGAGATGAAGCAAAGAATTATTCTAAACTAAGAATCTTACTTTTAGAATTTAACTAAGATTCTCAAAATGGTAATGATTAGGTTTACTATGCAAATTACTGACATAAAAAATGAAGTCTAAAACAACACATTTTCAAACATCATGTTTTATTAAATCAAGTTCATATTCGATTCACTTGAACATTCTACTTTACAATATTGTACAGTTTTACCATCAATTCTGCAGTAGTCATGGCCAATTCCCATTCTGTATAGCAAATGTTAAAGAATTAAATGTCCATACAGACATGTAACAGTAAAAAAGTACATAAATTACTTCCCTCCCCAGTGAACAGGAACAAAATCTCTGCAAAATGGAAATTATACTTAAACATCTGAAAATACCATAAAGCCATTTTAATACGTAAACAGTCATATTCCATAGGTTGGCTAATACACATTAATTATGTGCCACATAAGTTCCATAAGAAGCTGAAAATCCTAATAAGGGTGCGCATCAAAAGTCAAATCACCAAGTTAACGACTGGATCAATCGTTGAAAACATTAGACAATATCGTAAAAGTTACACCATGCAACGCTTGTAGCAGTCTCTAAGCGGCAGCCCCACACACCCTCCCCATGTCACTGTTTTTCTAGCAAAAAAGAAAGAAGCTCCACAAATTAAAACAGCTTAGTAAGAACTGGGGGTTTAAAAGAAATTAAAAGTGAACACAGAAGATTTGTTTGAAAGAACACAGCTCCCCAAAACAACTAAATGAAACCTAAACCCACACAGACAAAAATGAAAACCGAATGACGGACAAGAAGTACTCTTCTGAAAGGTGTTGAGGCAGGATAGCCAATCCTTGGAGTAGTGAATGACTGTCTTGATAGTAGAGAGGAAGCATGTTGTTTTAACTGTATTTTTTTTACACGACTCGTCGTACTTCGAAAAATCTCTTCAGGTAGTAAATTTGTCCAAGGGTCATGGCGACAAGCACCAGAGCTTCGAAGAACGACCACAGAACCACTCTGCTGTTGGTGTTGTCGTTAACTGGGGAATAAAAAATAATTTAAAAAATAATGCATAAGACAGTATTGCGAGTATGTATATTGAACAAAGAACGTTAACACGTCATAGAACGGGCATGTGAGGTGACTTACTTGCTCTGTGTATTCTTTCCCGGACCTCCATGTACTCCTGCTCGTGCTTGACAGCAGTCATGGCCACGGCTAATTCGTTAATCATCTCTTCCAGCTTGTTCTGGTGAGCTGAAGTCGGGGGGGGGGAGATTGACAACATGTAAAATATGTTGCAGATTTCTTTCTTCTTAAACTGTATTCTAATAATCTAAATACACCAAGTGATAGAACATGCATCAGAAATCCCAAGCAAAGTGCTTTTCCCCTTATTTTGTTCTCAAAATGTCAAAAGTTTCAGGTTTATGGTGCATAACATGCACACAATGCTGACTGAGAAATTAATTTGTAATGGTATCTACTTTATACAACCACTAAATAACCAGGAATACTGTTACACACAGTTCTGTCTCAGCCTATTATTAGAAGCACAATGCAACAAGCAACAAGGGCTTTCAGATAACACCAAACCAGGGCACAGGTTAGTGTTGAAGCAGCATGTTTGACATATTAAATGTTCCATATTAAAGCGATTTCGCTTATGCTTATGCTGCCTGTGCCTACCATCCCAGCTGTCACCGCCGCCTGAGAAAAAGAGCAGGTCAACAGTCAGGGCTCAATAAAAACACGCATCTTATACAGTGGAAAGACAGAAACTGACACTTTCTATGATGGTTATATTTATAATGAACCATGAAGCATTCAGATTGTGTTAGCATTTACTCTTTGACAGCTAAAGTGTATTTTTAAACCAGTCTTGATTCTTCATATATACCCAAGAAACCTTAATGACAAATCTTCTCAACAACTTTGATGTTTCCAATTGCAATTGTCATAAACACCATTTAATGTGTATGTGTATAAAGCAATGTGCTTAATTCAATTTAAAAGCATTGTAACATCATATAAATATATTCATATAGTCATGGTTATACTTATGGCTCTCATAGAAAGGGTTGGTGAAAGTTTACTTCAAAATTTCAGCAAAACAAACTAATGGCGTCTGAAACAGTCGCACCTGTGACATTTCACACATACCATAACTCACAGCGTGTCAGCACGGTTATTATGTCCGGATTTAAACTACCCTGTTACTAGGATCTATTCACCAATAGTGGATACAATACAACATAACAGTCTTTTTTTGTGTGATCACACTGTGAGTTCATTTGAAAGAGTTCACACTCCAGTTCCTCTGAATCTCTCAGACTTTCACTGCATTGGATTAGGATTTCTTAGAGAGGTTCCTAGTGCAATCGTGATCTGCCAATGCCTAAACTAAAGGTTTAAAATACAACAGCAAAATGCGACGCAAACCTAGAGGGCTTTGTTTTTATAATGTCCAAATTAAGCAAACTGCAATCCAAACATAGTGAAAAACATTGTAATAAAAAAAAATAATTAAAAAAAAGGTTCACTTTAGTGTCACTGTCAGCACTGCTATGATGCTTAACTAAAATAAAATCCATCAAAAGGGGAACGACATCATGCCAAACTCACACTCACTTTCGCAAATACAGTATCTTGAAATGTCAACAAAACACATTCTTTTATGCAACCTCATTATGGACAACATGGTCCTTAAATACCCATGAATCTCACACTGGCATAGCACCTTTTTTCCCCCTGATTTTTCAAATTTTGCTCGCACCTGAGCAGAAAATCGTACACTGTAAACTCAGCGTGTTGACGCGTAAAGATCAGTAAACCTCTGATACCTGAAAGGGAAAACGCTGGATTCTGTAAACTGCATTACTGTGATATGAACACACTGATGAAGTAAAACACGCATCATATATTATTACCCTCTGTCTCCATATCTTGGCCCTTGGGAGCTTCACCGATGTCGATGGTGAACATCACAATTTTAGGAGTCATAGTGGACATCTTGTTGCTAAAGCAGAATTTATATGTTCCATCCATATGGGCAGCCACGGAGTACTTCCCACTGGACTCACGGTCTCCTTTATAAATCTGCTTACCATCTGGTCCAGTTATCTACAAGAAACAGGAATTAAATCACCACTCTTCATAATCAGTGAACAAGTATAAGGATACTTATTCCTGAATAATATGCTAAATACATAATCTGACACAAACTGGACAAGAGGGACAACAGGTCACTGAACAAACTCCTGTCAATCATGGAAAATCCATCCCACCTACTACATGATCCAGTGGAGTTTATTCTCTAACAGACTGATTCAGATTCGCTGTCACAAAGGACGGTTCAGGAAATCATTCACACCGTTTGCCATAGCACTGTACAATGACTCACCTCTATGTATCAGATGATGATAGTAACTTATACACATATCCCATTATTCGCCGTCACTTTACTCGCAAACATACATTGACAATTTGCACATTTTATTTCTTTTTGAATTGCCAGTATGCACTGTTTTATATTGTATTAATTGATATCAGTTACAATTACATTCTGTTTTGTTGTTTTTTCTCTTTCTTCCCTCCACCACTGTTTGTGTAACCTGCTGCCAATAAGGTATATCTATCTATCTATAAATAAAAACTTTGCATTGACACATTATGGCTGCGTCCTAATAAGACGCGCACTACCTTCATGTGCATGACGTTAATTAATCCTGATCTACCCAAATCTAGTGGACTATAATTAACACACCATGCCATCCGGGACTGATCGTTCAGCTAGTGACATATGTTAGCACAGCAGACAGGTAGCGCGTTAGCAAGCGACTTCCTGCTAAAACAAAACACAACAAAAGCACGAACCCTTGCATGCTCTGCACCACTGAGACTCGACCCCTCACCTCAACGTCGATGTCCAGAAATCCCCCCTCTGCCACCTCGAACATGAGGCTCATCTTAGTGCCCGAGTTCACGCGCTCGAAGAAGCACTCTTCCGCGTGAGCATCGATGCTAACGAAGTAGCCGCTCGCTGTAGCGCACAAAACCCCGAGCAGCACGACGAGCTCAGAAAACGTCAACATTCTCGCTTCGAACTAAATATATTAAGCGATAATAAATCCCCCAGCACCATCAAGAGTCTGTGTATCGATGCTAAGCAGACTCCCTTTTCATTAGCGGAGAGGGAGCTAGGCTAGGTGGCGGCGGTTTATAACTTGAACACGGAGCTTTACTGCTAGTACTGCCACGTAAAGCTTATGACGGGTCGCGCTGAGGGCCAAACTAGACGAAACGCAAAAGCAAATAAAAAAAAATTCTAAACAAGAAGACGAGGCTCACAATAGTGACAAGGCATGCAAGTCAAGTGTATTATATTTACAGTTCACTTGCACACACTATAATAGCACGGAAAACAGTTTATAGAAATAGTTAAAAGGTTAAAGCTAAAAATAAGCTGATCAGTTTTAATGTAATCAGTGATATTATTTAAGGTTGAAGCTCACGTACGTCTGTCTGTCTTTCTGTACGGCAGAACTCTCTGTCTAACTTATTAATACGAAGAAATAAAATTTTGTAAGGTTAAGTATCTTACGGCTTGTTTACGTTAAAGTATATATTGTACATAATTATTTTCCATGATGTCTGCAACTGCTGCTTTGTGCTTATTTATGCTTTTCTGGATTTTTTTTAAAGTGCTTTATCTTTTTAACTTTTATTTTTAACTAAATATTTTTTTCCTGTCTAAACCTTCTAAGTTGCAAAATATAAAATTGTAATATGAAAATGGCTGCATGAATCTTAATTCTGGAAAAGTGTCACTTCTTTATTAATATTTTTTTTTAATGATCATTGTGCTCGCTTTCAAAACGAAAAAAATCAAGTAATTAAGTGAAATATATTTGTTAACAGGAAAATAATCTGATGGACAGCTAAAAAGAAGACTTAACGTTAGGAATGAAAGCTTGTTGGGTGGCACGTTGGCCTAGTGTTTAGCAAGGTTGCCTTGCACCTCCAGGGCCGAAGGTTTGATTCCGTCTGTATGCTTTGTTGCAGTTTGCATGTTTTGTTTGGTGGGTTTCCTCTAGTTTCCTCCCATAGTTCAAAGACATGCAGATTAGGCTAACTGGTGTGGCCAAATTGTCCCGTGGTGTGCGAAAGAGCATGTGAGTGTGTGTGTGTGCCCTGTGATGGATTGACACAGGGTGTACCCTGTCTCGTGCCCCAAGTCTCCTGGGATAGGCCCCAGGCCCCCATGACCTTACAGGGACCCTACAGGGATAAAGCAGTATAAATAAGGGAGTGAAAGCCTGTTATAGCTACATAGCTATAAAATGGCAGAAGTCTCCAGACCGTGTGCATAGAGTGGGAGAGAGAGAGAGAGAGAGTATACCCAGCTCCTGGTCGTGGCCTGGTGAAGAGGGCGAGCCAGCGCTAGAGGGCGCAGGTGTTTTACGCAATTCTGCTTTTGTCGCATGTTTGGTGACGTTTTACAACTGACTCGAAAGGACTCCGATGCTGAGGCCTAGCTACTGAGTTTTGTTTCTCCGACTGTAAATATTTTTACCTCTTCATTTATTTAAACCTGTTTTGAGCTCTTCTTTTCCTTATGACGTTTTTTTGCCAGGGAAAAGCAGCGGGGTTTTCGGCGCAGTCGCTTGCTTTGGCTTTGAAAGTAAGTAAAATCTGAGGCGAGGATCCGGAGTGAGGAGTCCGGGCTTGTGAAGATGACATCTCGGAGGTGAGAGCTGAGGGAAATGAAAAACAAACCGTTTGTACTGGGGTTAAGCTGTCGAGCCGAACACGGCAGCGGTTTTTCGTTAACACTAATCTGTCTGGACAGCGCTTCCAGATTGGGCTAGAAGTCGAACAAAAGTAGAAAGTTTTAATTGGTCTTGAACTCCAGTGTTTGTAAGTTACTTGTGTTAGCCTGCTAGCAGGTCTGTGCTCCAGTCTGTAGGCTAGTTAGCTAACGGTGTTGGTCAAGCCGAGTGAGGTGGCTAGCTGGCTAACTGTAATACACAGTACACACACAAACCATGTTGTGTATGTCTCAGCTAGCCGAGTGATAGTCTGCTCACTGACTCTTCTCTGTCTAACCTTACTGTTTTAAATCCTCAGTGCTACTGGACACGTCACGGGTTCAATATTAGCAGCTTTGCTAGCCGTGCTTTTAAACCTGCCCCTGACAAGAAGGACAACTTGTGCAAACAACTCCTGTAATAAGTGTTAATCCAAATGTTTAAGACGTTTGAGAATGTTTAGGACACGCAAGCATACACCTGATGTCATGCTTGTGTAAACATCCAGAGAATTTCTTCACAGCTAGCTAGTCAGATGTGCTCAGATGATGATTCCTCTTTTTTTTTTTTTTTTTTTCATGGAGTCACATCCAATGACTCATCACGTGATCACTTTTAAACCATCTGTGCATAAGAGTGAAGTTCAGTGTGGCATTTGTGTGTGTGACTTTTTGTGCCAGTGGAAGTCACTGTGGTTGTATTGACAGGTGGTTTCACCCCAACATCACCGGCGTGGAGGCTGAGAACCTTTTGCTGACACGTGGCGTGGACGGAAGTTTTCTGGCCCGACCGAGCAAGAGCAATCCGGGAGATTTCACCCTCTCTGTCAGGTGAGAATCCACTTCCCTCTGAGAGAGAAAGAGAGATAGAGAGATGATGGTTAGTAAAGCTGAAGATGCAATACATTTGGAGAAGGTTGACTGTGAGATAGAAATGTGTGTATTTGTGTGTGGGTTTTATTCCCATACAGTGTGACACTTTTTTTTTTTTAAACAAAACGCTTTATAAAGTTCAGAAAGTAAGGTCTGGGCCATCAAATAAACATCACGGTCCCATCCCGTACTCGATGTTTTAGAAAGTCTTGCCATCAAACTAAGCGTCCTGTTACTGTACATTTGGTCTAAAACATTTATTCAAAACACACTCTTTAAGTGAAAGGCCCTGTGTGTACCCTTTGTTTTTATTTTATAAACTGCACCAGACTATTAGGATGAACAATGTTGTTCTGTGAAAATGAGAGCAATAAATAAAATAGCAGTTGTTTGCAAATGCGGAAAATTTATGCCTGCTCAGGATTACAGCTTGTAAACACATTTTATTAATTAACATAATCTTACATGAATACAAGGAGGCAAAAGATATATTTTAGGTTTTACTTTTTAATCAAAATTTCTAGTTTCAGTTTCTGTTTTTATTCCCCATCTGGAACCTATTCCAAGAGTTAATTGTTTTTGTTTGTTTGTTTCTTTCTTTCTTTCTTTCTTTCTTTCTTTATGTCTGCATGAACTTAAGATCGCTATTTTAGAGCTTTTTATGTGGGGTGTTCAAGTCGAACTGGGACTTTTGCAGAATAATAAAATGATTGTGTTATGATTGTTAAAAATTACCTATATTTTTTTTATATAATCTCCTGCTACACTAGTGCACTAATCCCAGCGTTTCACAAGTGCTTGGATACCATCAAGGTAGAAAGTTTCTCAGTACGCCGGAGCAATGATCGGACTGTCTGGTTCACGGCTGAAACGCTGTCCTCCCAGGAACTGCTTTAATGGCCTGAACATGTGGAAATAGCTTGGAGTGAGGTCAGGACTGTATGGGGGATGTGGCAAAAACTACCAGCTGAGTTCCTGTTAGTGAATGATTGTGTGTACTGTTCCCACAGACAGATGCGTCTCTTGTGCAAATTGGCCACAAATTTGCATTCACAAGAAATTCCCATTGCCCACAAGTCCCTGTTTAACTCAAACTCCCCTCATGTATGAGTAGAAGACATTTTGCTATTTAACAAATTGTTGGAAAATGTGTTCTGTACATTTTTTTAATATAAATTTAGTTAATATTTTCCAGGGGGGGAAAAATGGCGACTCATTTTGTACTTGATAGTGATTTGTATATGATCAGATACTTTCGAGAACGCATTTGTGCCACATCTTTGTGTCTCTCTCTAAGCAAGGTTTCTAGAAATCTGCTTTCTCAGGTTTCGCAGTTTTATTTCTCCGCTTTATTTTAAAAGGCAGGCATTTTTTTTCTTTCCTGTGGTGAGGGTTATAGTTCTCCACAGGCTTACCACAGGGGGAGAGGGCGCGGTGGTCGGAAACCTCTCCGCGAGAATACCAAACAGAAAAGACGCACTGGGAAATTTGGCTACGAGAGATTCCTTCCAGTTTAAAACAATCTTTTAAAAAAAGGCCCCATGTAATAGCTTTTTTGCTGTGATTTGATTTGAATGGTAAATGATTTCCTTCCTGAAACAGGACGTCGGAGTGATGTCTTATTGGACTCTTCAGCTGATGGCATATTAGAGAGAGAACAAGCCTAAACTGATGAGAACAGTAAATAGGGTCTCTTTCTTTCTCTTAGAACAGAATCACATTTGGTTTCTGTCTGTTTAGCAACCTAAAGAAGCTTCTTTGAGAAGTGCCTGTTCCAATGTAATACTTTTAGCTTAATTTTTTTCCCCTCAACTAAGAAGTTAGTATGTGACAAATCATGTTCAAGCCATGTTCATGACTGAGCAGACACTACTCCAGAGCAAGACCGGTCTCAGGGGGCGGGGCATATGGTTCTTAAAGTTTTATTTTAAGATGAGGAAGTTGTAGCTAGTAATGAAAGAAAGAAATGGCAAAATTGTTTCTAAACGCAATGGACTATAAAATGAAAATGCTAATATCTCCAGAACATTTTGTTCTATTTTTATCATCACACTAAAAGGGTAATCTGGATTTTATGGCCTCTTTAAACTCTTGGTTTTGTTAAGTAACTTTTGATTTATATTTTTTAATAAGCACCTATTCACCATTTTAAAGCAGAATTTGGTTTACTTGCTATTTGGATTACTTTCGCACCGTGTATAATTAAATAAACCGAAAAGCGATACACTACATGATGGCTGCTTTTTCACTGTTTTGGTCAGAAATACGTAAAAACGGAATCGTATCACATCTCCGAAACCATTTCATGATAGATGGCTGCTTTAAGCGTCTCATAGCCTAAAGCTGCAAGTTTTTTTTTTTTTTTTTTTTTTTTTTTTTTTAAATGACAAAAAGGAACCCACAGGGATCTAGGAATTTGCCCTGCTATAATTCAGAAATGTTAAGTGTCAGTTTAAGCCTAGCCCTGTGTAACTGCTGCGAACCCGGGCTTCTTGATGTGCTGCACAATGTAAACCACAATAGCTTGTCATAGCATCTGTAAATGCTTCATTTATAACTTGCTTCCGTCAGTCTTTTATAAGCCTTTTTTCCCTGCTGCTGGAGAATAAACTTGTTTATTGTTATGTAATAAATTATTGCAAATCTACACATTTACCTTGATGACACTTTGAAGCTCTGAGATCTTAGTTTAAATTTGAGTTCCCTTTTTTATTTGTTTTAAAACCTCTGTTTCTGCATGTTTTTGCATACTCTCAGCACTTGGTTCCTTTATATCAAAGAAAAGAAACTTCCTTTTATTGTAAATCTTCTACTCTTAATGATGGTCACATGCTCTTGTAGTTACTGTAAGGACTTTTATTCCTGACATTCGTTCTGGGGCAAAACTTTGTCATAACACTGTAGAATGCTTGCACACTTTCTATTTTTTTGGCTTTGGTGAAGAAGCATGTATAAAGGAAAATATATATATTTCACACACACACACACACACGTATGCTCACGTGCACAATAGTATACGCTTGTGTATGGTAGTATATGCACACGTGCACAGTATTGCATGCTCACCTATACAGTAGGCATGTTAAAAATAAAATAAAATAATTTTCTACTACACGTGATGCTAGTTTAGACTGCATGACCCGTAGGATTATAGAGGAACAACAAAATTTTTCCACTAATAAATAAACATTTAGTGTATATATAACATGTATAAATTAAAAATGTATAAAAGTTTGTGGTGATACATGAATTGCGTTGTTTGTTTTCAATAACTGTGTAGGATAGTAACATTTAAGTATGTTATTTGAGACACAACTCTAGTTTTTGTATTGAAGTAT
>JAOTRS010000008.1:10600488-10613306 GCA_028565755.1 Dinotopterus cunningtoni
AATTTTTATTTATGCATTTTCAGATACAAATTGCTATATTGTGATATATATCGTTATCGAGGTAGAAAATTGCTTCTGCCGTGATAGAAGATTTTGGTTATATCGTACACCCCTAGTAGGAATGTGTCAACACACAGTGCATCACAGTTTATGCGTATGCGGCGGTGTCGCCACAGGGTGACCGTGCTGACCTTTGTCCATCACTGAAAACAGCTACAAAGGGCACGTGAGCATCAGAACTGGCCTACAGAGCAAGGCAAGGAAGGTGCCCTCGTCTGATGAATCTCATCTCATTTTCTTTTACCTCGTATGGATGGCCATGTGAATGTGTTGTCACTTACCTGGGGAAAAAGATGGCACCAAGGTACATTATAAGAAAAAAGCAAACTGGCAGAGTCAGTGGTGGGTCAAACAGTTAAGGCTGTGAGTTACTGATTGGATAGTGGTGGGTTCAAGGCCCAGCACTATTATGTTGCCACTTAACCGTATCTGCTGCAGGGGAGCTGTATCCTGCCTGACCCTGCACTCTGACCCCAGCTTCCTAACTGAGATATGCGAAAAATATTTATATAATTTCACTGTGCTTTAAGGTGCATGTGACTGAATCTTAATCGAAATCATAATTTTTTTTTTTTATATATCCTTTCATATTAATGGTATTGCCTAATGGCCTCTTTTAACAGGATAATGCGCTCAAAAGTTGCTCAGGAATGGTTTGATGAACGTGAGTTCAAACAAAGGTGGTGATTTGGGCTCCCAAGTTTTCAGATCTCTATCTGAGAGAGCTTTTGTCTGATGTTCTGGAAAGAAATGTCAGCTCCATGTCCCGCCTGACCTCGTACCTTGCAGGACTTGCTGCTTATGTCTTGGTGCCAGATACCACAGCACACCTTCAGAGGTTTTATGGTGTTCATGCCTGAAGGGGTCACAGCTGTTTTGGGGAGACAAGAGGGGGAACAAGTCGGGGGTCTACACAATATTAGGCAAATGGTTTTAATGTTCTGGCTGATCAGTGCATGTGTGTGTTTTTATTACAACAATGTATTTTTAGAGCTTAGAAAAGATACTAAGTGTCTAATAGGTAGTAGCTGTCTTTAAATAAAGTGTGTGTTTGTGTGTGTGTGTAGTATGCGGGAGGACAGTTCCAGAGTGTATGAAAATGTGGGTCTGATGCAGCAGCAGAAGAGTCACAGATGAGGCTCTGACTACAGCACTGTCCAACTCGCAGGTAACACTCTTCATTGTGCAACCCATAGTTCCTGCATAAAGATTAAAATATGCAAATTTTTACGGAGGGATATAAATGAAATGTCAACAGTGAATCAATTGTAAGCTTTAACCATTATATAGTTACATTGGCATAATATAGCATTATGTTTTTGGGCATCATTACTGAGGGTTTTAAAATTTTTAAATTGTTTAAAATTTTTCCACCAGGGTTGCCAGGTCACACTGACACAATTCATCCATGCAGTGTAGAAAACCTACCCACTCTTAGTTTAAAAAAAAAAAAAAGCCTTCAGCTCAAATATCAGTACTATGACTCATACTGTAGCTCAGTTATATTCGCATATACTTAGTTGGACTAAAAAGAATCGAATATTTTTTAAGCCACAGAAGACGCATTTTTTTCATCCCCAGATGATAAGTATCCCAATTACCAGAAAACTGGCTATCACCCTACCACTGACTTGTGGTATTTAATTTCATTTTATTCAGTTTTATAACTTTAGTTATGATAATTTTTGTTGTTGTTAATCCAGGCTATTTTTCATTCACAATTTATGTATCGCCTTCCTGAGAAGCAAAGGCGACGCATAAGGGTCACTATCATCGTCTTGCATCGGCACTTTTATTCTATCTGCAACTCCTCCTAAACAATTCATGGGAGTTTGACCAAATGTTCCTTTATTAAGAAGCATAGACATACATGAGCTATTTTACTTTCTAATAAAATCACTTTTCCCCCTGTACAGCATTAAGATTCTTGGGGCAGGCAACACATGTTTGAAAAAAGTAGGGTCAGTGTTCACACTGTGCGAGTTTTTAATTTAATTAATTTTTTTTTAACATTTTACATCTTGAAAGTTGTTTTCTTTTAAGACCATGGGAAAGAGTTGCTGGCTGTAGGTAAAAGTGTAAAGTCTTCTTTTACTTTGCCGATCTTATGCGTGACTTAAAATCCGTTTTATATTAGTAACTATAAATCTTTTTTTCTTCTTCTTCTCGTTTGTCTTCAATAACCAAAAAAGGAAGAAAGTCCCTATTATTGACAAAAAAGTTAAGTAAAAATATGCATCCACTCACGCAAAAAATCCTAAATAGTGTTCTTTATGTGACTTGAGTCATCCTGTGTTGTGTGTTTGTTAATGCACTTAATTAGCTGATCAAGTCTTTACACTATTACAACATCTCGGCTACCATATTTAGCGTAGTCAATTAGGTATCCGGGCAACCCGAAACATAGCACTGAGGAGCACATGAAGAGCACTCGGTTGCCCGGTGAGGATGCCTAATAGATTTATGAATTGTCGAACCTCGAGCAAGACTTTAGGTAACCATTCAGTTTGGGATTATGCATCTGATATGAAAAAAACGGTGAAATCTTTTTCATTTGTGACTGTTAACTAAGAAAATTTGTATATTGAGGATCCTTTTTTTCCCCCTTTGTATGTGTGTTGACTCGTGTCTGATCTAAACTCTGGTTTCTCTTTCAGCAGCACCCGTTTTTTTCCTTATCGCCAGCCGCACCCGAATGCCTGAAATGTGATCACCGCTACACGGAAAGACGAAAATAAAATGTATGAAAAACGAATTTAAAAAAAAAAAGGAGAAGAAGAAAGCAAAAGGAGACCAGTCTGTGAGGGAGAGATGTGGATGGAGTAAGTCCTTCCTGCAAAGCAGCCTTTTCCCCTCCCCCATGCTAAGAAACCACTGTGAACATCATGAAGCCTTACACGTGACGACGGAGACGAGAGAGAGAGGGAGAGAGAGGGAGAGAACCCCTGCGTAAACGAACTGATTCGCTGTGGAGTTCTCCGCAATCCTTTCAGGCTGCAATTAGCAAAGTGTAGAAAAGAGCTTTTGCTGTCGTGTCCTTGTATTTTTTTTTTCTTTTTCTTTGCGTATTTGTTTCTATTACCAAAGTAAGATTATATTAGAATTATTCAGAAAACTATGGTATTCTGTAAGGATGTGAAGAGGAATGTGGTTTGACACACAGCCTCGACTAGTCTGTTTATTCTCGTTGAGATTTAAGCACGGGGTAAAGGATTGAAAGGGAAATTCTTCCTCAGAGCCCTAACTGGTCACATGCTTATCCCCCTCACTCCCCAATCAAAGGTATAGCGGTGTCCCACTTCAATTCATCCTATTTAAAGCATAGTGCTTGCTTGCTTTTAAGGGGGAAAAGAGGTAAAGCTTACTCTTTTGGGAGACTCGATCCAAATCTCATTGGTCCCATGAATCATGGATTTCTAGGATCAGATATTTTTAAATAGCACCATCCTGGTTGTATCAGCGTTACTGAATTGTTTGTATACTTTTTTTTTTCTTCAATGTATTTTGTTCCTTTCTTTATAAAAAAATGTGCCTTTTTTGTTTGTGTTTTTTCATGTCCTGTTATGTACGTACGTATGTCTGAGCACCATAAGAAATTAATTCCTGAGTCCTTGCTTACGTATTTCTGTTTCTGTTCTAGCAGACCGTCTTTACTGCTACCGTCTTGACTTCTTTGTCTAGACCAAACTCTTTTCCAGTCTGTGATTTTAGACGTCCTCAACAATATTTCTTGTTTCTCTTGGTTATTTAATGTATTATTCCACACAAAGCGTTTACTTTATGCTTCTGCCTCATCATTTCATAATTTTGATGTGACTTAAACACCCCCTTAAACACTTGTGTATTTTTCTTCAGACACTTATGAATGTGATTCTGCCATTCGAGTTATATTCACATTTACAATACTAATCTTTTCTATTAATACCTTTATATGGCCTTATAGGAAGCTGAGTGTTCGATTCTGTTTTCTTACAGTTGAGGATGTTCAGGGCTCTTAATCAGTAAACTGTACCGCGTCCATTTATTGTACTGTAGCGCGTGCGCACGCGTGCACGTGTCTTACTTTGTGTCCGCTTATTGTGTCGTATGTAAGTGTGATAGGATCATGTGTTTTCTGAGAAACTGCTGACAAGCTTTCAGCTCCTTGATGCCTAATTTTTTAACTATTATTTTTAAAAATTAAAAAAGGAAAAAAAAAAATTGGGCCCATGCACACTTTTGTGGTCTTTCATTAAGTTTCATCCGTGCACTTACTAATGTCTTTGAGTATACACACACACACACACACACACACACACACACGTTTTTGAGTCACCTTGTAGTTTCAGAACTTTTTAGATTCACCAACATGAAAAGTCTGACTCCTAGCCCTAGAACGTGCTAATGTGAATTTTTGTCACCCTAATGGGAAATGACTTCAATGCAAACAAACTATATTTTTGAACTTGTATATTGTACATGAATCTTGTAGAGGAGAATGTACTTATGGAACATATCTAAATGCCAATAAACTATACTGTATGTTTAACCCAGCAACTTTTCTCATGGCAAAATATGAGCCCTGCCGAAGCTAATAGAGGTTATTGTGTTGTTTGGCTATCAATGCAATTAACCGTTTATCAGTTTGTCTATAACAATAAACAACAAGCTCATATCTTGTTTTTTGTCTTAATCGTCTTTCTTTTATTCAGATTGGAATGCAGCAGGTCCCTGGAGTAGATGGAATTGGATTAAGAATTGTCCAACACATTATTATAACCTGGAAAGGGTTATAATAAGAGTTGTGCTTAACTGGCGGCTTCATAAAAGAAATGTGAACGGAAAAAATTAAATCATGAGTGGAGATCAAAACTGACAGTAGACAGCACAATTGTCTTTAACAGTGAAATTAGCAGCATTTCCACAAACAGTTTGATGAGAACTCAGTGGGTTGGGACAAAAACAGTGGCCATAAGAAAGCCTAAAGAGAGGCTTCAGTTTGCTAGGGAGCATGATGATTGGACTTGACTGGAGCGATGGGAAAAATGGTCATGTGGTCTGATGAGTCCAGACTGACACTATTCCAGAGTGATGTGTGGGTCAGGGTAAGAAGTGAAATATGAAATATTTAGTGGATGTGTGAGTGTGTTTTGGGTTTCATGTATCTTTTAAAAAGTGTTTTAATGTGAAACTTAATGTCCTGCCATTTTGGCCAGGACTCCCTGGTAGAAGAGATTTGGATCTCAATGGGATTTTTTCCTGGTAAAATAAATGAATAATAATTTTTTTTTTAAAAAGGCGGCAAGCACATGAAGTGATGCACTCACCATGTATTGCAGCCACTGTACAATCCTCTGGAGGCAGTGTTACGATCTGCGGTTGCTTCAGTTGGTCAGGTCTAGACTCAGGAACGTTAAGTCAGCTGATGACCTGAATGTAACAAATGAGTGTTTTCCTTCCTTGATGACATGGGCGTATTTCAGGACACGATGTGAAAGGGTGTTTCTGGGAGGAGCATGAGAAATCATCTTCACACATGACATGCCCACCACAATATAATCAACACTAAGGGTGGTCAAATCTTTATTTTTTGGTCAGGTACTGTATATTGTTTTGACTAAAGAACCAATTGCCTCCTGATATTTTATATATATACTGTATATATATTTTTATCTAAAAAAAAAAAATGCTTTATGTGCTTGCTATTATTGGAAATTTCCTGAAACGAAAAGACAAGTTTGTGCTGTCTACATTCATTTCTTCCTGATGCCTCATACTGACTTAGTTTTACATTTTGTCTTGACTAAACTACAGTACAAGAAATCTTTGACTTTCGGTTCCCAAACAACTTTTTGCAAAGGTTATTATTGGTCAGTCACTCTGAGGAAAAAAAAAAATGCTGAAACTATGTTTTCTGGAAAAACAACAGGTTGAAATAATGTTGTGTGGCAATCTCTCTAGCAAGGGTAATCTTTGGGATTTTCATCCAGCAAGCCTTACTATGCTGCAAGCACATGCTCTAGAATTAAATGAGGGGTTTACCTCTGGAAGCAGCGGAGGAGGAAAGCATTAAGCGCAAACTGCTTATCAGAGTGGTGGGCTGTGTTCTACTGCTGGTCTCTCACATACCCAAACCTGAATCACATGCTGTGCTTTAAGTTACGTCGTTATGCACGTTTTGTAAGGCACTCGATTACTGTAATATCACGAACAGGGGCAGCTCAGAGATTAATATCCTGTGGTGTCTGGAAGGTTGTGAGATCAAATGCCAGACTTTGATTGAGGGCTTAAACTGCTTAGCTCGTACTGAGCTCTTAGACTAGAAGGTCAGTTTGAATAACATCTGCCAAATATGCGGGCCGTTCAAAGTCAAACGGGAATTGTGATGAAATTTCTCATGAACGAAGGCGTAAAACCGATTGACATTTAGAGAAGACTTCAATCCCAGTACAGGGAGGAGACTCTTAGCCGCAGTTAAACATTTGAATAGTGCTAACGT
Source organism: Dinotopterus cunningtoni (assembly GCA_028565755.1). Classification (NCBI taxonomy): domain Eukaryota; kingdom Metazoa; phylum Chordata; class Actinopteri; order Siluriformes; family Clariidae; genus Dinotopterus; species Dinotopterus cunningtoni. Next base: position 10,607,027 of record JAOTRS010000008.1, read on the forward strand.
TTTTAAGAAGGTCATATGTCCATGAATGATGATCCCAGCCGAGGTGGCTTGGAGGCGTGTTTTGTTCACGTGAACGTGCAGTGAGTGAAACATCCGACCCTTGAAACTCGACGGATAACTTGTCGGAATCTTGTGGAGGACATGAATCTGTCTGTGTGGAACTGTACGCACAATCATTTATGAACACCACTTGCATATTACAGAAACTGTGGGAGTTATTGCGCCACCCCCTGTGCAGTCCAAGCCACTTCCACATGTTTAAGCCCTTAAAGGAGTTCCTGGGAGGCCAGTGTTTCAGATGTGAAGCAGACAGTCCGATGATGGTATCCAAGCACTAGTGAAACGCTTTGATGTAGCAGGGTATTATACAGAGAAATAAAGGTCATTACTCTTATATCTGTGTTTTGTTATTCTGCACAATCAAAAGTCCCGCTTTGACTTGATCGCCCCTTGTAATACAGTTTTTGGGAGAAAGTAAAGAAATCATTGGGGGTGGGTGGAAGTGTTGTGTAGGGTAATCATTTTGTGCTTTGCAGCTGGGTAAGCACTGTGGGAACATGTTCAGTGTGTATGTAAGAAGGAAAGCCAGCTGTGTTCCTGCACTGCCTTATAGGCTCTAATGAAGTAATAGCACACAGGACCTAAATCAAGACATCAGTTTGTAGCACGTCACAAATCTCTGCTGGAACCTGGGGTTGTGGTTTTTTTACACTGCCGGGCATAAACCCAATGCAATGCTGAAGTCGACATAACTTGAACGGTTTTGAATATTTTATAAGTTGGATATGCTAATTTCACCACATGCAACCGACTGCTGTGAAAAAAAGAGCTATAAAATACAGTCTGATTTACTGTAGTTGATACTTTTATGTAGTGAAAGTAACCGAAACAGACATTTCTGGAATCCAGACTCGGCCTGGCCCAGCTTCTCAATTGGAAAGCACTTCTGGAAAGCATCGGTATGGCATTGATTAAGGCACATGTAACTAGAACTGAATACACTTCTCAGAGCACAGAACATCAGTATTTGAACACGCTCAGCACTTTTCCTCTGAGTGACCCAGTGCTACTGTCAGAGTAGTTCAATAATGTATGAATATGTTCTCTGTTTTTCTGCCAGCGTCTTCAAAGGAAGTGCTATGAAAGCTAATATTTCACAGGGAATTTTCATGATTCATTTGCTTAGAAATCAGCATTCATCTTTCGATAGTGATTGTGCTTCAGCGTTCGTTCCTGAAGAGATTCATGTTACTCTCAGACTATCTCTGAGGAAGAGAAGTTTCCCAGGAGAACCAGTGGACTTCACTGACTGCTGTCTTCACAAAGTGGAAAAAGACTAATCCTACTATAAACACAAGCTCCTAATAATAGTAAGTGACACTTCAATCTCCTGCCCCATGAGCGATCTTATAATGACCTCAGAATTACTTCACAGCCCATTTAAAGTTTCACAAATCTTAGGGTGCAGAATGAAAGCCAGGGTTACTGATAACGTTCTTTGACAGTTTAACTTGAATGGCCATTGTCTTCGAAAGCTAGAGGGAAGAAAAGTGTGCCATGGTTGATGAGAAGATCTCTGCACCACCTTAGACACCATTCTAACTATTCTGTTTATCACTTCTGAAGGTGCGTGCATGTTGGGTTAATTGGCCATCGGTGGTGGCTTGTCTACAGAAACAGGTGGACAATAGATCAGATATTCACTCTCACTCTCGCTCGTTCTCTATATTATTTATCCTGTACAGGCTCGGAGGAGACTTGGAGCCTAGGGGACTTGGAGCGTGAGGTGGGGTACACCCTCATTCACACACTATGGAAATTTGGAAACATCAATTAGCCTAATGTATGTGTCTTTGGACTGTGGAAGGAAACCAGATATACCTAGAGGAACCCACCAAGCATGGGGAGAACATGCGAACTCTATGCACACAGACCTGAGGCAGGACTTGAACCCTCAACCGTGGAGGTGAAAGGCGACAGTGCTAACCACTTATGTTCAGCTAGTTTATCTTCATAAAGTATTGCCTGCATTTCCTTATCTTTTTTCATAAAAAAAAAAAAAAAAACATTATTATTTTCTAGCCTTACTGATGTGATGTTGCACCGTCATATGGTAGCATAGTTACTGCTCTGTATAGTGCCAATTGCAACTAAAGTTTAAAAATGGCCCACTGAGGCAAGACTTATGCTGCCTATTGCTAGACAGAGGAACAGGAACCGGATGCCAGGGTTGCCAAGTTGGATTGATTTAAGATCTAGGTTAGTTCTCCAGTTTCCTTCAGGATCAATAACAGTATTAATGCAAGAAGTATGCATTAATAACATGCGCAGCAATTTGCATTGTAATATATATTGACGGGAGGGGAAAGGGTGATAATGTCTGAACATCAGAAATGCATTTGCACTGCATGAGAAAAATGTCTCTTTTTTCCAATAACCACATTCTTCGGGTCTAGTTTCAGGTTTTTGTGTGATTTCTGAGATGAAATGTAGCTATGCTGGAAATCTTTTCTTGACAGGACACACCATAAAGGTACATTGTTAATGATTCAAAATTAACTGCTAGACTGCTTACAGGATGGCTTTTTTTTTTTTTTTTTATCAACTCTTAACTTCTGTTACAGGGATACTGTAGAGAAAGTAGCGGACAACATACAGGAGTAGCCTACGATAGCACAAGCCATGTGCAGCTTGTTGATTGAGTTTTGCTGAGGTTTTGTTTTTAATTTTGTCTCCCCAACAAAGGCTGTACTCATTCTAGGACTTTCAGTTACAACTTTCAGTTGGACGTACAAGTCAAACCGGAACTTGATTGTGTAGAATAACAGAACACAGTTGTGAGAGTGAAAACCTTACTTTATTTCTCTATATAATTTCTCCTTCGATTTATTTCTCCTTCGATTTTCAAGGCTCCGGGATTGTCATTACAAATGTATGGCCTCCTTTAAATAGTTTGCACTATTCAAATGATTTATTGCAGTTTAGAGTCTCATCACTGTACTGTGCATGAAGCTTCTTTAAATGTCAATCGGTTTTCTGCCCCTATTCACAAGAAAGTTCATCAGGTTTGACTTGAATGTTTGACTTGAATTGACTAGAATTTGTACTTACACTGGACATTCTTTTAACACATTTGCATGCTTGCATGATTTATGCAAGCATTATTCGGGAACCCTGAAGACATCAGGATCCTCTCATGTAATCTCAGGGAGTTTTTCTTTGCCCATTCAGGATCGAAATTTACATTTGTATTGCTTTGTGGCAGTATCTACTTTTAGAAGTGTTATAAGAATCTAATTAAACGGAATTCCCAAATTAACACTGTGTTTTAACTGCTGTTATGATAATTCAAGTCACACTTGCCCTTTATGCAAGCTGGCATTCTCAAGCTCCAATGGCTAACATCACCCTGCTGGGCATCCTCCATCCCATCACCAGGACCACCAAGCTAATGGGCCCTGATGTGTTTGAGGGTCTGATCTAATTAATGACGAGGCCTGACGTTTCTGTTGATCGCCCCATGCCGGTTTCTGTGTAGTCTGCCTTTTGTCAGGGGGCAAAAATCAGTTCCTAATAGTGCACGAAGAGTCCAGAGAAACAGGATGATGCTTCAGACAAAAGTCCTCATCAGCTGTGCAGTGCTTCTAAAGTGTTAAGAGGTGAGTTTGCGCTTGCAGGGAAAATATGATGCATTTGTAAATCCCAGACACTTCAAAGGCTTCTCAGTAGGTAAACCAAGGTTCCTTTACCTGTGACGTAATCAACGTCAGGGTCAAAAATGGGGCCGTAAGTCATAAGTCTGAGAAAATATGTAAGGGAAAAATTTGTAGAACTTAATTAAGATTCAGATAAAAAAACAAAAAAAAACAAAACACCACACAAAACTGGCAAAACGGGCCACGCACATCCAGAGTCAAGGGTTAAATTTGTTTTTGGGTTTTGCACATTCTCCCCGTGCTTTATGGGGTTCCTCCAGATTGTTGTTTCCAAATTGTCTATTGTGAGTGACAACTGAGACAATTGTGTGAGTGTGTGTTCTTGTGCCATTCGATGGATTGCCACCCTGTCCAGGGTGTATTCCCCTGGGATAGGCTACAGGCTCTACAGGATAAGCGGTATAGAGAATGAGTGAGAGTGAACCATGCAGAACAAGAACCCACAACAATTCTGCAATGCAGTGGCCCCAGCAGAGAGATTGAAGATCCGTGCTCTAAAATAAATGAAAATTAGCCGCAGGGTGCTGGTGGCAGTGTGCATTACGGTGATACCTCAGGATATATAACGTCCTTCTTCATTCTGGGCTCCACTCCTCCAGCATTCCACTTATTAAACTCGGAGCAGTTACAGACCCCAAGTACATGAAAAACAGGAAGGGTTGAGAGAAACTGCATTGAAAAATTTGGAGAACCACCAAATACTTTGCGTCATCTTATTTATAATTCGACACATTTTTGGTTTGTTCTGGGAATATACCAAGAAAATGACTCAAACACACTCCATACAGGGATTTATTGAAAATACAGTATTTCTTGCACACCTCCAGACTTCATTATACCAGGGTTTACTATTCCAATGAACAATAGCCACAAGGTGGCAATAAAGTCGTGATGCATTATTACAGCCTTTGACTCCAGTTTTAAATGAGGCCACTGGATAGTGTGTGTGTGTGGGGGGGGGAAATCTGAAGTATTTATAGCTAGGTCTAGTAATTCCCTGAAAATACACCTGACCCAGCACTTTAGCTCATTAGCAAGCCCTGATTGAATCTGCTGGGATAATGATCAAAACTGTGCTGACATCTTCAGACCCGGGTGAGGATGTAGGGAAATCTTCAGGACAGCAATTACACAGGACTCGAGCTAGAATCCCGAATCGATGCAGGTGTATAGAGATAAGAAGAGTGATGTTAGGTGAAATCGAGTCACTTTTAGGCAAGTTCACTAGAATACAGTACCTTTTATATTTGATTTTTCTCTTAATATATTTATGTTTTACTGGATGTTGAAAAGAATGTCATATTCCTCCTTTTTATACAGTCGTTTGAGGTTTGAGTGTATTTCATAGGTTTTTTTTATGTTCCTAAGAGCTACACTTTGTGCACTATCGTATACTCTTACATTCAAAGGAGAAAGATCTTCCAAGTGCAAGTAACAAAAGTGCATGTAATGGGAATAATGATATTTCTGAATATGACATAAATGCCAGCACTTATTTCACTTTTCAGTTTTGATTCTGGCTGTTTTTTTGTGATTCGCTCTTTTTATCCATTGTTTTCCTTTTCACTTTTTTCTAACGTCTTTGTGTCTCAGTTTCTTCCACTGCACTACTGAATTATGGCTGTTGCTTATAACTGTATCCATAAACAATTTATCTTATTTACTTTATATCCTCCCACAGCTTTGTCTGCACGCTGCTTTCCTGATCTTGTTGAGTATCGACCCGGCTACTCAGCCCAAATTGCTTTTGAGTTTGATACTGACTGAACTTTTCCTCCCTTAACAAAATACATTCTTTTTTTTTTTACTTACTTACTGGAGCAAACATCAGTAGGGATCTGTATATTATACTAATTCCAATCATTTCATAATTCCAGTAAGTGAACATTCTGTTTGGTAGTCAAAATACACAAGACACCTGACCGTCACATCCATATATGCTTGTTGGATACCATTCCAGATGTTCTCCTCCTATTGATTTTACAATAACCTCCTCAATACTAGGAAGGTTTTCAGCTAGATTTTTGCAGCTTTGGGGATTTCTGCTCGTTCGGCTACAAGAAGATTAATGAGGTCGGGTAATGATGTTGAGCAAGGAGACCTGGCATGCAGTCGGCATTCCAAATTACACCAAAAGGATTCAGCGAGGTTGAGTCACTCAAGTTGCTGGCCACTCAAGTTCCTCCATACGCAAACGATGTCTCTATGGAGCACACAGCGCATGCAGGTATTAGTTCTGCTGTAATGCTACAAAACATGCAAAGACATTCTAGACAATTCTGTTTTCCTGCAACCATTCAAGAGAAATCCAGATATGAGTTTGAAGATCAGGTGTCCACATACTTTTGGCAGTATCGGGGGCAGCAGTGGCTCACTGGTTAGGGCTTCGGGGTACTGGTAGGAAGGTTGAGAGGAAAGGATTGTGAATTCCCAATTGAAATATTGAGTTCTTAAGGTCTTTACTGAGTTTCGCAATTGCAACTTGATATATTGTAGTGACACAAATATGTAGCATTATCCGCCCCCCCCCCCCCGGCCCTTTTATGAGATACACCTACAATATA
>JAOTRS010000008.1:10627078-10632078 GCA_028565755.1 Dinotopterus cunningtoni
AATGCCCACATGTCCATCCTGACATTGAAGGACTGATGACGGGATAGACATTTCTTGTTAAAGTTAGCAATTAATGAGCACATGGTGGATTTTCACATGATCCCTTGTTGAAGGTGAATGTATACTGTTTATCACATATATTTAGAATTCCTAATATTTAAAAAATATTTATTAAAATTTCACTATGACAGGGCAGACATGTTTCTGCAGCTTGATTTTAAAATATTTTTTAAGAATCAGAAGTTCTAAATATATGTGATAAACAGTATACATCAAACTCCAAACATAACATGATAAAAATAGGAAATATAAGTGTAAATACTTTATGTACTTACAGCAGTTGTTTCATCCTGCATTGAAGAAAGACCTCAGTCAAAGACATCAGTCAGTTTCCCCAAGGGGCAGTTACCCCAAAATGACAGCATGGACAACACTTTCAGGGTTGAGATCAAATGTTTATGATGACGATGATGATGATAATGATGATGATGATGATGATTATTATTATAAAAAGGAATATAAAATAATCTACAATCTACTCTTGAGAACAATAATATGAACAGTATTTTACGTTTGTGTCATTTAACCACTTATTGCCTTCACTGGAACTATCAGTGCATGTGGAACATGGCAAAATCACATACACCCAATCAAGAAAATGGTATAAAATGAGGGAAACACATTTCAAGAGACCTGATTTGTGTCTAAATGTTGGTCATTTATAATACAACCAAATATTTTGCAATATCTTCATTATAACTGGATGATTCTGATGAGGACACTAAATAAATAAGGGGACTTTATAGCGATATTAACCCTAATGTTTGAATCAAAATTCTCAAGGTTCAAGTTGGATTGGTGATGCTAAAATATATGAATGAGTGTGTAAATGTACAGTATATGCTGCCCCATGATCCATAAAGTGTGCAATCCCATCATGCCACAGTGGCTCCGGGTCCACAATGATCCTGACGGAAAACTATCAAGGTCTGCTCTCAAGTTACAAACGTAATGAAGGGTCTATGAATTTGAAGTTCACTCTTATAGCTGGATCCCGTTGCACTAATTCACAGACTTGCACACAGGCCAGAATCTTGGCATTACAGAGTAGGTTGCTGTATAGTGTAATGTAATGAAGTTACATAAGGGCCAGTGAAACACCAATCGGATTTGGAGAGTCTTCCTAAGACAAAGCAGTAATTCGATTTCACTTCTTCACACCTGACAAACCACTGGCCAGCTCTAACATACATGATACATTTTTTTAACCTTGTTCCTGGACAAGACCTGACCTTTTACTTTGTGTTTTCCAATCATAAGGATTGACTCAGGATCCACTAACCAGGATTAGGCAGTTAATAAAGATTAACGAATGATGTAATGGTGTACTCTAAACTATCTTTCTTGAAGAGGGGTTGTAAAAGTGCACAGCTGAAGATGGTGGTGGTGTAAATTCTCTGAAAACTATTTCCTTAACAGCATACTAGCTCAATATACTCCTAGCACACATGGTCATAGCCATACCCACAGTTCAATAGACCTTAATTACCAAATAAGGTAAAAGGTCTTGCTAATGGCATGCATTATGTTATGCACACAAGTTGTTTTAGTGTATTGATTTGATTATGGTTGGGGACATTAAAATGTACACAAACTCAATACCCAAGTAAAAGTACAAGTACATGCCTACAGAACGTACATGCTCTAAAATGTACTTTAAGTACAAAAGTACAAAAGATCAAAGAAACTGATTTTCCTGGTATCTATCTAACTGAGCTACTGATGAACAGCATTTAAATATTTTAACCACAAATGAAGATGATGCTAATGTTGAAATGACATGAATTAAAAGTCTCTGTCATTACATCAGTAGCTTAGCTAGCTCGTTGCTACCATCGCTACCCTGTATAATTCAAGTTATTATGCATTTAAACCCTATGCATTCTGCAAGCATACAGAATACACTAATGTTAAATGACATAATAATTATAAGCTTGTTATATAAAAAAAGAAATTGTTACTAGCATAAATACAAACCAAACGAGTAAGAGTTCACAACTTTTTGCCTCAGTATGTTAGCTACGTAGTTAGCTAGATTGCTTCTAATCTTACTTTGACAAGAGTGCCAGTTCAAGATGCTTGTAAATGGAGCCAGAAGAATCCACAGCCCAGAGACCAAGTGGGCAGGCTCTGTTGCCCAGGTAACCATCGATCACTTTGGTGTGCTATGCAGTTTGCGCTTTCATAATGTCCTATCAGTCATTTCTGTGAACTTGGACTGCTTGGACTGGTGGAATCATCAGCTGGAAAGTAACAAGTTTTTGTTTAAAACGTAGGTAGTAAAAGTACAATATTTTTTACCGAACAATGTAATGAGTAGAAGTAAAAAACTATCACATACAGTATGGAAAATACTTAAATAGAGTACAGCCACATGGAAGACAAAACACATAAGTACAGTAACAGAGTTGTTTGACTTCGATACCCGCCATCTCTGCAAATAATTCAAACATCTGTACTTGTGTTTTCGTTTTTAAATTCCTTCCAAAATGCTTGTGAAAAAAGAAACGTCTGTTTTCCGTCTGATTAAAAAACCAACGTCCAAAATATGGGCTGATGCACTTTCAATTTAAACGGACAGATCAAACATCTGTTGTCTGGAGGATTATTTTTTTGACAAACTAAATAAAGACAGCAATGTGTGTGGTATTAACTCAAAAAAATATATAAATCCCAGCAGTGTGTGTGTGGGAAATGCTCCTGCTACAGCGCTCGACTAAGCAGCTGTTCCTCCTCCAGATAAGTGAGCTGACTTTAAAACAACAACAACATCAAAAACACTTTTTAGTGCTTTTCTTAAAGAGCGTCTATAATGCAGAATTCATTTTAGGCATTCAGATGCGTCTCCAGTGTGTGTGTGTACAAAAAAAGTGAGATGAAAAAATTCTCTGCTTTTTGTCCTTCTTCTATGGCCATCGCTGAAACAAGCCAAAGAGATTTCCCCCTAATGTGACCTCATATAAAAAAAGATTATATTATATTTTCAAGATACCATTATATTTTCAAGGTATTATTCCAGCGAATTGCAGCTGGAGTGTGTATGACAAGAGACTTGGTAAAGAGTAAAGTAAAGTAAATAAAGTGAAGTAAATAGGAATAGACTGTTCATAAACAATTCTGTTATAATTGCTTTGTTCTAGTATGTGTCGTTATAGAGAGGTGGGTGTGGTTACATTATGTAGAACATTTGGGAAAATATTTGATACATTAGTATGCATTACAGGCTTGTAACAGAATGTTGATATTCATGACATAGAAGGTGCTGCAAGTAAACAACCAATGACTTCTCATGAGAATAACAAAAACACAGCGCCGGCCAACAAATTAGCAAGAGAATTGCTAAGCACATTACAAAATATTTCAGTATAAACATATTTAATATGCTTCAGGCCAAAATTTAAATTCTACCAATGCGATGACTTTGCAAGTCTTGGGTTAAACACATTGGATCTTATTTACAGTAAGGATAAGGCTCAAGAGGGAGCCTGGTTTTAAAACAGGTACAGTTATAATGGTCTCTCTCTCTCTCTCTCTCTCTCTCTCTCTCTCTTTGTTTTCTACAGTAAGGACTTAAACTACTGTATAAACACATTTGTGAGGCTACTAGCATTCTACTAGTAGATTACCACTTCCATCCAGCTAATAGGCTTTTGATCATTCTGCCATCTGGAAGTCACCCTGCTGACCCTCATACAGTTCTATGGAGTTTCTCATAAGCATTTGGGAACGTAGCTATTTGTTAAATGGTAGCGTCCGCATCAAATTGAGCACTCAATCTCCATAGGGTTTAATATGATGTTGGCCCACCCTTGGACCATGCAGCTATAACAGCTTTAACTCTTCTGGGAAGGCTTTCCACAAGGTTTAGGAGTGTGTTTATGTGAATTTTTGACCATTCTTCCAGAAGCGCATTTGTGAGATCAAACAATGATCTTGGACAAAAAGGCCTGACTCGCAACGGTGTTCTATTAGGTTGAGGTCAGGATTGTGCAGGCCAGTCAAGTTCTTCCACACCAAACTCGCTCATCCATGTCTTTATGAACCTTGCTTTGTGCACTGGTGCGCAGTCATGTTGGAACAGGAAGGGGCAAATCCCCAAACTGTTACAGTAAAGTTGGGAGCATGAAAGTGTCTAAAATGTCTGGCTATGCTGAAGCATTAAGAGTTCCTTTTACTGGAACTAACTTGCCGAGCCCAAATCCTGAAAAACAACCTGACATCATAATCCCTCCTCCACCAAACTTTACAATTGGCACGATGAAGTCAGACAAGTACCGTCTTCCCAGTAACCGCCAAACCCAGACTTGTCCATTGGATTGACAGACAGAGAAGTGTGATTTGTCACTTCAGAGAACACGTCTCCACTACCTCTAGAGTCCATTTGTTATTTAATTACAGTACATAATTCCATATGTGTTATTTATTAATTTAATTTAAAACTATGAAGTAAAACATATGCAATTAGGTAATTTAGCAATAACACCACCACCACCAAAAGTCAATTGGTATTTTAAGTTAACAAAGTCAGCTGTTCTACAATAGTTCTTGCAAGAACAGTATTGTCAAGTGCATTTGCAAAACCCATCATGCACCATGATAAAACTGGTTTTAACAAAGACCATCCCAGGAAAGCAAGACCAAAACTTACCTCTGCTGTAAAGTTACCAGCCTCAGAAATCACCAATTAACAGCACCTCCAATTAGATTCATTGTGAAAGCTATACAGATTATAAGTAACAGACACATCTTAATATCAGCTGTTTATATGAGAATATTTTACATTTTGGATTTCTTCAGCATTGTTTTATAATGTAGAAAGAAATAAAGAATCAGGAAAGACTATTGAATTAGATGGTGTGTCCAAACTTTTATACAACTGTTGCAATGACCATATAAATATACTTGATGTAAGGTTATTAGGTTTTATTCAAGCCTACAGG
>JAOTRS010000008.1:10637078-10639085 GCA_028565755.1 Dinotopterus cunningtoni
CCAACTTTTAGAAGAGGCGCATGTGTCTGTGGGAACTGTATACACAATCATTTATTATGGTGTCGCCTGTTGTTCATTACAGGAACCTTTCTGAAAATTATTATTACATCCCCTGTACAGTCCTGACCTTGCTCCTAACATTTGACATTTTTGGCCCTTTAAAGGAGTTCCTGGGAGGCCAGTGTTTCAGCTGTGTAGCAAGCACTCGGATCATGGCTCCGGTGTACTGAGAAAACTTTCTACCTTGATGGTATCCAGACACTAGTGAAACACTGGGATAAGTGCATTAGTGTAGCAGGAGATTATATATAGAGAAATAAGGGGAGTTTTTTACTCTCATATGTGTTCTGTTTTTCTGCACAATCAAAAGTCTCGGTTTTGACTTGAACACCCCTCATATTTGGAGTGTAAGACAGTGCCACTGGATTTTTATTTAAACCATTTTTTTTCTTTTACTTTTATTCTTTATTTTTAATATACCACACCACCATGCTGCCCTTGAAAAATAAGGAAAAAAGGTAGCAGTGTCCTCAACCACAGCTATTGATCTCAACTTGAAGGACTTTATTAATTCAGTTCATTCATTTTTTTTGTACATACTGTACCTGCAAAAACTTTGCACCAAACTAGCAGCCTAATTTAAACTACTGTGACCTTCACTACCCAGTTACTGAGCATAAATACATGAACACTGTACAGTAAATGCATTTTGTGGCATCTCATGTTCTTTGAACCGTAACATATGAGCTTTATATAGGACTTGCTTCCAGTGCTGATCCATACTGTCCCTCTCAAGACATACTGTACATCATATGTGTTTCGAACACTTTCTCTGTTCACTCTGATTCTTTTTTCATGTTTAGTATCATCTCTGTGTAGATCTACAATAAATATAGTGTCACTGAATTTTTCGAGGGGCTTTGCTGATGTATTAGTTTAACACACCGAAACAGAGAGCGGTGCAGAGATGGTTGTCTTTTTTTTTCTCTCTTCTTGATAGGTTCAGCACCTTTGACTTTAGGAGGCTCTTTCACGATAATGAGGTGATTCATGCTTTTGATGAGTCACTGCTGTCACAAAGCAGCATGCAAGCAGCATCCCACAATACGATATGATCATGCAGATGCTCCAATATTTCATTTGTCCCTAATTTAGTGTACTCTCATATGCAAATAATACAAAAGGCTTAAAATTGCCTGTATTCTTCAGTAATCCAAAGTTATGGCTAAAACACTGGTTTACTTTGTTTTTTTTTCTTGTGTTTTTGTTTTTGTTTAAATGCAAATCAGGCGCTGTGCAAATGTTTGAAATGGTTCACTACCCACTATTTCCTAGATTAGAAGACCAGGAAAAATCGCTACATTGTTTTTGTCATTTTTATTAATAACTTTTTTTTTAAACAATGGAGTCATATTCTTCCTGGTAAAGATGTTCAGTGATAGCTTATTATTTGCCATAGTTGTACTATAAATCTAACACTGTAATAATACAGAATAGTAATGATACAGAACCAAATAAGGACACCTAAATCTTTGTGGAACCTATTACACCGCTCATGCCCAGATCCTAATGGGACCTCACTAAATGAGCCTAAAGGCACACTTGGAGGAAAAACTGTTTGTTAGTTGGATAGATAGATAGATAGATATTGTCATTGCACAGTGTAGTACAGGTACTTTGCATTTTTGAAGCCATCAGCATGGCAAATAGTAGCACTCTGCAAATTATAATAATATATGTTCAAAATGCAGGCTGAATATGTATTTATATCGTACTATACCTTAATTATCAATGTAAATTTTGGTTCTTGATATGACAGACTTCCTTAGTGTAGGAGACAAAAAGGGGAAAAAAAGACAAAAAGAGAGGACTTGAAAGGGTTGATACTATTTTTCATTAATAGCGACATGTGTTTGGATTTAATATTGGCTTTAATATACAGGTCCTTCTCAAAAAATTAGCATATTGTGATAAAGTTCATTATTTTCTGTAATGTACTGATAAACA
>JAOTRS010000008.1:10656448-10677139 GCA_028565755.1 Dinotopterus cunningtoni
GACACTTTCACTTTTAAAATATACCCTTGTTATATTGCGACTGATACTTAAAGATTATTTAATATATTTGTTACATATTTAGTGTATTTTCAGTGTATACACTTGTATTAACCTAAGGTAGCCAATAAATTCATTAATAATAAACGGCATCATAAAGAGTGACGATATGTTGGACCCTGGCAGGGACACACCTCCCGCAGTACTGTGGGGTGATAGTTGAATATTTGCACCGCTGTGATTCTGTCTTCACCTTCAGCCGTCTCTGAAGATCTGGCACAAAGGTCAAGTGATGGGTTTGACAGTGTGTGACATAATCTCATTTTCCATTGTGGGGGAGGACTTCTTTGTGATGCCCCCTGTCAGTGGGATGATTTATGATTATTATTATTATTAAAATTCCTTTTTGACTCACACAAGATGTTCAGGCAATACAAAAATCTACAGGCACCATAGAAATGAAACTACCTGGGCACTTGGGTTACATATACATTATAGTGTAATATGCAGTCTAATAAAGAAACTATACAGTATTATGCACATACAGTTTTCATTGACAGCTGGAAAATCATGTCAGTGAGTCCAGTGAATACAATCAGGTCTACAAGTATTTGGACACTGAAACAACTCGTTTCGTTTTCCTTCTGCATGACACCACAATGGATTCATTTAAGATTTGATTGAAGTGTAGATATTCAGCTTAAATTGAACAAAATGATCATATTAACCATTTAGGAATTACAGCATTGTTTATGCAGTTCCTTCATTATTACATAATTTTGAAGTCTTATTTAAAAAACTTGGATGCTCTGATTGCTTGCATAAAGTCTGAAACACTACAGACTTCAGAAAATACTGAATTTCCTCCTCTGAGCTGCTTTGCCAAGCCTTTATGGCAGCCACATTCAGTTGTGGGTCATTCTGCCTTCAGTTTTGTCTTCAGTAAGTGAATACTTATATGGGTCAATTGCAGTTTTAGCAAAAGAAGTATACAAACACAAATTCCTCATGCTCCTTCAAAAAACACCAGTGACAACCATGCATGCCCATGCTGTAACACTGCCCCCACCATGACAGATGATGTGGCATGCTTTAAAACCTTGTAGATCATCATTCTGGTACATGATAATCTTGGTACAAATATCAGAACTTTTCAGTTCTCAAGCGGTCTCTTGATTGGGGTCTTCTTTTTAAAAACGTTTTAAAAAGTTGTTGCTCTGGCCACTCTTAACAGTTCAGATCTGCTTTTATGTCAATTTCGTGATGAATAATATCCTCCTTCACCTGTAGCAGCACTGTTTTAAACTGCACATTGAGAGTTGCCATCTACCTAATACAAATGCAACACATGGAATCAATGTCAGAGCTTTTATCTCATTCACTGGCCATCAACCTGCCTATCATCCTGTTGTCCAATTTCTACTGAGCCTGTGAAAATAATAGAGAGAAAAAAAGTCCTGTTATTTCTAAATGGTAAATGTGCAATTTTCATTCAACGCTTGAATTGAAGCTGAAGGTCTACACTTTAATCACATTTTGATTGAATCCACTGTGGTGGTGTACAGCGGCATAGTTGAGGGTGTGTACCTGCCTGTATATTTTACAAGGAAAGTATGCAGAAAATCTGACATTAGGAAGAACAATGAAGGAATGTGACGGTGCACATCCACACAGCACGTCCATATTATCTATTAAGGGGGCGGGGTCTGCTATTGTGGTTTTTTTTCTTTTCTCCCAATAAACTGATGCTTGGGAGCTATTGTTTGTAACCCAGCCTAGGATGTGCGTTTTATTTCATCACTACAGGATCATGACATGTCATTATGATCCACTTGAGTGGTATAAGGCATTGCTGACAAAGCAGGATGTGGCATCACCACATTATTTAGCTTGGCAGGGGTTTCAGATATAATGATGTCCCGACGCTGCACTTTTTAAAACACTCAAAAGAGCAGTTGGGGGGCAGGTTGCACTTTTAACATAATAGGTGTTAAAAGGAAAAAAAAAGATAATCAATAATGGGGAACAATATTGGCTTATATATGCATTGTCCATATTTACACAGGGTGTATGTAAAGGTCATGGTTTTCAGGGATCAATAAAAATGTGCATACAAACAGCACACACACACACACACACACACACACACACACACACACACATAGTCTATCATACATTTTGAGTCTTTCCCTTAGTTTTCCTTAGTGCTTGCAACCCCAGAAGCAAACATAAAAAAAGAACTTTCAGGAACGATTGAACCAATTTTCTGTTTTACAACTTAAATAATGTGTAAATATGAATAATTATTTAAATAATTAAATAAGAAAATTAGGCACAAATGAAAAAAAAAAAACTAACCTGTTGTCATCATAAATCATGCATGTTGTCATGCACATGTAGAAAATGTGCATCTTGGATATGCAATGTAGGCACTGTGTTGTAAAGATCTACATAAGAACCTTTAAAAATTCCCTAAAAGAACAATCCAGTGACTTTTTAGAGCTAAATGTTTTCCTTTTTTTATATATCATGTTTCATAGTCAATAGAATTAGATTGGAAGAGGTAGGGAAATTAGCAAGGAGACACACTGCTAATCATTAACTTTTCTTTAGTGGTGATAGGACGGAAAAGTTCATGTAAAATCAGGTGAGGGTTTGACCAGTCTCTACAGCCAGACACGCAAGAGGAAATCAACGTGACCTTTGGTTTACTATGTAAACTTTGCAGCCCATTTCCAGAATAGCGGTACATCACAGATTTTAAGATCTAACACACTACATAATATATTTATTTATAGTACCACACAAGAAAGGATTTATTTATTTCTATTTCTAGAAGAATACTAGAGATTTCAACCCTGTGAAATAACAATTATACGGAATTACCAATAACGACAGCAACAACAACTACAACAACATCAATAACAATAACAGTCAGTTGTTACAATAAGACACAAAGGTCAGCTGTTCTGGAATAGGTCTTGCTAGAACAGTATTGTGTCAAGTGCATTTTGCAAAACCCATCAAGCACCATGATGAAACTGTCTCTCATGAAGACCATCCTAGGAAAGCAAGCCCAAAACGTACCTCTGCTGCAGAGGAGAAGTTCATGTAGAGTCACCAGCCTCAGAAATCACCAATTAACAAACAGCACTTCGGATTAGAGCCGTTATGAAGGCTTCACAAATTATAAGTAGCAGATGCATCTCAATATCACCTGTTCAAATGAGATTATTGCATATTTTGGATGCATTTAGCATTGCTTTACCTGTTCTGGAGCATTTGGGTGTGTGTTAACACAAGGCCAAGAGGGAAAGACATAAACAATAGTCTTAGAGAAACAATTGTTGTTGCACAACCATAAGGAAAAGGTTATAAAACAATTTTCATACAAATTGGAGTTTATTGTGGTACAGTGAGAAATATTATTGACAAGTGGAAAGCATTTAAGACAGTTGCCAATTTTCCCAGAAGTGGACGTCCCAGTACATTCAGCCCAAGGTCAGAGAAATACGAAAAAAGAAAACAAAAAAAGAAAATCCCAAGAGCTTGATCTCAGATACTTTGGGTCTCACTAAGCAAGTTGAATGTTAAAATCCATGACAGGTGTAGGTTTGCCATCGTCTTGCCATCGTCTTCCATCGTCCAAGATTTCTTCTGTCCACAAAGAACATGCAGGCACGACTGAGGTTCGCCCAAGTGCCTCTGAACAAACCACAAGCCTTCTGGAACAATGTCCAAGGGACAGAAGAGACCAAAGTGGAGTTGTTTGGCCTTAATGCCCAGCGCCATGTTTGGGGAAAACCAAACAGCATTTCAGCAGAGAGAACACATACACACTGTCAAGCGCAGAAGGGGAGGGGTGATGATTTGGATCTTGTTCTGCAGGACCTGGACACAGGCATTGAGTTGACCATGAACTTCAGTATATCAGAGTATTCTAGAGGCAAATATGAAGCCAAACGTCTGACAGCTAAAGCGGGCAAAATTGGGTCAGTAATCACAGCAGTAAATCTACATCAGAATGACTGAAAAAGAGAAGAATCAAGATTTTGGAATGGCCTAGTCACAGTCCAGACCTCAACACAACTAAAATGCTGTTGAAGGACCTTACCAGAGCTGGGCATAAACGAATGGCTAAAAACCTCAATGAACTGAAGCAATGTTGTAAAGAAAAATGGGCCAAAACTACGTGAGAGACTGATAAAATCATACAAAAAATGATTTCTTTATGTTATTGCTGCTAAAGGTGGTCTACAAGCTTTTAAACCATGGCGAGTACTTTGTATTTTTGTTGGCATTTTTGTTAAATAAATAATGGCACTGTGAAAATTATATGTCTTATATCTAATACTAAGACCTGCTACAGTCAGATGATTTTTATTATGTTTTTACACAAAAACACATGGAATACTGCTAACTTTTGAACATGACTATAAAGTCAATATTGATGTCATTATAAAGTCGCTATTGAAAACATGCCGAGAATATTAATAAGCATTTTTATATTGAATCTGTTAGATGCTGACATAATTTAAGCTTCTCAACAGCTGCAGCAGATGTGATTTTTCCCCCCTGGAATTTGAATTCTGTCTCGTTGTCATGTTGTTAAATGGTACGTCATCCAGAAAGATAACATGTTATTGTTGTTAATGATAAAAGATGAAAGATTTGCTGATAAACCACAATAAAATGGATGATGCCTCATGCTTTGTGTGTGTATGTGTGTGTGTGTGTGTATACACCTCTGTAAATATCCACAAGGCCAGAAGCAAGCATTTGTGTCCTATCATAACTGGTCCTACATAAAAAAAGTCCATTAACTAAAAGCCAGTTTATTGACACTCCCTCTGATGCTGACGTAAGACCAGTACAGGTGGAAAGTTATGCTTTCTGACCAACATATAAAAGCCCAGGGTGTTATTCTCTGTCTTATAGCTAAAGCAGATGTATTAGAGACAATCCATAGCTTTCTTCTGCAAATTTCTAAATTTCAATTTAAAAATTTACAATTTACAAATAACAATTTTCAAGTAAATTCTTACAAACGCTGCTGTTTTATTTACTGGGATTAAATATAAAATGTATGGCCGCTGCTATTTTCTGGTTTCAGTATGCCTTGCGTCAGTTTTGCTTGATTTCTCTGCTGCTGGTCGATTTCGGACGTCTGCAAGTAACAGCAATTTTTGCTTCTGGACTAGGTCTATTTCAAATGGACGCACACATCATATGTTCCTTCATCAGACTACAGCGGGCAAAGAGAGATCTATTACCTTATTTGACAGCATTTGGAACAAGGAAAACAACCTGGTGGAGTGTATTACAAGCAACAACCATGCTGCGATTAAAGGCTTTTCATGGAAGTGCTGGAAAGCTAGAGACAGGTCTTTCTCGGCCAACCCGGGTGGACGCTTTAACATCAGTATGTTGGTTAAACCTGATGGCCCTTGTGTAGCTGTGGGACATCCGCCAGAACTGATAACGCCTCTGCGTAGGACCAGAGACCTTGAAAGGATGGACTATCAATCTATTTATCAGAACAGTGGGGACAGTTCCCAAAAGCTGCAGCGTTCAAAGCGAGCATGGATGATCCCAGGGACTCTGTGGTGTGGCTCTGGGAACAAGGCATCTGCTTTTTCAGACTTAGGTTTGTCAAATATATCAATTTTGATATTGTGTTTACTTTGCAGGATGGTCAGTGACAGGTATCTTGTTAAACCTGTCCTCTTGTATCCTAGGTTTATTTGAGGAGACTGATAAGTGCTGTAGGGAGCATGACCACTGTGACCAAACCATTGCTTCCTTTGAGTTTGGCTACGGCATTTTCAACACTAATTTCTTCACTTTATCACACTGTGACTGCGATATTAAGTAAGTCTTATTATATTACCAAAAACAAACCCTACAGCTTCCATACCGCTTTTCATGACATGCCAATGTCGGTAAAAAGATATTTATTACATCTAGCCTGTGGAAGACTGTGACAAGACATGATTTGTAAGCCACTACCAAGAAGTTTTAATTTACTGAAACCATTATTATGTTATCCTAATGCAATCTGTCACCGTGATTTTGTTTCAGATTTCGCCACTGCCTTCATAACACCAATAATAAGATGTCTGACATGGTAGGTTATGGCTACTTCAACCTCCTCAAGATGCAGTGCTTTGAATTTTCACAGAGAATGGAGTGTGCAGAAAGGACATGGTGGGGCATGTAAGCTATCCCCTTGATACCTTGATAGCATGTCAATTAAAAGATCAAAGCAAATCTCTGATATGCAGTATGAACTGCTCTTCAGTGGCATATAATATAAATAAACGTGTGAGACATTTAAACTTACAGTGTGTAATCAATAATTAGAATTTGTACAACATACACTTAGCTTTTAGCAAATATTAGTATTTAAAATACTATTGCAGTGTGAAATGCACATTGTCATAAAATTTTACGTAAACAGTGTTGGTATACTGTATGACACAAAATAATCTTAGTTTCTTTCTTTTTTTTTAAACAGGTGTAAACACTCTCAGATGTCCACATATGCTCTAGTGAGGGATGCAAATGATTACAATTCCACATTCCCAATATTAGAAGATGATAAACTGGATCTAACCATCCATCAGACAGTCTCTTTTGGGGATCTTACTGTTACTAACGACTTAATAATGTCATCTGACGTTGTCCCTGAAGAAACCAATGACAAGCATTCATCATTGTCTGTTCTGCAAATGCTATCCGTTACAGTTAATACATCTCAGGAGACTGAACTTTATGGAAAAACAATAGAATCACTAAAGACAAATACAACAGACTCATCAAAAACAACAGACTCACCAGACATAATAACAGACTCAGAGAACAGACCAACAAGAGTCTCATCACACATCAAAACAACAGACTCATCAAAAACAACAGACTCACCAGACATAATAACAGACTCAGAGCACAGCCAAACAAGGGTCTCATCACACATCAAAACAACAGACTCATCAAAGGGACAAACAACAGATGGTCCAAACACAGAAACAACAAATTCACCAAAAATGGAAACAACAGACACAACAAAAACACCAATTCCAGACTCAACAAACAAACAAATACCGGACTCCTCAATGATACAAACAACAGACTCATTAATAATAAAAACAACAGTCTCACTAAAGACACAGACAAGATACACAAAGAGACCCCAAACCAATATAACAGACTCAACAAAAGCAGACACAACATCCACACCACAGATAAAGTTAAAAGACTCATCAAAACCAAACACAGACTCACCGAAGTCAGAAACAAGACAAACAACAGACTCAACAACGCCACAAACAACAAGCTCAGCAAAGATGCACATCCATCCTGAGATGGAAACCAGACCAAAAGGTACAACAAATGTCTCTTAAATAAATTTTCTCCTGCATTTATTGGCACAATATCCTGTGTAACTCCCGACTTTCTGCTTTGTAGGTAAACCGGACACATGCGAGGGTTATAAAGACCTGGACTCATGCCGCTATCAGATACCAGCACTACGAGAGAAATATGGCGTGCACAATTCTGAACACACCACCTTGTACCACTGCAACTGTACAGCCAGGTAGGCACATACTGCATTCTGCATTTTAATGGCAAGAACTGAAAAGGAGCTGACACACACATATAAGGAAAAACTGAAGCTTGGTGTTTGTCCAACAGACTTGCCAAAGAGCTTGCTGAAGAGGATGAAGTTGATAAGGTCCATTTCTGGCTGCTGGACTTTGTGTCCCCATTCTGTTTCTTTCTGCCTACGAACTGCACTGGGAGTGAAAGGTTTGTTCACCTAAGTATACAGATTGTGACTAGATTAATCATGACATTTCCTGGTTAAAAGACCTCTATATTAATGCAGTCTGAGTGTCAGGAGATATGGAAGAAACAATGCCAGGTTTTCTTAGATAGTCAACTGTTTTGGGAGTTTTTGCAGTCAATCCTGGAATATATAGCCTCATGAAACATGACAATGCACTAGCATATACTGTATATTCGATATGTAATATGTTATCGTTTCCATAGTAACAAGAACTTGCTTTCTTATCTAATGAACAAAAAAAAAAAAATCTTTTTTAAATTAATTGTTGGTATGGAAAGAGACATTTTCTAATATTTTTTTTTTATTGAAGTTTTTATGGCGGCATAATGGCTTAGTGGTGAGCACTTCTGCCTTGCACCTCCAGGGTGCAGGTTCAATTCTCACCTTGAGCACTGTGTGCATGGAGTTTGCCTGTTCTCCCTGTGCTTGTTAGGTTTCCTCCCACAGTCCAAAAACATGCATATTAGAATAATTAAAAAGGTAATAAAAGGTGGTCCCAAATTGCTCCTGGAATTGGCTCCAGGTCCCTTGCGATCCTGTATATAGGATAAAGTGGTATAGACGACGAATGAGTGTAGTTTTTATTAAATAATTTAATGGAGGAGTCCTGTAGTCAGTGTTTTGTAAGTTTTCTACAGTGGGAAAGTCTTCAGCACAGAGGACATCGTGGAGAGGCCGGTGTGGGAATTACTGTTTATAGCGGCTATAACATAAGTGATAAGAGGCAACAATTTGTCCTGTGGATGTTCTACTACATTAAATGTTATTACAAATGGTTTAAAAGAATGGCATGTCTGTTATTAATGCATTATTATTATTTTTAATTCCACAATGTTACAATGCCTTTTTTATGTTTAGTCAGAGCGGCTACATAATCTATAAATATTTACTTTTATATAAATGATGAAAGAATGTGAAGCAATGCACTTGAAGATACAAATCCCATTCCTTTAATCACTGTGATAGTTTACAAAAGTGGTATTAATGCTGAAGAATGACCAGGGTGCCATTTTAAAACTCAATCCTCTCTCTCTTTCTTGAACAGTTGCTCCACCTCTTCTCATAATGACACGCCTCTCATCGAGCGCTGGAGCCACGGCGCGGCGGTTTGGCGACATCTAGCGGCTCCCAGGCGCAAATCCAAGCGAGTCAACTCCAAAAGGTCCAAGAGGAAAGACTCTCCAATCAGATTGCACAAAAAGTGTTTGAGGATGCACTCCAGGCTCCATCAATCAACAGTTAAGGAACTTAAGAAAAAAACAAACCCTGGAGTGACTGTATAATAAATGAGCCCAAGGCTTCCAGCATGCATTCGTGCATGCCCTTGTCGTAACTTGGATACTGTGCAGTATTAACGTAAATGCATCATGTAAATATTATGTGAACCAGATTGTTGTAAATGGTAGTACAGTGACTTAGTGGTTAGCACTGTTGCCTTGCATCACCAGAGTCTGGGTTCGATTCTTGTCTCGTGGTCTGTGTGGATGGAGTTTGAATGTTCTACCTGTGCTTAGTTGGTTTCCTCCGGGTACTCTGGTTTCCTCCCACAGTCCAAAATTTTAGGTTATTTGGGATTCCAAAACTGCCCGGATTGTGTGCATGTGTGTGGCATTTGATGGATTAGCACCCTGCCTTGTGCCCTAAGTCTCCTGGGATAGGCACCATGTCCCCCACAACCCGGGACTGTATATAGGATAAAGTGGTATAAGAACGATGAGTGAGTGAATGAGGCAAATACAACCTTAGACTAACAACATATAACTTTTTTTCACAATGCAATTTTTTATTAAACAAAAATGGAAAAAACAAATAAATAAAACGTGGGCAATACTAAGTGCCTCCTTGCTGCTCCCACAAGATGAAAAATGATTCAATATTGTAAATAAAGCATGTTTTTGACTTGAAAAACGTCATGCAAAAAAGTTTTTTTTTGAACTACTTGACAAACACAATCAATTGTCGATGTGACCATGCATACAGAATATACCTGTGCATCTTTATCTTTTAAAACTTTGCATGCCGTGATGAAGGAGGTAACTCAACTCCCGCCTGATGTCACGAATAGTTAATTGAGCCCTCACCGCTGCAACCATGCCATTCTGAACCGCCTCTACCAGGAGGGGAAAAAATCCGCAAGAAAAGCGGATTTGACAACATGGCGCACTTTCCCAGGAATAACTTTCTCACTCGGAGCTGCTGACGGGGCTCGAGCTGAAACTCCGCGCGCGCCGCTGTTCGCTACTTTGTTTCCTGGATTCGCTCGCGCGGCTCGGCGGTTTGCGCGTTTTATCTCTCTACTTCACGCGACTTGCCCGCGAGCGGCCCTTTTCCCCTCGGCACGGACTCGAACCTATCATGGGCTGAAAGTTTCACGTTGCTGTTGGTGGAAATCTAAGCGGGACGGGATGGAGAAACAAGGACCGAGACGAGAGAAGGTAAAACGGTCAGAGGGTGAAATACGAGCCTGTTTAGCTAACGGTTATCTCCCTGACGGATGGAGACACTTCGTTGCCCCCGTACAACCCCCCCTTTATTTTGTGTTTGGGGTCATTCGTGCCAAGCTTTACCCCTGTAAGATATGACAAGGGTTCAGGACAACAGTTTTAACACCAAAACCAAGACTTGGCTACTGTTTACTGTCTGTCTGTCTGTCTTTCTTTCTGTCTTTCTTTATTCCCCCCAGGTTTCTGTCGTCCTGCAGGGTTTGGGTTTAGTTGTTAGCCTGGGAGCTTAATGTTACAAAGCTGCACTGTTGGATGTCTTTTTAAGAAAAGAAAAAAAATCTGCTAAAGTCATCTTATTGGAACAAAAGTGATAGTCATAACACAACTTTCAGATTGCATTTCAGGGCTCATATCACTAAGAAAAATACTCTATTTCATGTATTAATAATTGAACCCCAGCTCCCTGTGTTTGTACTGGCCTTGCTGTGAACAGATAAGTATTAGTCAGGACCTCGCTCCAACTATAATCATTCCTTACCTTGATTTAACCTAATTTAACTAATGCTGTAAAAGCAAGCAAACAAACAAACAAAAAAATCCTCCCAGTTTTGACACTGTGTGTGTGTTTGTGTGTGTGTGAGAGAGAGAGAGAGAGAGAGAGAGACACCAAATGTCCCCACTATCTGTGTAGGGCATGTTTAATTGAAGGTAAGTGCTTTCCCACCTCTCTCTCACACACTGGGGAAAAATATGTTTGTTATTGAGGTCAAAATTACCTTTAATGTTAGATTACATTCTAATTATCACCTTAATTAGTTGCATAAATAATCATGTCAATTGAAGGTCCTTATAAGGACAGTAAAGTGATAAACGTGTGGGTGCACGTGTAGGTGTGTGCGTGTTTAGGATCAACTGGCACATTCAAATATTTCATCCTGATTGTTTCTTTTTACATCTACTAAAACGTTCTTTTCTGAAAAGTTTTTAGTCTGTGACTTTATCCTCACCCTTTATTTGTTTAAAACTTAAGGCTTAAGTTTGCACGTAAGCGATTTTTGCTACAGATCACCAAAAATTGTGATGATCCTTTGGTACAATAAGATCATTGCCTGAATGTGTTGGGGACACGTAGTGATCCACAGCTTGCCGGCATTGGGATATAAATTCTTTGAACATACAAAAGATCTGTAGGAGAGATATTGATTTTTATGTCCTTTGGGTCGGTGTAGTTTCTCTCTTGGATTCTCATAAGTCTGTCTGTGACCAGTTGTTGCTTCTGTATTCAGTCTGTCCCCTCATGTGGGGTGTGCTGTGGTGTCTGGCACCATGATGTTGGCATCTGATCTTTTGGGTCCTCTGGGGTGGCGCCTCCATGGATCTGACTTGTTTGTTTGGCGCATCCCATGGGTGCTCGGATTGGGATCTGGAGAGTTTGGAGGTCGAGTAGGCGGCTGTGGTGCACTGGGTGTTCTGGTGCCTTTTTATCCTCGCCAGCACTGACTTTTTTTAGGGCGATTTGTGCTGCATTGGCTTTTCTGTGGGATCGGACTGGACGGGTTGGCTTTTGGTCCCCACAGGCATGGGTGAGCCTCGGGTGCCTATGATCCTGTCAGCAGTTTGTTGGTCATTAATGTTGTAGAGTTCCCCTGGCAGTAGTGTTATGGCTCAGTGTATAAAATACCACCTGTAGAACTGCATCAGGTTTCGCCATATAGAACTGTAGACCTTTGCCTTGCACTGTAGTCATTTTTAATTAATCTGTGCTATCTGTGGCCTTGCCATACCAAATTGTTTGCTGCTTTCTATCGTTTGGTCCTTAATGTAGCACCACCGCTTCATGGGTATGCCACAGCTAATGACATCAAAGGGTGTCAAAGCCACAGCAAGCAACGATTTTAAATCAGCAAAAATACTAAAAATGAGAACTGGGCCTCACTTTGAGAATGAGAAATACTTTCAGTCAGTGAGAAATGAAATTAGACAAAGTGCATGCATTGCCAAGCACCAGCGCTCTTGCAAGACCTGCTGTTATAAAAAAACGAATTAACAGCTTCTGTCCAAACAGATTAGAGAATTCAACAGCGACCTGGAATTCAGCAGAGACCTGCAATCTCCACCACGTGATGATATTATTAACGTCCTGTTTTGGTCATCTAAATCTCTGATCCAAGAGCCTAAACCCAAAAGCCTTCTAAGCTGCAGTGTGGTTTTGAGTAAACGGATGACGCAGACACATCATGCAAACAGTGACAATGCATATTCATGCTGAAATATACTTCGAATATGAAGAATGAGGAATGCCAGTGGAGTGCACAGCATGTGAATAGAAATATTTAAAAATATTTTTTGTCCAAGAAAGTAACCTTTTGCCAATAAAGTGAGGAAAAACAGAAAGGATATTAACATGCCACAGAAAAATGACCCCTAAGATTGACTTTCAGAATTTTCAGCTCTCCAGCACTTTTTTTCTGTCACAGTCCTCCTTCCACGTACTTCAGCTCTGCAACCATAAATAAAACAAATCTTCATCTGACAAGTAGCGTCTGCACCGAAGCAATCCAGCCGCTCCATTATAATTTAGCAATTTGATAGCAGTATTTCCAGATGTACCTGTGACAAAATTCCCTCACCCCAAACACACACACATGCGAACTAAAAGCATCTAAAGCGATGGCAGTCTTTCAAAATTTTAACCAGAGATAAGTAGCCATGTTTACAAGCAATGTGTCAAATGTTGGCAGCATGGTGGCATGGTGGTTAGCATAGTGGCTCTTGTGATGGCCTGGCCCCCCCTCTCCTTTTAGTGCGTACCCTACCTCATGCCCAGAGTCCCCTGGGATAGGCTCAAGGCCTCCGGAAACCCTGTATAGGATAAGCGTTATATGAGTGAGTGAGTGATTGATTGCAATGTACTCGTCAATCATTTTTAATTTTTGCCACACAATGATAAAATAATATTATAATCCTTAATTTTGGTCTTGTTCAGTTCCCACCCAATTGCCACAATCTCAACCACCATACAACAGCTAGCAGACCATACAAGGAGGGTCCTGCCAAACTTATTTCTGACAAGACATAAGAAACCAGTCAAAGCTCTGGCTCGATCTTGTTCTGCATAAATAAGCATCTGCGTCACGAGTGCCCCCAAGAATGCCATCTCACCCACCCAGAAAACACAGCCTCTCTCTTTGGACTCCCAGCAGTGTTGAAAACTGGACAATACTTCTTGTTGTTCTTCTTATACAGTTAAAGTGGTCCCAGGTAAAAAAAAAAAAATAATCACATACACAAATATTGACTCATGATGTATCTCAATGTACAAAATAACTAAGTACACAAGACTACACATGACACATTTTTTGTAGGCGTGATAGAGCGGGAAAATCCCCCGAAATCACCCCCACTGGTTTGGTTGTTGTACACCTCAGCTGTAGAAGCATCGCCTCAGTGCTCACTGCACAACAATATGCACTCCAGCACTCTCGTGTTCACATAACAGGTGTTGCAACAGGAGCAGGATTCTGACTGAACAGCTTCTCAGTGATGTCTGCATGGCTCCCGCTGTGCTTCCAGCCCACTGACTCCAACATGTTTCACAGCAGTTTTATGAATTCTCTGTGAGCAACAGATTTACTTGTGTTTTCTTTTTCACTCAGGCTGCTTTTTCTTAAAGCAGAAGTTCTGGCTATAAGGAGAATCACATGCTTATAATAAGAACTCACACGTTCATACACTGGTTTATACAATACCGTTCTACATTTATAGTTTCTATAGTAACAACTTAGACAGAAGGGTTGTATGGATTAAACATGTGTACAGTGTTTGTTGGCGTTGTAATTTTTTATTTATAATTTTTTTTGGAGATGTTTATTTAGCATATATTCAATCTTAATGTTGCTTGAATTTAAAGTATGTTAAATATAATGCAGAGAAATTAATTTTATTGGACAATGAACAAGATATTATTCATCATACAGTTGGCTAGATACTTTCATTGATTTTGGTTATGCAGGGTTGCAGTGGAGAAAAATGAGGTTTGCTTTATTCTAAACGTAAAAACTTTACATGCGTGTATTAGCTTTAGATTAGTCAACATACAGAGATAACTAAATGAAGAAAATCGCACAGCACTAGTTAAAGAGAGTGTATTTACCAAACCAAATGTCTTGTACCGGAAGGTATGCATATGCGTACCGTAATGCCCCTAGTATACACTAATTGTATAAAGTGGATCCTAAAAAATTTTGCTCTGGTTTTGTTTGTCAAATTTCTTTCTCAAGCATTGCATGCTTTCCCATGACAAATATAAGAGGCAGGGTAAATGCAAACACATGTAATTCCTAATGAATCTTTTCCTCTTGTGTGGTATCATGACAACTCGTAACAATCTAGCATTCACTCTTCATTTGTGCTGTTTTGGCCACTTAGGATAACTTCTCAGATCTATTCCATGTTTGGAGATTTGGATGTTTTTGATAGGAACAGCTGTTCCACATCTACATCATGGCGTGTTGAAGAGCAGCGCTTCCAATGACACCGGGCACCCAGTTCTCCCTCAGCCACCCGGCAACAGAGAGACTTGTTTAGTATTTTCCCAGGAATGCGCTTCGGCCTTGTGACCTTGTGAGCAGGGAAGCAGAAAAAAAGCCCACTGCCAGAGGCTGCGCCATACAGGTGGAGCTACTGCTCACTTAGAACCGATCATGTCAGTGTTTTGACTGTTTCATGTCGAGTGGGTCTCGACCGAAACAGCAAGTGCACCGGCACTTTGTTTGTTCTGCCGAGCCGGGGCCCAAGGAGCAGGTTGAAAATTCCTTCTTTATGAGTTGAGGCCCGGACTATTATTGGAAAGAGTCTGCAGTTTGACTTAGGGCCTCACTAAAGTTATTTGGTGTAAGGAAGAACAGCAGAAAGGGGGAAAAACATAAAGCAGCATTTCTAACAAGCTGTGACAGAAATGTCACTGCTTTAATATCCAAACTCGGCAGGAAATCTAAGTTTTGGGGTGTTTGAACAGATTGAAACTGTCTTACTAAAGTTTTACTTAAAAATCATTACGTTTAAAACTTAACTATAAGATCCCTTTCGATATTACTGTTGAAAAAGAACAGTGGAATAGTGTTGTGCTGGCTCTCCTGTTTGGGAAATTGTTTGGGATAGCAAAAAATATTTATGATATGATTTATTAAAGGTTGTCTGACAGATCGCTATGTAAACTGTTTTAAGCATCATGGAGAGATTTTAATTGTGCTGTATTTAATTTGTAAGCTGTTGTGTCTGTAGAAAGTTTACAGCTGTTATGTTTGGACTGCTGAATGGTTTGGGTTCTACACGTGTGGCATGTTTGTGCATGTGGTGGGTCTGAACACGCCCACTGTGATGTACATTTTATTGCTCCTGGTGTGTCTGTGTGTGTGTGGGCATGTTTTTATATCTCGCTGTAAATTAAATGTCCCCATAAAGACAGGAATATCTGACTTTGGTTTTGAGAAGGCAAAAGGTTTCCTTAAAGTTAAAATTATGGTTAAATGTAGTAGGAGCAGCATTAATTAGCTGCAGTAATATTTAAATCAAGGATAGTTGGAGAAATGTGTGTGTGTGTGTTCTTCTGGTGCATTTTGAGCACTGGACTTTGTTGCTTCAGCTGAAGTTTGAGTCTTACCCTCTCTGAACTCCCAGAGTTTTGGTACCCAAATATGTCTGTGCAGAATTACCACTGCCAAGGCTCTCATTAAGTCTCGTTGCGTGTCCATGTGGTCAACAGCCAACATAAACACACCCAACACTGTTATCTGTGTCTGGCCTGGATAATACTCACGGCAGTCTTACTCTCAGGCAGACCGTCTGTACACACAAACACAGAATGGTTTCAACCTCACTAGACCTCACATGCCTGAGGAGATAAACTATTTCACATAATCGCTTGCAGGTAGGCATGAATTTATATCTAGAACAGTACAGCCCACTAATGTATGACATGCCTTCCATTTTGTTGTGTCTTGCTCTTGTTTAAAGAGAGGTATGATTGCTTAAAACACATTGTGCCTTTTTTTTCTAACTCTGTTTCAGTCGGTCTTACTCCCTGTCCAGTTCTCTCTCCTCAGTGCCTAGACAGGATTTATTTATTCTTTTTTTTTTTTTTTAAATATCCTGTTTCATGCATCTTTATTCTCATGCTCATCACAGTAACCCAGACTCCTATATGTCCTCAGAATGTCCTTATCCTATCCTCCAATCAACCTTTTTCACTTAGATTCACAAACACTCTGCCTCCTCGACTTTATTTTGTCTCATGAATTCCCTCTTGTGAGTTTTTACTTTCTCTTACTCGTCCTGTAGCTGTAGCTTTTGCCTCTTATGACCTTCCTCTTTTTACTTCTCTCTCTGGAAGTAATTACCGCGCTATCCCAGAGTTCCGTTAGACGAGAGGTGTGGCCTGTGCCAGAGATCCATGCTTCTGCCCTCCTTCTCCCTCCCCAGGCGTCCTCGGTCTCCCCTCTTTGTCCGTTCCTCCTTGCTCTTGGGGATACTCCAGATGTGAAGCTAGCCATAAATTTCTTGCATACTCTTAAGTCAGCAGCAGCCACCACTGTGTTCCTTTCAGCCGAAAGTGTAGTGCAGAGCCTTCCTGCTGCATTGTGCATGTTTTTCCTCCTTCCTGCAGCAGCTTCCTTATCTTTACCTGTGGCAAAATAACTCACAATAGTCCAGCACACTGAAGCCCCATCAGCTACAATAGTCTGCTACAATAACTATAATAGACGCCTACAAAACCCTGTTCTAGTGGCTTATTACATTGCAGTATCTGCTTACAAATTTGGATTTCGAAGAAGGAGGACGTTAAACAAATCGGCAGGGATCACTTGTTTGGTGCAGACACTGCTAAAACAGTTTAATGGATTTAAGAGATTTTCTCTTGTGGGAGATTTATATTGCTGCAAAGATGCATGTAAAAGTATTTGGGCCAAGATGTGGAAAATCGCTTTATGCAAATCTGTATATTCAGTATAACTGGGATTAGGATTGACAATGTGTTGATCTTAGCTTTTCACTCAGACCCGTGCTAAAATATCTGAAAAGCATTTTCACATTTCTGAGACACATTAGCTCTACTAGCTTACAAAGGAAGTTTCCTCCTCATCAGGACTGGGCATTTCACATACAGTTCCATATCCTTTTGTCCTCTCTGCGTCAAATTTAAATATTCCCACACACAATTCTCATGAACATTTTATACAACTAAACGCATCATTAAATAATTTAGCATCTTTTATCCATTGCCATTAACAAAGCAAAATGGTACTTTTTTTGTTTCCTGACATTTCAACTCTGCGACTGCAAGTGTCTGCGACTATCATAAGATTGTACATGCTTGTTGTACATTTGATTTAAAATACTTTTAAAGGATCATATACTTTGCTTAGACATTTGCCTCATATGTTTTACAATTTTTGTACCTGAGCAAACTGGACAAAGTTTCTCACTCCAGTCCAGTAGGTGGTGGTAATGCACCAACCACCTGTAACTCAAAAGAAGAAGACACGATACTCAGAAAATGCGAGTATTTGCAAAAGATGCAATCTGTGTTTGGGTGTTTTCTATTTTCTGTGAAAGCTGTCGTGTATTTTTACTATTTAACATTTGTAAGTTTAATTTAATAATTAAAAATTGTGAATCAATTTTATTTGATAACTGACCCAAGGATTCAAATAATTGAGTCAACCAACTAAAGACTGATTCATTTCATAAACAGTTGAATCATGCCACTGTATTTAACAAAAACTTCAAAAAAGTTTTTTATGTTGTTTTAGCAACACAGCAATTTTGTTACTTAGTATATTTCCAGATCCCCAAAGCAAATCAAATCCATCAAACCATTTGTGCAAGCCTAAAGCTCGAACATTGTACTTGATTTAAAACGAGTCAACAATTAAATTAAATTAAATTAAATTTTATTTGTATAGCGCTTTTAATAATTGTCATTGTCGCAAACATAAGTCTTAGGTTTCTCCAAAATGTCTTTTAATTGAAATGCAAATGATGTTACGCTTTCAGTTTCACCCCTGACCCTGAATCCCTGTTTTGCAGAAGTGCAACCAGGACAAAACACCCATTTTTTTTAACCCACTTAGGTTCGGGATCTCATCAGGCAAATTTTTTATTGTTTTGAGGCTTTTCCAACCCACATTTCTGACTCTCACAATTAAGAGCAAAAAACATGGAAGAGTTTTAATTCTCAATGACATTCAACAGCATTTAGCGATATAAAATACAACTACAAGCTAAATAGGGCTAGGCTAATAGCTAAATTATTCATTTTTTGTGCATTGAAAACAGGCATACAGGAGATTTAGCTCTCATGTTTAAATGTTATATCGCTAAACAGGTTGAAAATTAGTACAGCATCATACAACAATGCTTTTATATCCACACACATAAGATCTGTTGCTAATAAAAGCTAATGAAATCAGCTTACAATGTTTCACACAGATTCTCTGCTACAGTACAGTAAATTCTGACTGTTCCTCAAAATTACTAGCCTGAGCATTTGTCCTGTTTTGGGGTGCAATACAAGCTACTGTTAGCAACATTAGCTTAACAAATTTAACATTTTAAACTCACATCTTTAGGATGAAGCTGAGTCACAGACAGTTGGAATAGATCTGCTCAGCTTCAGTACTAATGCGAATCCATCTTAAAAATTGTGTCTCGTTCAGCAAGCAGTCTGAAGGATGTGAAATGTTTCGTACACATTTATCTTTCACGATAACTGTCAGACCATTTCCACTGTAATTAAATGATAACCATTGTTTTTTCTCTCCCTCAGAAGATGGGTGTAAAAAAGAGAGCTTGGTGTACTTTTTTTTACAACCAACATCAAAGCATGCCTCGTCTTTTTCCAGGCTGTACCCATTTACGACTTAACTTACAATACAAGAAATTACCAATAAGTGACTTTTAAATCTGATTTATTGAAAGCTGTATAATCAGCACCAGGCACCACTCATCCTTATATGTTTGCAGATTACCGGAGCTCGGGCTCTGGTCAGGACAGCACCTGCTGGGGCAGAGGCACCAGTCATGAGCAAGGCTGAGTTCATGGAGAAGGTTCGGCGCAGTAATGAGGCGTGTCAGCTGGGTGACTTCAGCACGGCTGTGGAGCTGTACAGTGAGGCTTTGTGTGCCGACCCACAGAACTGCATCCTCTACAGCAACCGCTCTGCCGCCCGCCTCAAGCTTGGTCAGTACCACTCAGCACTAGATGATGCAGTCAAGGCCCGTGTGCTCAACCCCAAGTGGCCTAAGGTAAGTGGGATTGGTTATTTTGGATAGTTAGATGGGATTAGTTGTTAACCTATGTATTTTATGTTGATTATTTTTAATGTTGTTTATAGATATGAAGGCTGTCTGTGGACACGCTGCATAAACATTTAGCTCTATGCAGCTCTTTGCATTTTCTCTATATGGCCAAAAGTATGTGTACAGCTAGGTTGATTTGTTCCCCCTGCGACTATAACACGCAAGAATCACATTTTTCCCCATTCTAGAATGTGCCATTCCAGTTCACACCGGAGGTTGTGTGTACAGTGAGATTAAGATCAAGGTTGAGTACCGGTCACTCAGGTTGTGGAAATAATTTCTTAGTGATTACATAGGGACGGTGCCATGCTGGAACATGTCTGGGCCTCTTAGTTCCAGTGAAGAAAGATCTTAATAATACAATATAATGCAGCATAAAAAGATAAATAACTAAATATTTGTGTGTTTAATAATTTGTGGTTCCGTTTGTTGACAGAACCTCATATTGATGTTATGATGAGATGTCCACATACTTTTGACCATATGATGTTTACAAGTAATATTTCTATGTTTAAGTGCATTTGACCATATTTGTATTCAAATGCCTGCATAAACTATATTTCTGTTTCACACCACCTGACCGCCCGGGATGGTGAGAGTTACTGGATACCTTCTTGTGCATGTGCACTTGCACGCTGAGACTTTTTTACACAATGGACCCTGTGTTTTTTTTTTTTTTTTTTTTTTTTAATGGGATTTACCCATTTAATTTCCCTCCTCCACAAAGTAGCACAGGATTGCTGTGTTTCCAGCTGTGTGTGATTTCTTTAAGCTAATAATGACCTAGCAGTTGAATCACCATGCAACTCTGGCCTTAGCAGGTCTGGTTTGGTCTCTTTTCTAAACTTGTCTATTTAGCCACTGAGTGCTCTTAAATACTAGAGAGGCAGAACTACAGTAGGCAAAATTGAGTTGAATACGTAAGCTTGTATAATGAGTCAGTAAGTGAACCAGAAGATATCAGAGTTTGTTCAACAATATTTTTATTGATTTTAAACAGGGATATAACAGGGTAAACATGTAATGTTTCAATATACTGTA